>OU612047.1:22814177-23344177 GCA_914767935.1 Coremacera marginata | reverse complement strand
CAATGTGAATCGCATTGATTAAAAGTGCCTCATTGGAGTCTCGTCGTCGAATAGATAGAAAAAGTATGCGTTCGTTTGGTGCCCACCTTTATTAATAGACAGACACACAGCTCCGCCCAAACATAATTCTATTAGAGCTTAAAGCTCATTTGCGTATGCGGCATGCAGTCAGTTGCTTATGCTCGACCGCCCTACAATGCCTGTCCGTCTGCCACGCCTCTTTCGTTAATAGTTGCAATTTTTTATACGTCAACCTTTGAGCGTGCTCAGGCAGCACATGCTGTGGGTTTCCATGTTTGTCATTTATTGTCCATAACTTGGCAATAATTTACCACGTTCTCGGTGTAGTTGTAGTTGTTTTTGTTGTTGATTTTGTTGTGCTGTGGTCTTGAGCGTTAGTTTTGTCTAGAAATAACTTGTTTCGCATGAATTGTGGCAACATGTTGACAGCACTGTCAGCTATGAGTTTGAAATGACATCAGTTTAGGCCACCATTTGGCAACCCTAGCAAGTTATTTGCTTGAATTATAATTTTATTTTCTTCATAATAAGTGAAAAGCTCAAAGCAGCATGCTTGGAAAAATTAAATGAAAAGTTTAAAGTTTAAAGAAAAAAATAAAGAGAAATATGGAAATGTAATCGCTGTTCAACATCTACGAACATGGAAATTTTTCTTATTCTACATTTGATTTTTGATCTAAGCCCAGTTTTAGTTTTAACTTAAGAATTTTGTTTCTTTTTGGTTCTTTTGGTTCCACTATTAGTCACTAGCTTGTGTACAAGACTTTGGCTCTGTGCGTAGAAACGATTTCGTGAATTCAAACTATATTTAATGAGAGAAATTTCAAAATATTTAAAAATAAAACTTTTTAAGCTTCGTCATTTTTTAAATTCTACAAGTAATTTTAAGAAATAATTTACAAAATGTCAAAGTTAAAAAACATTTTTCTGATAATATTATTTTACAAAAAGTTTTTTAGCTGAGGAATCATTTTCGAAAAAAAAGTCATATTTAAGGTGAGGTGGGGTAATGTGTAACCTGGGGTGATGTGTAACACAGCAATTTTTCGTACAAAATGTGAGTGAATGAACTACTGTAATATGTTTCTTTTGACAACATCTAGGTTTTCAGAAGTGTTGGAAGTATGCAGACACACATTGCATTAGAGTTCTTAAAAAGCGTGAAAAATGTTTGTTGAAAAGTTTTTTAAATTTACAAAAAATGACGTTTCAGAAAAATTTTCTTCAGATTTTAAAAATGAGTAGTTGTAAAATGTGGTATTGTTTCTTAACATCTATTTAAAGACGAACAAAATATTTTACATTTTTTCACGTTGTGATAAAATTCCATTAATGGGAAAAAAGTGACTTACTTTGGGGTGACGTGTAACACTCAAGGTGGGGTGATGTGTAACATTCAAGGTGTGGTGATGTGTAGCACATGCCACCTTGTTCAAAAACAAAGGTTCATTCACACTGTGAACCGGACTTAACTGTACGATTCGAAAATTTTTTTTTTAGTAGGTTGCCACATGTGTCTATGACAAGGCTGCCAAATATCAGCGTCTCTTGTTGACATTAGGTAAAGTGATAGTGTTTTGTATGCATTGCCTTCAGAGCGTTCACCGATTTTTCCATGCGTTCCTCGAAGCGGTTTTTTGACTCGATAGAACAGGAAAAAATCACGCGGAGCCAGGTCAGGTGAATTTGCCGGCTGCTGGATGGTTATCGTGTTGTTTTTGGCCAAAAAGTCATGAATAAGATGAGCATTGTGCGATGGTGCATTCGCAGCGACACGTCTCAAGCCGAATTCATTCTCCAAATTGTTCTGAACGGATCCAATTGAAATGCCGACATCCTCTGCTATTTCTCTAATCGTCAATTTGCGATTTTTGACCAGCATTTCTTTGATTTTTTCAACGTTTTCTTCGGTAGTCGAACACGATGGCCGCCCGCCCGGTACGAGGGTCGTCTTCTACTTCGTCTTGGCCACTCACAAATCGGTTAAACCACTTGTTTGTCTTCTGATACGATAGAGCAGAGAGTCACCGTAACATTTTACCAACATTTTACGCGTATTGGCGCTGATATTTGGCAGCCTTGTCATAGACACGACCTTTACGACAATTACGACCTTGTCTTTACGATAAAAATTGTCTAAAATATATTCTTCTATGGATTTGTGGGTAGTGAAAGTGGGTGTGGCAAAATTTATAAAACGTGTGTAGAATGGGATAGCATAGACAAATACAGCAAAAAAATACCCAAGCAACCCAGACGTTCGTTCTTGAGTTATGGAATTAGTAACACATTTCACGACTTTGTTTTATACTCGTATATATACAGGGTGTCCCGCAATTGAGTGCAACTATTTACGGAGCTGAAAGGTTGTGTCGAGGTGAGCTGTCTATTTTCACATCCTTAGGAGCTACAGAGTTAAGTAATATTTCACGACTTTGGTTTACGTTATTGTTTGTAGCAGAAAAACTAACGGACATAGAACTTATTTTGATAGCTGATTTTAAAGCCAATGAAATCACCTTTCCAACAATATATCAACAAACCCCACAAACTTAACCGTTACCGAGCTGTGCTCATGTGAAGATGTGAAACTACCAAATTTCAATTTTGAGTGCAAATTTCTCAGAATTTCGCGTAATAAATGAAATTTTAATTTAAGGTCAATTTTGTAATTTATTCAATTTTCTTTTTAATGACACCAAAAACATAAACATATCTTAAAAAATAAAAAAGTTGGTTGTACTAAAAAAATTATACTTATTAGAAAACAAAGATACTATCTACTGCATAACTAATTGTATAATTTTTTTAGTACAGCCAATTTTTTATTTTTAAAGATATGTTTATGTCTTTGGTGTCATTGAAAAGAAAATTAAATAAATAACAAAATTGGTCTAAGAAAAAATTTTAGTTTATTACGCAAAATTCTGAGAAATTTGCACTCAATGTTGAAATTTGGTAGTTTCAACCGATTGATTTCATCTGCACACGACCACAGCTCGGTAACGGTTAAGTCGGTGGGGTTTGTTGATATGGGGTTTGGTGATTTTATTGCCTTTAAAATGAGCTATCAAAATAAGTCTTATGTAAGTTAGTTTTTCTGCTAGACACAATAATGTAAACCAAAGTCGTAAAATCTTAATTAACCCTGTAGCTCCTAAGAATGTAAAAATAGACCCGCCCTCCCATACGAATTTTTGCTCAGCCTGACATAACCTTTCAGCTCCGTAAATTGTTGCACAAATTTCAGCATTGAAATCTTTTAAATTTTAGCATTAAAATCTTTTAAATTTAAGACTTGAAATCTGAACTGAATAATGGAGGCACGATTATGTTTAGAAATTCAGTCCTGAATTCCAGTCTGACTATTAGAGGCCTAAGCGAGTTTTCTGCTGGGATATAAGTTTTTTTGATGTTAGATTGTAGGGGTGAATTTTTTGTTGCAAGGAAATGGTTGACCAAGCTGATTTAAAACCATTTTTAATATCCTTTATATAATTAAACGTGAGACTCTAAAAAAAAAAATAACACAAAAAAACGGTTTGTACTGTCTTAGTTTTTGAGATATTAAACTGAAATTTCGGGATTCTTCTTTCTCTTGCCACCACCTTTCATAATTTCTACCGCATGCATGGTCCAGAAACCCTTTTGGATTTTTGACTTACACTTTAGACCAATTTAGAAGTTAAACACTCAACTAAATCAAATTTTGAGAACTTTCTTGAGAAAAAGAAGAATTTTTTGCAATACATGTGGATTCGTGCTTTAAGATATATGGTAATGTTTTTCATTGCTAGTCCGGAGTCCCCCATATCTATGCCACTAGATTTAATAAAGCCAATTCTAACTCTTACCAAATTTTATTTCCGAATACTTCTTTTTTATTCCAAGCATTGTATTAGTTGTTTGAGAACTAGAACCAATGTTGGCAAACGAATCAAAAATTCTAATTCAGCGTTGACCGGAATTTTTAAATTTGTATTACTTTATAGCTACTTTATGATAGAATGATCTAAAAAAATAATGGCATTAGTAAAATTCGACATGTTAAAAAAGATGGATTCTATATGATGAACTTAGAGCAGACGTAGTTAGCGTCTTTTTCAGAAATTTTTTATTAAGTGAGCAGGGGGAAATGGAATTGTGTATGTTTTCAATGCTATATCTGATATAAATATTCACGCTACAATATCTATAATAAAAATGGGCGCAAGAGTAGATAAAGTCGGTTCCATGCATTTTGAAAAGTCCAGAAACCAGAAACTTTTATTGTTCCAAATTTAAAATACGAGATCCAATAAAGATCCAATGCAGAAATTATTCTGTTAAATTCAGTTGAATATTTGCCCAAAAGATACGTAAACTATTAAAATGTCGATACACCTGCAATATTTTTTTTTGTTTATTTGTAATTTCTTTTGTTTGTTGAACTGTGTAATATGCTCTTCATGTTGAAAATTCGCTGAGACGATTTCTTAAGTGTATAAATTTAAAGAGCTCTTCTTTCATATAATTCGCTTCAATACAAACCAAATAAAAATAACAAACAAAATGTTACTTCTTTTTTTCTGCTTTCATTTCTTTTCATTTATGATGTCTGCTAATGGTCAAAGTTTTGTTCTTGAGGATTTTGTGATTAAAAACTTTTTCTTTGCTTTTGTGGAATTAGGAAAAAAAAAAACAATATCCAAGAATTGCTTTCAATTAGAAGACATAAACTCAAAAGAATTTAATGCCAAACTGAATAAGAAGCACAGGCAGAAGAAGAAATGATGCTGAGTTATGAGCAGGTTTTACTAACTTCCACTTTGGCTAAATTTTTCATTTATTTGATAAAACACCCCAAATGCTGTCCACGCCTCGAGCCTTCTTCTACTCACAGCACTCATGGCAGTAAAAATAATAAATATAATAAAAAACAATCCGTAAATAATTCTAAATTTTCACATTTTTTTGTGTTCTTTTTTCCTGTTTTTTCACTCTGCAGAAGAAAATGTCGTAAATTTCCATCTTGTTACAGAAAAATTAGTCACCCTCATTTTAATTTTAATTTCTGAAGATTTTACATATATATTTTTTTTTGTTTTTTTGAGCATTTTTTTCTTTTTTTGTTGGTTGTGCTTCATTTTGTGTCACCCTCAATTTGCTACCCTCGGGGTTTTTTGTTTTCATTGTTCTCTGTTTGCTGCTTTTGTTCTATAGGGTATTTTTTTTCAATGGACGTTCAGGCACGTGCTGAATGACTCTGAGTTGCAGTCAACTTTACTGAGCTGAAAAGATTTCGACCAGAACAAGAATTTTCTTTAAGCTGTTAATATAGGGAATTTATAAGAAATTTTTAGCGTATAATTTTTAAATAATTTTTATTAAGAATTGTTTTTGGGTTACATTTCCAATTAGTAGGTGTTCAGTGACTTACATTTCGTTTTCTTGTGCCATCTTTTTTAGGACTGGCCAACGTTATACTGTACTTTACACTAAAGATTTTAAGGGTTTTAATTTATTTTTGAAACAAACCAACAACTATACTCCTGTTTTGAAATCTTTACAAAAAAGGAAAGGAAGCGATAATTGTGAAAGAAACAAGTTCACTTTGTATGCACGACGAAACAAATCCTCAGTACAGTTCTATTGGAGCTCTTGAACTTGGAAAGTCTTAACACACTCACTTTAGCGAACTCTTCCAACTGGAGTTCTTTGAATAAATGTTTGATTACGCTGCGGACTACATGGAGCTCCTTGAACAAAGGTTGGATAGTCGCCTCTACGAATTGGCGATCTTGAAATAAAGGTTTCATCGCCATGTGTGTCAGCCGGAGAGTTTTTCACGCAACGTGGTACGCCGAGACTTTTGGCTCCAGAGGATTCTTGATTAAATATTGCTCCATCGACTTCTTGAGCACCTTGTATGAAGCTTGGCCCACCGTCTTTGCCAGATTGACTGAAGGTTACTCCAAGTCCTGAATCTGTTTGTGAACTGTTGTAGGACTGGTGGCCAAAACCTTTAGGGGTCCGAGCCAAAACGGGATCTTCGTAAGTTGCCCGCGCATAAGACGGTTTTGGTTGAGTTTTTACGAAAAATTTTGACTTTCGTCCAGTACTACTTTTCAATATCGATCCTTTAATGGGGCTAGGTCGAAATGATACATCAGCTGATTCGGATGAACCAACAGCGCCACCACAACAACGTTGTTGATTACCTGAACTTTGTCTACCTGAACTTCTAGATCTTGAACCACCACCAGCTTTACCGTATATTCTTTCTATCTCTGAGCCAGCACTTGTGAGTATCTGCCAGATTGTACGACATTCATCACCACCCTTTAAGCGCGCTTTTTGTTGCTTAAGCAGAATATCTTTCATAGCGCGAAGTCGCTGCCAACGCGCTTTTCGAGCCTCTTTGGCCTTTTTTTCCTTCTCTTCGTGATCGTTTATGAACTTTTCAGCGTCAATATCTGCCATTTCCTTGGACAAGTACAGCGACAATTGCTGTGCAAGATCCTTCTGGGAGAGCGAATAGAGTTCCGAGGGCGTTATATTTAATAACTGTGCCCAACGCAGAATCTCACTCTTTGTCAATTCTGAGAAATCATCATCAAGCAGCGGATTCAACCTCATTTCTTCGTTGTTTGAACAATTTTCCATTTGAGTTGCGGTGACAAATTAAGATAGACTCGAGCTCTTAATTTGTGGTAATTTTTTAAATTTTCTCTAATTCTGTTAATAATTTACAACGAATTTTGAATAACTTTTTGTAATTTTTTTGGCTGAACTTAGTTTTTCAAAATATATAACGAAAATTTCAAAATGATAATGAGTCAAAGTCACAATCTAAAAAATAAAATTGACATTTCCAGCATGAGGTCCTTTATGACGATAATCTATTAAACATTTTATATATATGAAAAAGTTTCTACAGAGTTTCGACGAATTTGAAATTTTATGATCGATATCGATTACAAAGATGTCTGCATCGATCATTCAAGAGATAAAATTTGAGCTCATAAATTAACAGATCAAAACGGTGTTTTTTTTGCTATCAGAGACTAACAGTCTCTTTATAAGGAGTTTAAAGTTATAATAAAAAGTTTCAAATGTAAATAAAAATTACAATTTGAGTATTCTATTTTGACGTTTTAAAAATTTATATTGCTAAGATGTTGGTAATTAAGAGAAAGTGTACAGATTCCAAACACAAATTTCCATATAATGCAATTGATCGATTTGGGAAAAATTTGGATTAGTTTCGCTTAACACAAATTTTTTAAAATATAATTTACCAATATCAGTTCTGCCGACCAAGCTCCACTAATTCTTTTGTGGGCCATAAATTTAAAAAATTTCGTTTATAGAAACGACGATATAGCAATATATATATATAGCGATACACACTGATGTTAGAATAATAAAATTTTGTGCAGGAGTAGATTTGGTCAGTTCCTACTCTCTTATATGAAATGGGCGTATCCCGAAGTAGCCGAAAGTAATTGGAAATCAAACTAAAAATGGTATAAAAGGACCAATACCAATTTTTGGTGAAAAATTTAGGTGTGTTTTGTAAGAGGACTACGATATAACGGTTAAAGATATTGGCCTATAATCATAAACAAAAGAAAAGCTTTAAAGTCGCTTTAAAAGCATTTTTGAGAGATTTTCAATATAATTCGTTGAGGCTCACATAGACCAATTCTGGTCCGTAGTGGTACCGAGTGTAAGGAGCCCTGTAGGGAGTTAGTTAAAGTCGGCAAATATTTGTGCTGAATTCACAAATCTAAGGAGGATTCTAGGAAGATTTCGGCCACATGTTGTAGTGACGGAAACGTCGGTGAGCCTAAGTATTTCAGTCTCGATCTAAGTAGAGAGGGGCATGTGCATAGTAGGTGTTCCAGGGTTTCAGCCGTGCCCGTTTCCTGCACTTCCTACAGTTGTCATCCGTTGTGATGCCCATCTTCTTCGCGTGGGCTGCTGCCATGCAGTGACCCGTGAGGACATCAGCCAGTGTCCTGTATTCTCTGCGCGGTCGTGCTAGGATAAACAAAGTCCGTTTATTGCATCGTGTATCACATATAATTTTTGAGATTCTGCATGTTGTCGTATCTCTCCATCTACGACTCACTATTTGTGCGGCCCTATCTTCGAGGTTTCTGTACTGCTCTTGTAGTGGGATAGGTACATGTAGCATGGACTGTGATCCCAGCCCGGCGCCGTCCTTTGCTAGTCCATTTGCCTTTCCATTTCCGTCAATGCCCCGGTGGCTTGGAACCCAGTAGATGCGCACTCTCTTTGAAGCGCATAGTGCATCTAGTGCTTCCCTGCTTGCCAGGGCTTTTGTGGACCTGATGGTAGCGGAGCACATGGATTTGATCGCCGCTTGGCTGTCTACAAAGATGTTAATATTGGAGTGATGTGTGTTTATGTTAAGGGCAGTCTCTGCGGCCTTCCTTATGGCGAACACTTCCGCCTGGAAGATGCTGCAGTGGTCCGGTAGTTTATAAGGCTGACATATCGCTGGTTCTGCACAGTAAACTGCCGCTGCCACTCCCGTGTGCAGTTTAGAGCCGTCAATGAATATGTTGACCGCCTTTCAACATTTTCATATTTCATATATCTTCAAAAATATACAAAAATTTTCAAGTCAATATATTTCACCGATATTTCGTAATCCTCTCATAAAACACACCTAAATTGTTCACAAGAATGGATACAAGTCCGCATGATAAGAATTCTATTTCTACTGAGGCTGCAACTTGGAATGGGAGTTAATATATTTTTGACAAAAATTTGTTTTAAAAACTGTATTGTAACACGCCTACTTAATGGGTGTAAATAGTAGTAGCTTAAAGAAACCGGAAGAAACGCCTAAGAACGCTGTAATAATAGTTTTATGATTGTCTGTCAATAAAATTCCAAAAAAAAATTGTGTTCAAAATTTAAAATAACACGCCCACTTAATATGCGCAACTAGAAGTTGCTGAAAGTTACCGGGGATGAAGCATAAAAACTTTTATGTATACTAAGAGGTTGGAACTTGGAATGTAATAGGACCACTCAATAGGCGTAACGGGAAGTAAGCGAAAGTATCCGGAAATTTAACTTATAAACGCTATAATTCACATTTTATTTACACTAAGAGGATGGAACTTAGATTGTAACATGCCCAAACAATGAACTTTACCGAAAAAAAACCGCAAATTAAACTTTAAAACGCTAAAACAAGGTTCATGTCGACACAGTGTTGTTCTATTATTTGGAATCCAGTTTTTTAAATACATTCCAAAAGTATTGAAAATGTTCAAAAAAGGTTTACAAGGTTTGTTGTTTAGAAACTTAATTGTCATTTACCGGCCGTGCTTTCTTATACCACCCATTGCATGTTAATTAATACTTCCTCGCTTGAAATAAGGCGAAAAGTTTCGTCAATTTTGTTCATCTTTGACCTTTTACATCATAATATTCAATGGGAGAAGCTCTTATCTCAATCAAAATTTGATTTCCCATGCAGACACCACCGAAGCAGATTTAACTTTCGTCTAGCTCTACATATTTATATTTATTCCTCTTATATGTGCCATTAACTCGTTGTACTCAAGAAACGAATTCTAGGAAGAGTTTATTCCCAGGCTAGCTTTGTTGATAAACCGAATTGTGACGTTGTCGAGTATAGGTTCAATAGCAATTTGGTCGAAAGTCCTCTCTGTGGTGTCATTGGTGCTCCATGGCGGCTTTAACAACTCTACGATCGAATATGATTTTTCTTTATGCTGTTGATATTGGGGACTTTTAATTAATTTATAGCGTATAGTTCTTAAAAGTCTATTTATTAAGGATTGTTTTTTTGAGCTACATTTTCAATTAGGAGGTTTTAAGTAGCTAATGTTTCAACAGCTGCCCTTTAGTTTTACCTGCCTTTCTACGTTTTCTCTTGACATATTTATTATGGTAATGGAATATGCTTCACACTAACATTCTAGATACCATACATCACCTTTAATGAAATGCAAAAAATCAACTTCTCAATAATTTTTTTAGAAAAACCTATTTTTTAGAAAAGGCAGTCAGTTTTATGCATGCATTGGCATATATCGCATCTAGTAGATGATGATTTTTTAAAAGTTTTAAATTTAATATTTTTAAGCATAGCGAATAAGTTTATATAGCGAATTGTAAAACAATATTTACGAAAAATATAGTTTGTACTGGAGTTTTAAATCGTTAATTAATTTTTTTCAAATAAAGTTGTCATGTATCTTGATTTATTTGTTATACTTATTATTCTACCGTTTAATAGCTGATAGTGGTGGCCGTGGCGTAGTGGGTAGAGTGTGTGGCCCATACGCCAGAGAACCTTGGTTCGATTCCTACCTAACACAGAAAGTTTTTTAAATTGAATTCATTTTTCTATTCGGCCCTCACCTCTCTGCAGATAATGGCAAACCTCAGAGAGTAAAAACTGCCATGAAAAGCTTCTTTGAGAACATGAGCCGTTCGGAGTCGGCATAAAACTTGTAGGTCCAGTTCTCGATCATTTGTGTTCTAACATTTCACAACACACCCCCAACTCAATTGATCATAAGAAGCTCGGTCAAAGTCCTTTCAAGGGCTGAAATGGCCATTTTTGTTTTCGTTTTTTAATAGCTGATTTTTACTTAATAGCTTATTTACTTTAAATTAACTTTATATGTTTACTTAAATTTTGTCATTGATTTATTCATGATTTCTTGCACTTTCCCAGTTTTTTCTTCATAACGCCAAGATACGAACCAATTAATTATATGAAAAATAACTTGAATTTTATTACTTTACAGACACATTTGGTCGAATTTCGATCACGGGTGGCATTAGTAAAAATAATTCTTCATATTCAACATATCGCAGTCTAGAAATTTTAATTAAAATAACTAAATTAACATTTACACGTATTGAGTTCGATGTAATAAAGACAGATAACGAAGATTATTTTTTCAATAAAGTTGATTCACTCAAAACAACTTTTGCCACTGACTGTAGGTGTGCCTGGGAATGTTGCTTAGCAAATTTAAGTGAGTTTTATTAAAATACTTTAGTTAATGGTTATTTTTTTAGACCGCGCTTCTTAAAGCATTCATTAATCAATACTCTTGAATAAGCTTCTTTATTAATTGCATTATTTTTATGTTTTCTCGCATATTACACTCTATTCAGTCAAAGCCAATAAACTATGATGCTTCAATAGGAGCAGGTGGTGAGTGGCTTTTAAAAAATATATTGTACTTACAGTAGAAAAATAAATTTTGAACAAACAATAACGTGAACTACAAGTACGTAATTAAAAATTGTTGAGACTTTTTCGTGAATATCCGATGTGAATTCCATCCGCTTCGCAGGTTAATTAAGTTGGCTCGTTACACCAAACAACATTGGCTGGTCGGCCGAACAAAGTATGCAACAAATTAATGCGCTACACTGAGAGTAATAAGGTAAACAATTTCAAAACAGTGGTTAAGAAAAATGTTATAATTTTAAAAAAGTTAATTCTAGAGTGAATAATCTTAGGCATTGAAATTGATTGATTTAGTATTTGTGTTATTGCTAGTATTATAATTAATATTAGTATTAGTATTAGTATTAGTATTAGTATTAGTATTAGTATTAGTATTAATATTAGTATTAGTATTAGTATTAGTATTAGTATTAGTATTAGTATTAGTATTAGTATTAGTATTAGTATTAATATTAGTATTAGTATTAGTATTAGTATTAGTATTAGTATTAGTATTAGTATTAGTATTAGT
Organism: Coremacera marginata; assembly: GCA_914767935.1. Taxonomy (NCBI): domain Eukaryota; kingdom Metazoa; phylum Arthropoda; class Insecta; order Diptera; family Sciomyzidae; genus Coremacera; species Coremacera marginata. Next base: position 23,332,385 of record OU612047.1, on the reverse strand, counting down.
ATTAGTATTAGTATTGATATTAGTATTAGTATTAGTATTAGTATTAGTATTAGTATTAGTATTAGTATTAGTATTAGTATTAGTATTAGTATTAGTATTAGTATTAGTATTAGTATTAGTATTAGTATTAGTATTAGTATTAGTATTATTATTAGTATTAGTATTAGTATTAGTGTTAGTATTAGTATTAGTATTAGTATTAGTATTAGTATTAGTATCAGTATTAGTATTAGTATTAGTATTAGTATTAGTATTAGTATTAGTATTAGAATTAGTATTAGCATTAGTATTAGTATTAGTATTAGTATTAGTATTAGCATTAGTATTAGTATTAGTATTAGTATTAGTATTAGTATTAGTATTAGTATTGGTATTAGTATTAGTATTAGTATTAGTATTAGTATCAGTATTAGTATTAGTATTAGTATTAGTATTAGTATTAGTATTCGTACTAGTATTAGTATCAGTATTAGTATTAGTATTAGTATTAGTATTAGTACTAGTATTAGTATTAGTATTAGTATTAGTATTAGTATTAGTATTAGTATTAGTATTAGTATTAGTTTTATTATTATTAGTATTAGTATTAGTATTAGTATTAGTATTAGTATTAGTATTAGTATTAGTATTAGTATTAGTATTAGTATAAGTATTAATATTAGTATTAGTATTAGTATTAGTATTAGTATTAGTATTAGTATTAGTATTAGTATTAGTATTAGTATTAGTATTAGTATTAGTATTAGTATTAGTATTAGTATTAGTATTAGTATTAGTATTAGTATTAGTATTAGTATTAGTATTAGTATTAGTATTAGTATTAGTATTAGTATTAGTATTAGTATTAGTATTAGTATTAGTATTAGTATTAGTATTAGTATTAGTATTAGTATTAGTATTAGTATTAGTATTAGTATTAGTATTAGTATTAGTATTAGTATTAGTATTAGTATTAGTATTAGTATCAGTATTAGTATTAGTATTAGTATTAGTATTAGTATTAGTATTCGTACTAGTATTAGTATCAGTATTAGTATTAGTGTAAGTATTAGTACTAGTATTAGTATTAGTATTAGTATTAGTATTAGTATTAGTATTAGTATTAGTATTAGTATTAGTATTAGTATTAGTATTAGTATTAGTATTAGTATTAGTATTAGTATTAGTATTAGTATTAGTATTAGTTTTATTATTATTAGTATTAGTATTAGTATTAGTATTAGTATTAGTATTAGTATTAGTTTTATTATTATTAGTATTAGTATTAGTATTAGTATTAGTATTAGTATTAGTATTAGTTTTAGTATTAGTATTAGTATTAGAATTAGTATTAGTATTAGTATCAGTATTAGTATTAGTATTAGTATTAGTATTAGTATTAGTATTAGTATTAGTATTAGTATTAGTATTAGTATTAGTATTAGTATTAGTATAAGTATTAGTATTAGTATTAGTATTAGTATTAGTATTAGTATTAGTATTAGTATTAGTATTAGTATTAGTATTAGTATTAGTATTAGTATTAGTATTAGTATTAGTATTAGTATTAGTATTAGTATTAGTATTAGTATTAGTATTAGTATTAGTATTAGTATTAGTATTAGTATTAGTATTGGTATTGGTATTAGTATTAGTATTAGTATTAGTATTAGTATTAGTATTAGTCTTAGTATTAGTATTAGTATTAGTATTAGTATTAGTATTAGTATTAGTATTAGTATTAGTATTAGCATTAGTATTAGTATTAGTATTAGTATTAGTATTAGTATTAGTATTAGTATTAGTCTTAGTATTAGTATTAGTATTAGTATTAGTATTAGTATTTGTTTTATTATTAGTATTTTTATTAATATTAGTTTTAATATTTAATTTGAACTTTCCTTGGGTGTAGCAGTTTTTTCGTTTTAAAGCTCTTGTTTTTGTTGTTTTTGTTTTTGTTTTTGTTTTTAAGCATTCATAGAATTTTGCCGTGCACATGCCAACAAATGGCAAACAATTTTCCCACTCATAAATTTTTTTGTTGCCAAGCGGTGAAAGTTTTTTAATTTTCACCTTTTTAATTTTGTTCATTTTTCATGGTTTTACTTCCTGATGGTTTGTGCGAAAATAAAAAGCGCGCGAATGAATAATCGCAATAATTAAGAAATATTATGGAAAATGCGCACAAATTGAGGAAATGAGATTTTACTGTAGAATGCGTTTTTTTTTTCCAATTTTTTTTGTGATTTTTGCATTGTTTTTTTTGTTTTCTGTTCATAAGTTTTTTCAGCATTATTTTTACTTTCAGTTTTGCAACGTAAGGCAAATTTTTTTGCATTTATTTGACTTGGCCCTGCTGTGGTCGCAAGCATGCCAACTAAAGCAACATGGCTGACAGCCGCAGTAATGGCGGACGGTGGCGGCATTTCGAACTTCCGGTTCGTTTAGTAAGACGCAGTGGCGTGCCACATGAAAGCTCAGTGCAGCTTAGTGACGTCGCAGTTGGAGTGCGGGTGGCATAGTTTGAAGGGCGTGAAGTTGGCAGGGGCGCTCATTTAGATGGATGTGGTCTTGTGGCTTATGGCTGGCTTAGGAGGCGAATTACGAAATAATAGTCATTATTTGCAGTTCGTTGCGGCAAGGCCGATGCAGCAATGGAAAATTGAAAACATTAATAAAGAAAATAAAATCGAAAAATGGAGACAAGAAAAAAAAAATTCTAAAGCAGTTTGAAAAACTGGCTAGGAATAGAGCCCAAGGAGCCATGAATTTGCTAGGTTCTGTATTTAGTGAAATTTGAGGATTTTATTTTATGAATGTCCTTTTATTTTTTTACAATTTTCCTTTTTTTTTTTGGCCCGAAAGAAATTCTGCCTTTGTTTTTGTGCCATTCAAAGGCGAGACACGGTTGAATGAATGGCGGAAACTTTTGTTAATGAGGCTTCAATAGGCAAGGGCTGCTTGCCTTGGTAAAATAAAAATTTAAAAATAATATAAAGCAAAACAAAAAAAAAAAAAATTTATTTTTTGTTTGGTACTTCAGCAAATTCTGGCGTTAATATAGCCGTAACTGTAGCTTGGACTTGGCTTCAAATTGAGGAGCCTGCATCCCTGGGGTACAATCAGTTTCGTGTCTCTTATTGTTTAACTGAAACTTTGGTATTTTCAACTTTCAACTTATACCATGAGTAGCTATCCAATTTTTGCCCATTTCAAATTTTTACACTGACAAGAATACAAGAGCAAAAAAAAAAAAAACAAAGAAAAAAAAGCGAATTGTGAGAAACTGCAGTAGAAATAAAAAAGCGTAAAACTGCCGGGTGGCCAGATTGAGTGCTGCATGTTGTGCCAACCTATTTGGCGCACTATTCGGTGCTGAGCTTTGGTTGGCTAATAAAACGTACAAAGCTTATCACAGCCAACATACCTTTCGGCCATATTGTATTCACGGAAAAACTCATTTTCCTTTATTAATGGCGAAAATATGCGGGAAATGCAGTTGTTCGACCAAGTACCGTCAAGTCGGAGTGGGCCTCAGTTGTATTGAAGTAGAAGTGAACTCGACTGGCTTTATGTTTCGTTACTAGCAGAAATTTTAAAAATTTTTTTCATTTAATTTGCGGTTTCAATGTCCACCTTTTTTAATTTTTTAGATTTAAGTTTAAAGCTTAAAAAATGCGACTTAATATAAAGTACGCGGACAGTTAATGAATGTTGATGGTATTAAAGCGAAATCGCGACAAGCTCGTGAAATCATAAAATGCCTGACTTTTCACAAAGATAAGCTTTAATATCTGTTTTAATTAAATGTTCAATTTTTACTTGTTTAGATTTAATAATAATAATCTTCGATATTTTTTTGTCACAGAACTTTTGTATGAAAGCACTGTACATGAATTTTGTTGTAATAACTTTTTAATAAATGTTTCAATTGTCTTAAGTTTAAGTTGTTTATTTTTTGTATAGCAGAAACGAAAACTATCTTTCATACGGCTTTGCAATAAAGGCGAACACTGAGATAATATTTCTAGCTGTATTGGTAACTAAAATATTGATAAAACTGATGTTGTTTTGGAGTTATTGTGATTAGATAATGTTGAATTATTCTTTATAGTTTCAATTAATCTCACTTGTAGAGCGAACTCGTGGTTCTAATGGTATATAAGACAGTTAAAAATTCATAAAACTTCATAAATTGTCTTTTAAACTCTGAAGAAGTATCTACGGCAGATTTCAACATGTTGCTGTTTAATATATTGGTTTTGATCTTTGGATGTGTCCAAACTATTCAAGCTGGAAAAGCTGGTCGAATTGTTGGTGGCGATAATATTGCTATATCCAAAGTTCCTTATTTGATGCAAGTACTACGTGATGGCAAATTCCATTGTGGTGGTTCTTTAATTACACCAAAAGTCGTTCTAACTGCTGCCCATTGCTTGGATAGTCTCTACAAAAGAAAATTTTCTGTCATGGGTGGAAGTTCTTTTAGGACTTTTGGCAAGCGGATTGAAGTCATAAAGACTTTTACAGCACCACAATATAATAATGTAACAAAGGATTGGGATGTTGCAATTTTATTATTAGAAACCGAGATGAAGGGCGACGATATTCAAGCCATTGAACTGTGTGATGTTACTATTCCATTAGGTGCTGAGGTTCAAGTTTCTGGCTGGGGCAAAATAAGCGAATCAGAGATGGAACCAAGCATCAACTTACGAACTATAAAAGTGAACACTGTAGCCCATGAGAGTTGTGCTGCTTCTTATGCGCCAGAAATTACTGTGACAGAAAACATGATATGTGCCAATGCAAAAGGTAAAGATTCATGTACAGGTGATTCTGGTGGTGCTATGGTCTATTCTGGTAAAATCTGTGGTATTGTTTCTTCGGGCTATGGATGCGGCCGCTCCAAATATCCAGGACTCTATGCCGACGTCAAGAAGTTTTTGCCTTTTATACATCATATTATGGAGTTATATGGAAAATAATAGAACTTTATATGGAAAAAAGGAAAATATAAAACTAAACTTAAGCGTTTATAAAAGAAAAATTGTACTTTGTGTCTTATTGCTAAGAGCTGCAAGTTTTTGTGCAGTAAAAAATATTTTGAAACGACGATATTTTTTCTTGTCCTTAACTTTATTAAAATGTTCACAATTTTTCAACCTTCTACACGGTAATGTTTCAAGAAAAATTCTTAAAGTGAAAACTTCCTAGTTGGGTTCTTGCACATGAAGATAAAATTTTGCAAAGGGTAACTTTCAGAGCATAACGTAACGTAGCGAAATCATATTACGACTCTATATTGTAAATGCACTATACACCATCTCTTAACTCTTTCTCTCTCTCTCTCTCTCTCTCTCTCTGTCTCTCTCGCGTTGTCTCCCATTTGGACTCGATTGGAGCACTCTAAATGGGTCAAAGTGGGATTTTTCAAAATTTGCCCCTACCCAAAAGTTCGACCCAAATTGGGGGACTTCAGAATTCGTTTTAGAGGTATGGTTCCTTCGGCAAAGTTTCTTATTTTGATCCCTAGAATACGATTTTCACAGAGCATTGAGCGATTTTTAAATCGACCCGCGCTACTGTGTATATATAATAAACCTATCAGGCCCGTAGCCACAGTGGGGATTTCGAGGTTCAATTCTCCCATAGGGTCCAGACAGTATGAAAAGATAGAAAGGAATGATCTTTGACAGGGTCGAAGCTAAAATACCCCCTGCGGCCGTATTTAAGTATATTCGAAGTCCTTAACGGTCTATACTTTAAAATTTTTATAAATAATCTGCAAAAATATTTTCTTCATAAGTTAAATTTTATTTTAACACAGCTTATACAAAAAGAACCAAGTCAATATATTAATTTTATGATATTTATGAAGGTTTTTCTATTTTGATGACGTCACTTTGTATGGGACTTACTTCATAGTCAGAGTTAAAATTAAGACTCAGAGCTAAATTTCAAGTCGGTAAGTTCACTTTTGTAGAATCTTAGGGGATTTTAATGTTTTATGACGTCACTTTATATCGGAGATAGGCGAAGTATTTATTTGACTTTGCTCGGGCTTATATGCTTATGTCAGGGCTTATATGCTTCATTCAAAGTCAGTTAATTCACTTCTGTGGAATCTTAAGAGATCTTACATTGTGGATGATGTCATTTTGTATGGGAGGTAGGCGTGGTTTTCAATAGATTTTGCAAAATTTCATAGTTTGTGTTTTCATTAAATGTCAAAGCTTACGTGCAAAATTTCAAGACACATCATTAAATTTTTGTGAAATTTCAAGAATCTATCGTTTAATCAAAGTCACTTTGTATGAGAGGCGTGGTTTACATGTGATTTTGTCAAATTTCAAAGTCAGAGTTTTTTATTAAAAATCAAAATTTATTTTCAAAATTTCAGGTAATTTTATAACTTTTGCGGATTTTAAAGAGACTTCATGGCTTAAATAAAGTCACTTTGTATGGAGGTATGCGTGGTTACCATTCGATATGGCATATTTTTGAACTTGTTCACCATTTTTTTATATTAACGCTTATATAAGGAATTTCATTACGATAGCTTCAAAATTACGGCTGTTATTATAATCACAGGCGAATATACAGACGGATATGACTAAATCGATTCAGTTGGTGATGCTGATCAAAACAACGCATACTTTTCTATACCTTCCACGCCTACTTATGGGCGTTACAAATGTGGTGCCAAATTAAATATACCCCTTACGCAGTAAGCGGGGGAGTACAAAACTACTGACACAAACTCTAAACCCATTCATAAACAAATCATATTTCTAATTCTACTTTTCTTCAAACTTTCCCTGTCTATATCAATAGAGTTAACGCACTATGTAGCACATCAACTCTATTCTCAATAACAATCGCTTTGAATAAATGCCATACCATACACGTACCCTACCAAAGTGTTACCGAACTCAACTCGGCTAATTGCCCAAGAATACAGCAGTGCAAACAAAAGTGATGGAAATCAATAAAATAATCATCGATCTGATTGATGCGATCAAAACATACAACAATGAGTAACAATAGAACGACAAATAGAATCAATAATCACCAATCAATATGAACAATAAACCACAAATACCAAGGATAACAGTGATCGTTGGGTTCAGCACATAAGGTAGAGGGTAGTGAGAATAGCTGCGAGTGGCACGTTTTTTTTTTAAGTATCGCACTAAGCTAGGGTATGGTTTTTTTTTTTTGTATTGAACACGTAAGTGGAGGGGTGAATGCTGCCATTCAGTCTAACAAATTAAAAATAGAAAAAAAAAATCAGGGTCTCATCATTTATGCGTCAATTGTTTTGACAAATAGTTGTTTGAGCGAATAAAAAAAAAAAAAAAAAAGAAGAGAGGTTAATAGGCTTAACTTTGTTGCATTTCGCACTTCAGAATCTATTCTGCCAATTTTGCTTGACTTGTTGATTCTAAGCAAATTTTGATTGGATTGCGACCGTTGTGCATGGAATTTTAAATAGGGCAACAATCATGATAGAAATACTCAGTTTATAAAATAATATATAATTAAGTTGCAAAAAATAGAACTGAGGGTTGCACTATAACCCCTAATAAAATATCAGTTAAAAAAAAAAAGGAAATGTACATCAGTGCTTAGCTCATTCTAGTTAACAAAGATTAAGTGACTTTTAAAGCTTGAAACATTTTTTGGTGATCATTTTAGATTGTGTTTTATTTCAGGATATTTTTTATTTATTTAAGAGATTAAATTTGTTCTTAAAATATGTTAAAAAAAATCGTTTAAAAATTATGTGTCGAAATTTTTTTACAGAAAATCTACAAAAACTTATTGCATCATTGAACAATACTTCGATTATTTAATAATTGTTTTTAAAAATACTTAGATTCAATTTATCAATTTATTTTTATTTATTATTTTTAGTTACTTAGTTTTTTTATAAATATTTAACATTTATTAATTGTAATTATTTGAAAATTAATTTATGATAATTCATAGGAAACTATCCAAAAATCTTTTAAATAAAAAAAAAATCGAGATACTGCGCAACACGAAATTAGTAACAGAATTTTTTTATCATACTCATTATCTACATGCTTCTATAAAAATAAAATTTGGATATAAATTCATACCCCGCCTGTATTGAGGTAAAGTATCTGAAAAATACAGTCCAATACTACGAATTTGGCAGATCAGAGCCGTCTTCAAACATGTAACATAAAATTGTCTTGAAATCCATGGTAGAATAAGAGAAGGTATATACATTTCGGAGAGGCAGACTGCCGTAACTGTCAAAACGAATTTGAAAGCGATGAGAAAGCTTTAATTGGGAAAATGTAAACAAAAAAGTGATTTGTATTGATTTTCACAAGGTAGATTTATAAGGTTGTCGCAAGGGAGAGAGCGAGTACCCATAATTGTCAAATCGAAGTTGACAGTACATAGAAAATCTGCAAGTGCACTCTTTTATCATCCGTTTTTCTTTCGTAGTCATTCGCAAAATTGGCTGGTTTTGACAATTATGGGTACTGAGAATAGAGTGCGATCAGCCCTGCGACAACCTTATAAATCAACCTTGGATTTTCACAATTTTGGCTATGAAAAAGAGAACGAAGTCTGAAATGCATATACCTTCTTTTATTCTACCATGTTGAAGTCCATTTCGAGAGCTAGAGCAAAATGAGAGAGAACACGAACGGAAAAAATTGTAGAACTAGAACAGTAATTTTGCACAAATGCGGACACTTAGCAAGACGTGTATTGGAGCCGTCTTCGAACAGGTGGCACACATTTGTCTTGCAAGTCGTTTGGCTAATTGTCCTCGAACACTGACTGCTGTCTAGAAAGTCACCTTCGAAGACGGATGCATCCGTTCGCCACTTGGTATTTTTAAAAATGATGTCGTCAGTCAAGGAATAAATGATTTTGTTCATACAAATAAACATTATTTTTGTATAGTTATGCTTACGCATATTAACGATTTAATTTTTTTTCAAAAACTACACTATTTTAAAATTGATGGCCACAAATTTTTATTCAGCATTTTTTTTTTCTATTCAGCATGTCAGTGTACATTTCACTTGGAGTGACAATGTATACACAAATTCTGTATATACCCTGTAGGAAAATCAACTAATTTAAAAGTAGTTGATAAAGTAGTTTTTTATCAAACACACCTAGTTGAAATTCTGAATTTTTTCCATAGAACGAACTAACATATTTTGTATGGTGATGTCCGCTAAATAAGTCAATTGACTTTCGTCTGCATATATTTTCAACTACTTGTTAAACTAGTTATATTTAAATTATTTTTTTAATTACTTTAAAGTAACCAATTGAAAACTATTACTGATGGCCTAAAGTTAATAATATTTGATAAAATAACATGGTCAAATATATATAAACTTGTAATCTAATAAAAATTTGCAATTAAAACATGTTAAAATCAGAGTAGTTGGCACCTTAATATAATTCAAAGTAGTTTATCAATCACTTGTTTTTAAGTAGTATTTCAATTATTTCATATATAATGCAATAAAATCTATTTAGATTTGAAGTGGATGTCGCCTTAATATAATTCAAAGTAGTTCATATACTGGTTTATTTAAAACTAGTTTTTTAATTAGTTGTTTTTAAAAACAAGTTAGTTTGTTTCTATAGGGTAGTTCGAGAATAGGGACTTTTGCATGGTTCAACAAATTGGACTAACGGGGCATGTTGGATGACAAGTAGTACCGTGCGTAAGCTAAAAACGACATTCGGTCCAACATGTTGGATGAAAATCAAAAATTTTTGATTTTTCTGGTGATCGTCCAGATTGGACCATGCGAAAGCATTGTGATCTAACTCGCTGTATTTTTACATTCTGTTTTGGTCGTCGCCCGGTGAATATCGCACCGGTTATTCCAAACACTGAATTTTGGATAGAATTTTTTCTTTCCATATATCAGGAAACTTTTACAAAATTTAAGCAAATGAAAATAAAGTAAAAATATTGGTCAGCCAAAAATATTTTTTTCATTCCGCCGAAGTGCTCTGGTTGAGAGCTTGCAAGTAATGATGTTGTTTCACAAGTTGGATCGTTCGAACGCTTAATCAAATTTTTCCATCAAATTTATCATACAACATGTCATTCAATATGCTGGACCATGCGAAAGCCCCTAATAGATCCCCTAGCTATGGCAAACCGGCTTTCCTAGGAATAATAACATAGATGCACAATGATTATTATCTGAAGGGTCTGTTAAACCTGCTCTCTCTGAACGAGTTCATAAAAACCATGGCAGTTAAAGCGACATTCCGACTCATAGAATTAAACCTTTAGAGGCATTGGACCCATGAAACGCTTCTTTAATTACATTCCATTACATTACAATTATTACATTACATTCAGAGCGAAATTTAGATGCCACCGTTCAGGGACTCTAATGTTAGATAGCATCAGAAAAACGATTTCTAAATAATTTTTTGTTTCAAATCCCCTGGTATTGCTTCTTCTATAGTTCCTTTTTAGTAGAAAATAAAAATCCATGTTGTAATTTTGTATTGTTATGATATAATGAATGATATAATGAAGAATGCATACCCAAATCAGATTGAAAGATAAATTCCTTACACATACATTTACTCAAACATTTTGCGATTAAAAAAATATAAAATTATGTGGTATCTTAACTAAAATTTTATTAAAAAGATCGATTTTTTTGTAATTTTTAAAAACACATTTTTCAAACCGCTCTCAAAAGTGCATTTCTAATTGAATTTATATAATTTTGGTCTTGTTGGAAAGAGTATTACTGTCTTCTTGATATACCGATTAAAACAATATATGAGAAATTTCAAAACACATGCATTTTCTTTTAGATTTTAAAATTTTTTATAAACACAATAATATACGAGTTTCATAATTTATTGCAACATTTGATGTTGATTATAAATAAGCAAGCTGTTTCTAAGATAAGTCTAACCAGAGGTCACTTAACACAAATTTTCCAATTGCAAACTCTTGCATGGAGGTGATTATTATTTTCGCACTAAGTTTTTGATTTTTTTCAATCAATACATCAAAGAAGAGCTCAATACGTTTACAACAAGACTAAATTTATAAAAACCTAATTAGAAATGTACCTTAAAGAGCGGGTATAAAAACAAAAAGTGTTCTTAAAATTGCCAAAATATTTGATTTGGATGTCATAAGAGTTTTAGTTTTATAAATTTTTTTTTATGCCAAAATGTTTATATGATAAAATGTATCTTTTTAGCAGATTTGGGTATGCATACTGTGAAAAATAAATAGTTACAACAAAAAACATGATACCGGGAAATGATAATTTAAAAAGCCAGCTTTAAATTGCGAATACTTTATTCGCTTTAAATGCGAATAGCTTTAAATGACAAACACCTGCTTTGACCAATCCTGTTCCAACTGATTACCGTATATTTTCCCCAGAGATTTCTGATTTTATCAGTATTTCTATTTTATCATTTATTTCCGATTTTATCAGTATTTAAACATGTCTACCTTCATAACGATACGAAGCTGATATACTGTTGAAGTTTACCCGCCCGTTCACTCACAGAGCCAAAACAACCTATTAAAATAGAACAAAATTAAGAAGATTTTCCTATGGTTTTCATCCAAAAAGACTTGTCTTATTAAAACCATAGAGAAATCTTATTAAAACGCCGTCATTCTTTATTATGAAAATCACATAATTTCAAGAAGAATCTTCTTGTTTTTAAAAAGAAAACCTTTTAAAACTAAAAGAAGAAGATCTTCTTAAAATTATGTGATTTTATTTTTTACTAGCTTAAACCCGCCGCTTCGCCGGGTTTTCAAAAAGTTTTCATTCAAATATTGATAGTGGGTAGGCTTGATTTTTCGCTACCAAAACGATTTTTTATTGTTTAAGTAATACTACAAATTATTAACCTTAAGATTGTTATATCATCTGATAGGAAATCGAAAACCTAAGTTTTGGATTTAATTTTTTTTACAACAAAAACAACTTTTATCCAATTTTTTGGCTTAAACTAAAAATTTTTGAACATTTTTTAAAAAAATTTTTAAAAATATTAATACTTTGGTTTAGTAAAAATTTCAACTTATGTTTGAAGGATATTTTAACAAACAACATTTTTCAAAAAAAATTGTTGAAATCCATTGCAAACTGACTGAAATATTTGCCTTCAAAGCTAAAAGTGTGAATTTCAAGTCGTTTTTCTCTCATTCTCAGCTTATAATTAATACTAAAAAGATCTGGTACTAAAATTTTTCACAGTTTTCAAACTACATACATGATTTTGGTATCAAATTGAAGGAAATTTAAAAGCGTTTATTGATTTTGTTCTCGTTTAACCGAAGTGCAATTTAATCCATTAGGGCCGAAAGAAAACCATAAAAAACAGACATTTTTAGACTTGAAGCAACATTTTGGTGAAAACTATGTATGCCATTGAGCAGAAATAAGTTATTATTGCATGCTAATTTTACTTTTTTTAAAAAACTGGCACTAAAACTTTTGAAATATTATGCAGTATTTAATGAAAATTCGAGACGCATATGTTTCCATATAGTAACATTGGTTGTTAATGGGTTAAAATAAAGTATCCTATTGCACTCTCTGCTGACCTATAAAAATGTGTACAAAATTTTATAAAAATCTGAGTTGTCGTTTAAACGTGATGAGTGAACATAAAAAGTGGCTACAGATTTATTAATAGTATAGATTTTAATCGTTATCCTCGTGATATATGAATAGGATATCTTATTTATTTATTTATTTATTTATTTAACATTTTTTCGCATATAAATGTTTCAACAAAACATTTTAATTTCAATTTCAGTCTTAAAAGTGAAATCTGCTATGTTTTCATGTATACATAAAAAAAGGCTAAGATTTTCTTCTTAGTTTTAAGTGGTCTCTTCTTAAACTTAAATGAGATGAGTGAGTGAGATGTCAATAGTAATTAAAACATTTCCAAATCATTTTCTTTTATTCAATAACGAATTGTATTAGGCAATGTTTGATAGTATATAATAAGATTTTCTCTATAAGATGATTTCTCTATGGAAAATTCTTCTTACTTGGTACTATTAATAAGAAAACCTCATAAAAGAACTCAATAAGGTGATCTTATTGATTTTACGTGGTGGTTTTTTGCTCTGTGCTGAAACTTTTTTAAATTCATTTGAAAATAGTAATTTTTTAAATCGAAACTAAAAGTTGGAGGTAAGTCCAGGTTTTTACAAACTTTATTCTTAATGCGAAAATATGTCTAATGAAAAATTTTTCAAGAAAAATGCATGCAATGCATCATCAAATATCGTTTTCTATTCTCCTAAAAATTCCAGGACGGTTAAAAATATTTTCAATGAAATATTTAAGTTTTGTATTTTGAAAAGTCAGTTAAATTTTGAAAGTCACTGCACAAGTAAGGAAACCTCATAAGAGTTTGAGAGGTAGATCGAAAGATATTCAAACCAACTCAACAACAAAGCTTCTGAAGCAAACTCCTGATAACATTATCATTTACATATACGATGAATAAAATTTGAGAATCAAACTGACAGATGACAAAATTCATATAATATGAGAAAAATTCTGATTATGACATTTTATTGTATTCATGTCAAAATTTTAAATTATTTTTTTTTGTGCAACATCAAATGAAACCATATCCTTGTTGACTTTATCTAGCGTACAAATCAAGTTTATTTTTTTATAAAAACTCATATCTTTTTTCTGAAAAAAAAAATAATGTTTCGAAAAAAAATCATATAACTACACGCAAACGGGATGTAATGTAATTTTTTCACCACGTTGATGGTGATGGTGATGATGATGAACACGAGGGGTGGGCTTAAATAATAGGCACATAAAAAACGGTAGCCACCCCTGGTTGCTATATCCAAAGAAAAAAAAAAAACCTGAGGAAAAAAACCAAGTTTTTTGCACATAAAATAATTCAATTGTTTGAAAAAATAACGAATTGTATGCATTAAATAAAAGACAGCAAAAAAATACAAGATGTGCTGACGGCTCGTTATGTTTCAGTATTTATTTGACGCGCTCATAATTTCCGGGTTAATTTTATTGAAACATTTGAAAGAAAACCATTTTTTGTCTGACACTCTTTGTTGTGTTTTTTTATTTTTTTATTACTATTTCACTGCCAACAGGATCTCATGCTGATGTATGCAGTTGTTGTTGCCATGGCTCTTAACAGTGGCTCTGTTGTTATTATTGAATTAGAATGCGTACAAATGCTTAGTTTTTTTTTTTGTGATGCTTAAAAAGGTTTCCCGGTATAAACTACTTTTTTTTGTTATAGAAACGCATTAAAACTGTAACAGATTTCAATGAAATAAGCAACTATATAGTAAGCAGTTGATTTCCATGCGTTAACAATGTGTCGGACACATTTAACAACGGCTTAAAATTTTTGACTTTATTGAATTCGAGAAATGAGTGCGTGGCTGAAACGAACGTTCATACAGAAACTTAGACTACTGATAACCAGTACTTGAAGAACGAAAATGATATCGTTTCAAAAACATTTTCCCCAGCTTATTTTGGAAATTAGTCTCAAATAAAAAACACATAATGGAAATAAAACCTGCTACACGTGGTTAGAGCTTTATCCTCAAGAAAATAATGCTTTTAAGCTGAAAGAGCTGACTGCCATATAAAAAAAAAAGTTAATAATCTACACCGAGAAAAAAAGCAATAGGTAAATCACCTAAGTCGGCTTAGGTGAAGAGAATTGTATGGGATTCATAAACTTATGCTTATTCACCAAAGCAATTTATTATTTAATACATCGCTTTGAAAGCACATACTTCGATACCTTGCCAACAAAAAATATTTGATTCACCTAAGCCCATAAACCAAAAATACATAATTAAAATCCAACTAGCATGGATTGCTTAAGCATAGTTTTGAGATATTTTCTGCAAAAAAAAAGAAACTCAGCTTTGTCATTAGACACACGAGAGAAGGATAGATTTGATAATATAATGGTTTATTTTTAATAAAACCACTTTTAAATTCAAAAATAACATAAAGTAAATTAAAGAAACACACGTTAATATTCACACCAGTAAATTTTATTACATTTCATCAACAAAAAGAAAAGAAAAAAAAAAAAGTCGTTGCCCGCCGTGTGGAATCGAACCTGGAACTTTTGGTGCCAGTCCATCGCTCTACCAATTGATCTAAGCAGCCTTGCTACTCTTTGCTGACATAACTGCAGCTACGTTAATTCATCAAAGCAATTTATTGTTTAATGCATTGCTTTGAAAGCACATACTTCGATACCCTGTAAAAAAAATATTTGATTCGCAGATGTTAACAGATGCTGTATTAACAGATGCAGTATTCTGTTGATAGCTGCAGCATAGCTTCGGTTGTAATTAATATTGAATAAATCAGTCAGCGTAACGAAGGACCCAATAAACATTGTGGCGAGGGGTGATTCGATAACGAATCGCTTGTGAATCGTTTTTTTTAAAGTTTTCGAATAGTTTCATACTGACTTCATCTGAGGTTGGCTTGATGATTAAAGAAAGAACCGATTAAAATCATGACTTTCCTAAACTCCATTTAAGATGTTTTGAAACAAAAAAAAAAAACAATTTTTTCCGACTTTTCAATATACAAATTTTTTTCAAAAAAAAAAAGAATTTTGTACTAACTTTCTATTCTGAATAGAAAATTTTAAAAATTTTAAATTTTGTTTTCTAAATTTTATGTTTTTTTTTTAATTTTAAGTGAAAAAAGACTTAAATATAAATTTTCATAAATTTTTAAATGAAAAAGTTTTGTGAAATATTTTTTCTTCTGTTATGTTATTTCGTGCTTATTCTTTATATAAATAATTTCCACTCATAATTTGTTCAAGATTTTCATATGAATAAGTTCTCGTTAACAAATTGCTTTTTGTTGTTTTGGCTTTTTTTAGTTTTGGCGACTCGTTAACGAATTGCTTTTTTTAGTTTTGGCGACTCGTTAGCGAATTGCTTTTTTCGGTTTTGACGAATGTATAACGAAGCCGAAAAAAGTTGGTCAAAAAATGATAAAAAAAATAATTTCGAACTTTTGAAAAGCCAAATCTTTAAATAAAAATACATAAATAACAAAAAAAAAAAACAACAAAAAAATAAAATTTGTTTTGACCAAGTTGGGGATCGAACCCGTGTCCGCGAATGCTGGCTTTTATTAACAAGCAAATTACGCAAACTATATTCAGCATCTCAAATAGCTGAGTGGGTAAGGTGCCGGACTAGCATGCAGGAGGCGTGGTTTCGATTCTTGACGTGGTAAACTTGAAATTAGTTTTTTTTTTTTTTTTTTATATTTTATTTCTTATTTTTTATATGATTCGTTATCGAATTGCTTCTTTTAGTTTTGGAAACTCGTTAAAGAATTGCTTTTTATAGTTTTGGCGACTCGTTAACGAATTGCTTTTTTCGGTTTTGACGATTCATTAACGAAGGAGGAATTTCTCCCGTTCGTGATATTATAAATGAATCGCTACTAATAATTGCTAATGAATGAAATGTACGAGAAAACGATTCGTAAACGATAACATTAGTAAATCATTTTATTTATTGGGGAGTTTGACTCGAAGCTAGTGTAGTGACTTCATACACAGCGGTATCGGTTGGTGTGGGTTCGAATCTCAACGGCATGCGATGGCAAAATTTTTGTATTTGATATTTAATTTAATTTAATGTTCTTGTTATAATATGCGTCAAGCAGCAAGGAAAGTCGAGAAGTCATTAATTTCTAAGAAAAAAATGGTGTTGATAAAATAAAAATTTGTGTTGTTGCTGATTTCAGTCAAGCAAATTACAGAACGGAGGCGGCGGCAGCTTCAAAAAAAAAAAGGAAAATAAAAAAACCAAACCCGAAAAAAGTTATATTTTTGAAATTCAATTTTTTTTTAAGTAGTGTATAAAAAAATTACCAAATACTTGGTTAATTTAACACCCAATAAAAATTGGCAAGTCAACATGCAAAACTTAGGCGTTTTGATAAAGTACTTGGGTGGCTGAAAACTGCCAAAGCTATCTTATAAATTTTACTAGGTTTTTTTTTAATTTAACATTAGCTTTTTTCTGGGTGTATTCAATAAATATTTAATAAATTATATAATTATTATAATTATATATTAAATTATAACGATAAATATTAAGACTAACATATTTTTCCCACCAAGTTTCAAATAGCTCATTATGGGCGAAAAGAGTTTAATTAAATTTTATAAAATATTTGAAATAATCATTATAGAAATTCCATGTAATGATTTCAATTTTCACTTTTTTTTTGCTTATTATAACCAGTTCTCTTTGTATACATCTGTATATCTCTATCTTTATTCATTTATTGCAAAAGAATTGCATGCTTAAAAACTCAATATGAAAGTCGCAATTCTGTCGCATACTCCTAAGTTTTTTGAGTTTAAATGATACTTTAACTCATAACTGTCATTATTCATTCATCAAATAAAGTAGTACTGGCAAATATTTGCTAATTATGCTGTCTGAGAGCCTTTGCAGACACCCTATTGTTTCTGTTGCCAATCTGTAATGCAATGAGTCCAATGTTAAGTTTTATATTAACATAAAAATGGAGTTCAGAGTAAAAGCAAAAATGATGGGTAGATATAGCATAAAAAGCCAAATAAGTACACTGCGAAAATTTTAATAACCAGGTACTTGATAATTTTTGGATTTAAAAAACCAATTAAATATTACATTTGATAACAAAAAAAAGTTAATTTACATTTTAAAATGTTATTACAGCATTATTATGCATCAAGCTAAGTTTATTTTAGTTTTTCGCACACTGTTTAATATTTGAAGATTTATAATTCTTTACTGCAGCTATGACGAAATATAGCAACTTCACAATTTCTGAAAACTTCGTTAAGAACTCATACTGCTGCTTCAATGAAAAAAAAAAAAAAATTAAAATACTTTTGTACCACTTTCGAAATGGGAAATCTATTTTACGCTCTGGCAAAATGGCGACAGGCAGGCAGTCAGCAAGCACTTCGTAAAATTTCTCATTTCCTGTTGTTGTCCAGTAGCACCAGCAGCAGCAGCAGGAACAGCTTTGGCAGCAACATTCTAAGGCACACAACAATCTTTGTCAACTCAATGACAGAAAACAGACAGACTAAAAGGCAGCGCATTTATAATTCATTTTATGCCATTTAGGAGACGCAATTAAAATTAAACAAAAAAAAAAAAAAATGAATATGAATTAAATACTCAGAAGGATGCTTCAAAATTTCCTATGGGAATAATATTGCAATCTTTTAATGAAGACAGGTATAAAGCCACCAAGGCCTTAAGATTTATTTGCCTAGGAAATGTGTGTGCCCGCTGAATAGTTGTTATTGCTATACTTTGCTTAAAAAAAAAAGAAGAAAAAAAAAATGTTTTCTTAAATCTAGTAAAAATATTATTTCTAATTTGACATTTCAGTGATATTTTTGAGTTTAACAACCATTTCGGAAGCACAGTGCACTTGAGCACAGTGCAAAATTGATAAAAATGTTAACGAAAGCCATTTGTGCTCTTATTTTCGAAATATTTTTGTGAATAAGATCCCGTAAATCAGAAAATCTCCTTCTTTTGAAATATCACTACTTCAATATCAATACCATTATTCTCTATATGCTAAATAAATAATATTTAGATTAGTAATTCTCTGTATGATTTAGATTCAATTCATTTTTTTTAATGCAGTTCAGTTTGATTCATGCACTTCATCTACTGCATGAGAACTTGTCTGATAATTCCCCACCCTCTCTCCAAGACATAAAGTAATTGCAAATGTGGATTAAATGCCAAATTAATTAAAAAAATACAATTACCAACAACTAAAATAAATTATTTCTAAATTTCTTAGAACTTTTTATAATAAAAAAGGCTTTAATCCTTATATTAAAAGTTAAAAGCTAATAATGCTGTTCGTTTTTATGGTAAAGCTAGCAATTAGGTGTGGACCAGAGATCTGTAATTATTATCGTTTTTGAGTCATTGGTTGACTTATACAAGAGGGAGGAGTGGATTAAAGTCAAAGTGCTTCCACTCAAGGGCATTCACAGGAGGAAAAAGGAGTGGCAGTTGCTGCTCTCCTATAACTCAGCCAAAAGGTGTATATTATTTAATTATATTTATCACATAATCATAAACAAATTTCAGAGCTTATATTTAATTCAATCAACTAAAAATTTTTTTTAGTTTTTAGCAATTCTTAAAAAAAATATTTTTTAAGAATTACATTTAGTGCTTTATGCCAAGTAATTTCATGAAGCAACAGGTTGCCACAACAACAATGTTCTTTACAGAACAACCACCAGCAGACTAGACAGCTGTTTCGTTGATCGCTACACCAACTCATCAGTAATCTTCTGTGGGTTATGTAGTCCATTAACTTTGAAAATTTTATAAGCACACCTTCTGCTAAAACCAAAGCGGAATTGCAGTTGTGTGCTTTCCAATTTAAAAAGCAATGTTTTTCTACTTCTTAGCACAAAGCAAAGGTGCAAAAAATTGACTACATTAATTCTGCAAAGACTTGTTGTTGCGCTCTTTGTTTACTACTCTTCACGATTCCATTCTTTGGCACCAACAGTTCGTTGATAAATTCGAAATATTAAAAGATGATGAGTCATCTTTTTTTAAAAAAACTTCTCACGCCTTCTATGGTTTAATATCAACGAATTGTTGGTGCCAAAGAATGGAATTGTGAAAAGAAGTAAACAAAGAGCGCAACACCAAGTCTTTGCAGAATTAATGTAGTCAATTTTTAAGTGTAATTCTTAAAAATTAATTTTTTTAAGAATTGCTAAAAACTAAATATAATTTAAAAAATGCCACAATTTATTGTTCATGTAAAAATTTTTTTATTTATATTCTTTTATTTTACATATGCGAGTAATATGTCACATAATTTTAAAAAGTATGAAGTCATTGACCTGTATTTTATTGGGATATAATATTAATTGAATTAATTAAATAATTTTTTTGTTTGGCCGTCACCTCTCTGCATACAATGGCAAACCTCAGAGTGTAAAAATTGCCATTAAAAGCTTCTTGAGAACATAAGCCGTTCGGAGTCGGCATAAAACATGTAGGTCCAGTTCTCGATCATTTGTGTTCAAACATTTCACAACACACACAACACAATTGGCGATAAGAAGCTCGGTCAAAGTCCTTTCAAGGGCTGAAATGACCATTTCGTTTTTTTTTTTTTTTTATATTTATGCATACTAGCTAAACTTATAACTTACTTACTTTCTTAGGTGGCCATAAAAACGCATGTTTGGGTTTTGACCGACCTCATTGGCTCTCGACAGGCGCCTCTACTTTGCGCACGCCTTCTCCATTTGAATACACCACACCGAGAAAAAAGCTTATGTGAAATTGAAAAAAAACCTAGTATAATTTAAAAGATAGCTTTGGCAGTTTTCAGCCACCCAAGTACTTTATCAAAACGCCTAAGTTTTACATGTTGACTTACCAATTTTTATTGGGTGATAAATTAACCAAGTATTTGGTATTTATACACTACTTTAAAAAAAAAATTTAATTCCAAAAATATAACTTTTTTCGGGTTTGGGTTTTTTTTTTAATTTCCTTTTTTTTGAAGTTGCCGCCTCTCGTTCTGTGATTTGCTTGACTGAAACCGGCAACAACACAAATTTTTTCTTTTATCAAACACCGTGTTTTTCTTAGTAATTAATGACTTCTCGGCTTTTCTTGCTGATTGACGTCTATTATAACAAGAACATTAAACTAAATTAAATAAATACAAAAATTTTACCTTCGCATGCCGTTAAGATTTGAACCCACACCCGATACCACTGTGTATGAAGACACTACGCTACGCATTGAGCCAAAACCCTTTGTTACGCAGAGTGATTGATTCAATATTAACTACAACTGAAGCTATGCTGCAGCATAACGCAATAATCTATTAATAGATTTTTGTTGTATTGCTATCAACAGAATACTGTGGCATACAGCATTTATTAATACAGCATCTGTTAACATCTGTGAATCAAATATTTTTTTTTGGCAGGGTATCGAAGTATGTGCTTTCTAAGCAATGTATTAAACAATAAATTGCTTAGGTGAATTAACCTAACAGCAGTTATGATAGCAAAGAGTAGTAAGGTTGCTTAGATCAGTTGGTAGAGCGATGGACTGGCACCAAAAGTTCCAGGTTCGATTCCGCACGGCGGGCAAAGAATTTTTTATTTTTCTTGTTTTCTTTTCCTTTTGTTGACGAAATGTAATAAAATTTACTGGTGTGCATACTCGTATTAACGTTTACTTTTTAATTCATTTTATGCAATTTTTGCATTTAAATGAGATTTTATTACGAAAAAAAAAACATTTAATAATCAAATCTATCCTTCTCTCGTGTGTCTAATGACGCAGCTGTTTTTTTTTTTGCAGAAAATAGCTCAAAACTATGCTTAAGCCATCCATTCTAGTTTTTTTTTAATTTGTATTTCTGGATTTTGGGCTTAGGTGAATCAACTATTTTTTTTTGGCAAGGTATCGAAGTATGTGCTTTCAAAGCGATGTTTTAAACAATAAATTGCTTAGGTGAATAAGCATAAATTTATAATTCCCATACAATTCTCTTCACCTAAGCCGACTTAGGTGATTTACCTATTGCTTTATTTCTCGGTGTATGTGCGGTTAGGGCTTCCTCGGCCTGGTCGGAGGCATGGCGTGTTATCAGGACCACTTTTGTAAGATGACTTGAGATTTTTTCAAGTTTTCACTTCACTTTCCTCTACACATAGAAACTACATATTTCATTTGCTTTGAAATATGAAACAAAAGGCATTAATGGTACATTTTCGATGTCTTTGAAAATTTCCGGATCTATGCGTTGATTCAATACGTTAAAGTTTATTTACTGCTGGTAGAATAATGTTTGGTGTGCCGATTTCAGGAAATTTTTAATATTTTTGCGAACGTTTAGAAAAGTTGGCGTAAGTATGATGTATATTTCGGGATGCTTCATAAAAGACCTATGAACATGAGAGAGCTTTAACAGTTGTCTAGAATACATTTTTGAATTAAACATGAAAAAACGAGCACATAAAGTCAAAATATCCAATCAGCGGCGCTTCAATTACTGAAAAAAAATAATAATTGAGGGCTTTTATAAAGAGAAACTCAATGTTGAGGTAAACAATAGTACCAGACTTTGAGTAAAACCGAACATATTGAATTTAGACAGGTTAAGACTAAAACATGGATTTTTTTTATTTTATTAAAAAGTAACATAGAAACCATTATAGCAGATATGTAAAAAATGACTGACGTGTCAATTCAAATTTTAATCGCAACAAATTTCAAGCGTCAAAAATGCTGCTATTCAAATGAGAGCTTAAAAATGTTATTAATATATTTATATATAAAAAAAAACAAGTCCAGAAAAATCCCAAAAACCAGATTGAAAAACTAGTTTCTAAAATGAAATTTCAGAACAAAAAAACAACAATATCCTTCTACAGAACGCAGCATATGTGTTACATAAGCACGCATGCTGCATCTGCATTTGTTGCAGATGAAAAGATTTTATGAAAAATTTTAGGTATGTTTTTTTTTTTTTGGGTGCAAATAAATTGAATTTTTTGTTACAAAATGAAAAAATACACACATTATTTAATATGCAAATTGCGTGAAAAAGGGTTACGTGCATTAAGGGCGAGCTACGTAAAATGTTCACAAGCGACCCATGCAAGGATAGCTAAGTGGAACAAATAGTTACAGACTGACACAGAGCAACAACAACAGCAACAAGAATAACAACACCAGCAACGAAAGATCGACTCAACTTGAAAAGGCGATCGATACAATATGCAAATATTGCCAGAAAAAATAAAATGATGCTGCCGGTTAAGGAATCGAATCGAACAAATGCTATGAAACAATCACCCTATTCTTTTCCGGTTTAGTTGCTCTCCAAGGACAACAGAACTCATGAGCAACTAAGATTCTATTGTTAAGGGTTTTCTTTTTCTTTCGCGCTGAATGTCCTTTGTCAAGATTACAGCTTCTTGTGAGTTTTCCTTTCTCATCATTGTTTACATTACATATCTTCACATAAAATGTCACATTTTGTGGCACCCATAAAAATAACTGCGAAATACGTATTCAAACGAGAAGAGTGAACCATCTTTATAATATGTATGTAGTTTTCTTTTTTGTTTTTCAAAATAACATCTTGAGTTTTTTAATCTATCCCATTTTCACTTTATGTCCTTTTTTAGTTCTCACGATCTTGTTGCTCTGTTTTGGCCTTGCTTTCAACTTCCATCCAAAGAACCAGCTTAGTCCATGACACAAAGGCACTCATAACTGTTTGTCACACTTCAGTTTCTTTCGCGGCACAACTCACTACCGCTTCATTGATATGCAAATCAGCCAATATTTGGGATTGTTCCAATTTGGATGGATAGAAGCTGTAGAAAACAGGTTCGTCTTTTTATTAAGTTCTCTCAAATAAAAGAACGAAAAGAATGCAAATGCATGGTATTTAACAAAGAGAAATATGCTTTCGTTGAGCGGTCTTTGTAAGAATTTCATTATTAATTTTGCATGATTTGATTTGATTTGATTTTATTTTATCTTAATTTGCCTGCTGAGAATTGTTAATTCTTTTATGACTACAATTAACGTGGTTGTTTACATGGTGAGTTCACTAGGTTAAGTTTGATGTTTGACAAAATTTCAAATTGCTTATTTAAAATGAAATCGGCATATTTCACTCTTAAAACCATTTACTGGAAAAACCATTAACTGGAGTGTTAAAAAAGAAAAATTTAAAATTAAGTTTGTGAGCCCGAGTTGGATTAATATAATTGATTAATATGCCTCATACCTTTTGGCCGACTATTAAAAAGAAAAAAAAACGAAATGGCCACTTCAGCCCTTGAAAGGACTTTGATCGAGCTTCTTATCGACTCCCAATAAAAATTGTGGCGGGGGGTGATTCGTTAACGAATCGCTTGTGAATCGTTTTTTTTTTTAATTTTCGAATAGTTTCATACCGACTTCATCAGAGGTTGGCTTGATGCTTAAAGAAAGCACCGATTGAAATCATGACTTTCCTAAACTCCATTTAAGAAGTTTTGAAACAAAAAAACTATATTTTCCAACTTTACAATATACAAATTGTTTTAAGAAAAGTATTTTTTATTGACTTTCTATTGTTAATACGTCATTTAAGCGAATATTTGTTTTTTAAATTTTATGGTTTTTTTTTTTTAATTTTAAGTGAATTTTCATAAATTTTTATATGAAAAAAAATTGTGTGAAATATTTTTTCTTCTGTTATGTTATTTCGTGCTTATTATTTATATAAATAATTTCCACTTATAATTTGCTCAAGATTTTCATATGAATAAGTTCTCGTTAACAAATTGCTTTTTGTTGATTTGGCGACTCGTTAACGAATTGCTTTTTATAGTTTTGGTGACTCGTTAACGAATTGCTTTTTTCGGTTTTGACGATTCATTAACGAAGGAGGAATTTCTCCCGCTCGCAATATTATAAATGAATCGCTACTAATAATTGCTAATGAATAAAATGTATGAGAATGCGATTCGTAAACGATAACATTAGTGAATCATTTTGTTTGTTTGGCTATTACTCATCCTTAAATGCAAACTGTTGAAAACATGCCTCCAAAACCTTAAACTATCCTTTTTATATGATTATCGTAACGTTGATAATATGTAAATGAATTAAAAAATAGAAATCATATGCAAAAAGTTCATCATCAGAATAAATGTTCACTAGGCTTCTGAAATTTTGTAATTAGAAACTTATTATTTATCTCTGTAGAAGTAGCTGTAGATAAAACTTGTCTAAAGTGATTCTAATGAAATTTGAAAAGGAATATTTTTATGAAATATTTTGACACTTAACGACTTTGGACTAAACCCGGATTCTTGCTGGAGTTCTGGGATGGGATGGAGGATGGGAATAACAGCGTCAGACCTATTTATTTCGTTAAACTTAATACAAGCGGTTACATGAAGCATCCTGGTACCGGTTCACTACATCCATAGTCGGTGCAGTGAAAGGTGAAAAAGAGGAAGAGACCTTAGGCTACGTAGGTTGGTATTAAATGACATTAATTTGAGTAGTGCTGAGCACAAGAGTACATCGGCAACTTGCCTTCGTTTTGCAAGAGTTTGCATGTTAATCAACTTCAGGCGGTCGGCATAAGGAGGTAAGTTGAAACTGTCAGAACCGGGAAGACTGCGAAGTGCGAACCGAATGAATCTTCGTCGAACGTCTTCGATTCGCACAGAATGGGTGTTGTAGATAGGAGACCAAACCTAGCTGGCATATTCGAGGATGAGTCTAACAAAGGTAAGGTAGATGATTTAGTCACGTAAGGATTAGAGAACTCTCTGGACCAGTGTTTTACGAAATCCAGTGCAGAATTGGCTCTACTAATGATATTAGCAATATGAGACCTAAAATTAAGTTCCTTGTCACATATTACACCTAAGTCCCGTAAATAGCTTACAGGAGAAACTGGCTTACCGATTAAGTAATAAGTTCTCGGGGGAAGTTGGAGTCGCTTACGTGAATATGTAATAGCTTAATATTTACTGACGTTGAACTCAGGAAGATTTTTTTTGGCACCAAGCGGAAAAGGTAACCAGATCGTCTTGAAGATTGTAAGAATTGCCTTTGGCTTGTATGCGCCGATAGAATTTTATATCATCAGCATGCACAGAAAGATTGGATTTTTTGAAGATTCCATCTACATCAGAGATTGTTGAGAAGAATAACAAAGAACCTTGTGAGATACCACTCTGAGTTATGTAAAATACTCTGAATTCAAAAATCCATATATATAACTTTATAACGGCGTTTTTCGAGATATGATTTAATCCATGATATAAACAGTGATCGAAAACCAATGGCTTTAAGCTTAAGAAGGATGATAGTGTGTGAGATTTTTCGTACTTCGTACCCACTTTCCAGCGAGCATAAAGTATTTAAAAAAAATTCTGTAAGGTTAATGGTAGTCGATCTTCCCTTAAGGATGCCGTGTTGACTAGGAGGAAAAATAGATTTGCGATGGAAAAAGAGAATGTCATTGAAAATACTTTCAAAAAATTTGGGAGTTCATGACATTTTTGCAATAGGTCTGTAATTAGAAGTATAATTTCTAGGTCCTTTTTTATGCATAGGTATCATATAAGAATTCTTCCATAACTTAGGAAATGAGCCAACAAGTTCGCGAATTCCCAGGAGGCCCATCGAACATCCTCCCATCGAGGCCCAGGAGAACAATCATCCTTTAGATTATATATCTTTCCTTATACATCAGCTAATGTAATATCAAAAGAAGTAATATCAAAGCGACGTTTGAGCATAGTTTCTTAACGAAGAAAAATATTTGTAGTCTAGTTCATGGTTATGTTTGTGAATGACTGACTGAAGAATTTGCAAATAGATTTGCAATTATTTTCGGGTTGTCTGAGGAGATGCCCGAAAAAGTAAGAGCAGATGAGTAGTTCACAGATTTTCATTTGATATTGATGAACTTTTTAAGGATTCGAACACAATTTAGCTTGAATATGAGCGAGATAAGACTCATATAACTTTTCGTAGAGTGCAGAAAAAAGGTTATAGGCGCGAAGATAATTTGTTAGATCAAGAGAAGAACAAGAAATTAAATATGCGTGCCAAGGCTTGTTTCTTTTATTACGGAGTGAACGTAGATCCTTATTGTACCAGAGAGGAGATGACAAAAAAAATTTTCTGCCTAGTGAAGGGGACAGATAGTGTGAAGCAGTCGAAAATTATTTCATAGAAGAAACAACTAACTGCAATATCAACGCTTTCATGAGCA
This sequence comes from Coremacera marginata, assembly GCA_914767935.1. Taxonomy (NCBI): domain Eukaryota; kingdom Metazoa; phylum Arthropoda; class Insecta; order Diptera; family Sciomyzidae; genus Coremacera; species Coremacera marginata. Next base: position 23,305,485 of record OU612047.1, on the reverse strand, counting down.
TTATCGAAAAGATGTGGGGAATCGATTCTACTAAGTAAAATTTCTAATTTTACAAAATTAGTTTTCCTAAAGTTGAAGCTGTACGAGTGCTCGAAGTGTGTATTTTTATACCCCAAAGCGTACTGCGTTAGGGGTATATTAATTTTGTCATTCCGTTTGTAATGCCAATAAGGAGGCGTGGCAGGTATAGAAAAGTATATATATTTTTGATCAGCATCACCTCTTAAGTCGATTTCCATGTATCCGTCTGTCTGTCCGTCTGTCCGGCTGTCTGTCTGTCGACACGATTACAGCCGTAACTTTACAGCTATCGCAATGAAATTCAAAATATAGGCTTATTTTTAAAAAATGAAGATCAAGTTCGAGAATGAGCCAAATCGGATGATAACCACGCCTACCTCCCATACAAAGTGACTTTATTTTAACCTTCAAATCTCTTCGAAATCCGCAAACATTAATGAGATGCCTTGAAATTTGATATATATGCTCTGATATTCCATATAAATCCTCACTATGAAATTTCACTATGATCACCACTCACTATGAAACCACGCCTACCTCCCATACAAAGTAACTTTATTTTAACAGTAAAATCTCTTCAAAATCCACAAAAATTAATGAAATGTCTTGAAGTTTTGCATATAAGCTTTGGTCTTCAATATAAATCCTGACAATGAAATTTGGAAAAATCGGATAAAAACCACGCCTACCACCCATACAAAGCAGCTTTGTATTAACCGCAAAATCCCTTAAAAATCTGCTCAAATTGCAGAAATGTCTTGGAATCTTGCACATAGGTTTTTATATATAATATAGACTATCACTATGGTATTTGGCAAGATCGGATGAAAACCACGCCTACCTCCCATACTTAAGTGACTTTATTGAAAATGTTAAATCGCTTAAAAATCTGCAAAAATTACAGAAATGTCTTGAAATTTTGATATTGAACAAACTTTGATATTTAACATAAGCCACTCTTTGATATCGGATGAAAACCACGCCTACCTTTAATACAAAGTGACGTCATCAAAATTGAAAAACTTTCGTAAATATATATTACTGAATGGCATCGTGTCTGTACCCAAGTTCCGCCCACGTCGTTTGTCCAACCTATACATACATTATTCGGTAAAATGTGGAGTCCTGTACTAGAAAAGTGGGTGTGGCATTTTTTTACTTTGTTTAGAAATTACTCTATGTGTCAGCTAAGGGTAAAATAAAATTAATCGTATGAAACAAATATTTCTGCAGATTATACATAAAAATTTTATAGACGTCTAAGGACTTCGGGTCTACTTCACTACGGCCGCGGGGGGAGGGGGGTATTTTAGCTTCGGTACCCTGCCGAAGGTTGGGAAGATTAAAATCGCCCAGAAATATAACGGTGTCAAATGGATCCATAAGATCCAAAAGTAAATCGATTTCGTCAACTACACGCTGATAACCATTTACAGACGAGTTTAAGATTATCAAGTTGCACCTGCCGTAAGGCTTAAGCAACTTGGGTTATCCAAAACCTAGGGTAATAGTGCATGAAACAGACAACCATGAACTTTGTGTTGTACCACAACACGGACCCGTTTATATTTTAAAACAAGTAAAACATACGGGGCATCCGGTGTGGCAACACCGTAAATTGAACATGGAAGCTGTTTCACAAACACAAAGCATCACCCAGTGCCCTGCTGAGTAGGAGCATTATGTTATAAATTACATACTGCCCGTAATAGCAGTATCAGTTTAGACTTCCGTAGCGACGTACTTCCATCCATCTACTGGTGGAGACGAGACCTACCCAATCTCTTGCATATTAAGGCAGATATGCCAGCCCGGTCGTACCATTGCGTGACCCCGCCGGTCAATCTAGACCTGTGTAGCATTCACACAACCACAACCAGTACAAGACTCCCCGAAGGGCCAGCCCACGACAGTCACGACTGTGCAACTCGATCCCGTCAAATGAGGATCCACAATATCCCCGCAAAAAGACCAAGAATACAGAAATGCAATTACGAAAAAGTGCATTCTTATACATGACTGTGCTCAATGAGCACTTAAAGGCTAGTCTAACAATTTGCAGTTGCCGACTCAGCTGGAAATTATTGCACATGACTGGTACCTACTCTGGAGGACCTTTGCAATTGCCACTCTTACTCTGGCCGTTCGGATTTCAACATCCGGACATAGAGTATTGGCCATTGTTCTCAGGGACTGCCGTGCTCAGTATGAGAACCCTTAGTTATCACAACCAATGTCAACACTCCCCTCAGTGACTGCCGTGCCAGTTTGAGGGTGCGAGTCAAACTCTTGACAAGCAACACTTCGGAAAGAAAGCCGAAGAGCTGACACTTTTATGCACGCATTCCAACACTTCACAACCATTTTTTCCAGCCGAATTAAGGTCTCCATGCGGTAGATAGATAGGGTCTACCCCATTTGACGGGTAAAGACTGTCCCCGTACTAACAAGTTTTAAGCTCAATTGCTATACCTTCGCAGGCTTGTTTCATATCGATATACCGAATATGACCAGCTACCAAGATGGGCGCCACCCTGAGCTCTTGGTTGGCCCTATCAGTTTTTACGTTTGCAGGACGTATCCTACAAACAACCCTCCTCCTTTATCCTGGCTTGGGACAGACCTAGCGGAGTTATAACCATTTACAGGTTGGAAAGGGCGAATATAACAGCAGATAATGCATTTATTTCGTTTTGCACTGCAAACTTTGGTACATATAAATTCAAAGTTAGCTGTGTGGGAATTTTTTATAATGGTGCGATCGAAGCGATTGTAAATTGACTTCTGTCAGAGCTGCAAGGATCCAGAAGAAACAGCAACAATATCTCATATTCTATGTGACATGTGGAGAAGATTTTTCAAAGACTTGGAATTGTTAATGAACACACGACTGCTAGACATATGGAGGTTCACAAAAAGCACAGGCTGGCTTGAGGATAAATCGGAACAATGGCTTACAGGGTAACACAAACAAAAAAGGAACTCGCAATGGACCTATAGGCCCTCGCGATGCACGACCCTTCTTACCTAGCCCATCAATCAAACGGGCTTACCACCTTCAATTTTTCTTAAACTTTCAAAATTAAACCATCTTAAAACACATAAAACCAATTTGATTAAATAATTTTTTTCCGAATCATTTAAATTCGGTCAAAATGCAACAAAAAATGAAATTCTTTTATTCTTGAATAGGATTATAGATACCTCAAGACTAGCTCGATTTTCACGTTTGAGGTATTCTTAAAAATATAATACAGAGTGCTTTAAAAAACAAAATTGTTTTTAGTTTTTTAATTTGAAGGTTAAATTTCTGAAGCCCTTAAAATAATTTTTTCTCCAATTAAAAAAAAAAAATAGTAAGGAATGGAAATTCGGCAGGGCACCGAAGCTAAAATGCCCCCCACGGCCGTATTGAAATATATTCGAAGTCTTTAGCTATCTATAAAATGATTATGTACCTACGAGTATAATTTGCAAAAATGTTTGTGTCATACGCTTTATTTAATTTTACCCTTAGCTTCCACATAGAGTAGTTTGCTACCACAGTCTTTTTCGTCAATTCAACTTTTTTTGATTTATTTAAGGCTTCATTTTTTTAAATAAATATTTGGAGTAAAGAACTTTAAAGCATATATCAAACAAAGTTCCTATATTGTGGTGGTCTATAAGAAATAGAGTTTGGAGTCTAGACTGGAGTGTCTACCAGCCTTACGCAGTATCCAATTATTTGCGAATTAAAAATTAAAATTGTTGAGAAAACTCAAAAAGTATAGAACAGGATATATTACGAAAATTTAGTATCAATAAAAATCATTGAGCAGACTAAATACGAGTACAGTGGGGAAAGTTCAAAAATCAATTGATAAGAACTAAGACCACAAATCATGTAAGGTATGGGGGCTTAAGCTAGCAAATCCAACAAAAACAGAAAAACGGAATTAATAAAAGTTCGATAAAAATTCAATAAATATCCCTAAAAAAAACTTAATCAATGCATCTAATTAATGATGCGCTAACTACACCCGCACCCAAAACCACACCCACTCCCTCAAAAAACTTGGATAAGGCTGCATGGAGCCAGAAGAGCACCACTTAAGAGACCGACAGCGTAACAAGGAACATCGTTAACGTTACTTCCATAAACATTTTGTTACTTATTTATCTTAATTAAAATAAATTTACATTTTTCTAATTTAACAACAAGAACGCAAAGTGCGGGGCTGGTTCGGTCCATTGCGGTTGGTTGTCAGGATAAAACATATAACGAGAGCTCAACGTGGTTTGAGGCAGCTACCCAGGAACAAGCTGAAGGACACTCATACTAAAAAAAACAAAAAAAAATGAATAAATTTACAAAAAAATAAAAGCTTGCGAATGAGGCGTAGCTAAAGTAACGACGTCAACGATGACGATGACATGCATTAAAATGCTGTTCAAAAGAAGCAAATAACTTTTTAACTAAAGCAGATCTCATTACCAAGGCAAAGACGTTGTGGCATGCCGGGAAGGGGGAGGGGGGTCGGCCATTGAATTTACGCTTTCTTTGGTTCTGTATAAGTGGCGACTCTATGCTCTATACCAAGGGTTGGGTTGGGGTTGGGTGGGTTGGGTGGATGTTGCGACGTTTTTTAGCGAATTAAAAAAAGGAAAACAAAAAACTTTGAAAGAAATAAAAAACAAATTGTATGAATATAAAAAAAATTCAAAGTTGATGAGAGGAAATGAAGAATACAAAAACAACAACAGCAACATAGCAAGTAAAAAACGAGGGAAATCATGAAAAAAAGTAGAAAAGACAAAGATAAACACTCCCGAGGGTGAAAAGTCTTCAAATCATGTTCAGGCAAATGCGCTGAAAAGTAAAAAAAAAAAAAAATATATAAATAAAAAGACATAAAATAATACCTAATATAAATGCACGATGTAGTGAATAAAAATACATTTTAGCATGGCATCAAATACAAGCGAAGGAATCTATGACATGCTGCACTGAAAAAAAAACAAAGCGAAAGAAATCTATATCAATGGCAGCGGCTGCATAAGAGCGCAGTGCACAGTGGATGGAGCAGTTGAAAATATGATTTAAAAATTAATTACAATTTTATTTAAACCTATAAATAGGGTGAGGCGGTCATTAATTTTTTCAATAAAATTTTAATGCTTTAATTTTTTCGATAGTGAAATATTTTGATAACTCAAAATAATTAATTTACCTGCAGCTTAATGTTAGTTTTATCGCTGAAACTTTGCTAGTTAAATTCTTACAGCCATTTAAGAGTTCGTTTTTTGTGTTTTATGATAAACAAATTATTGCATGCATATCATCATCATCATCAATATCATCAAAATAAAGAAGTAAGAAAAAAATCGAGCTTCCTTGCTTTGAAAGGGTCAAATTTAAAATAAACTTTGACTTTAAAGTTTGATTTTATGAATGAATATCACTAAATATTTTTTTTAATTTTTTCAGACATTTAGTCGATGTTTTTAAAAGTACAGAAGTTAAATATACTCGAAATATCTTAGCAAAATTATTATAACAATAAAAAAAGTTAAACAGTATATTCACAAATTTTCTTCCTTTAGGGGTGCAAAATCTATTTTCCGCCCCGTGTGGCAGCATTAAAGTTTTTCCACTTCAAATTCAACTTTTTCCAGTTAAAGAAAATTTCTGAAAATCAAATTAAGCTGTTTACAAATCAATTTTAAAGCTTTATTTTAGGTTTTTATTAAAATTTTTGAATGCAATCATAAAACATGACTTATCTTAAGAAACAACTGCTTGAATAAGATTAAAATAACATTAAAACTAAAATCAGAGGCCGAAAATAACAGTTAATATCGAAATTTCTATTCAAAAAGTCAGACGGAAAAGATTCCAACGGAGTCTAATCGATATTTGAATATAACATTGTGATCAGGGGCGGATCCAGGAAAATATTTCGGGGGGTTTTTAAAATTATTAATGTAAGCTATATATGTATCGTCGTTGGGCGTGCAATACTGCGTATCAGCCACTTGCACATACACACACACGGTATTAGTAAAATTCTACAGGAGTGCAGAAAAACTGCTTTTTTTAAACTATCAAATGGATTTTCAACTAAACTAAAAACATTTATTGAAATTATATACTTGCTATGTTCTGAAATCATCATTTAATGGTAAATTCGCCCTATATTAATTAAATATATTAATTAAATAATATTAATTATTTTAAATTAAAAATTAAATTAAAAAAAAAAAAATTAAATTAAATATAAGCGGTATTGCAAGTGGCTGATACGCGGCATTGCACGCCCAATGATGATATGCATAGTGTATTTATAAAATATGTAATCAGTAAAGCAAATCAACTGTTTTTTAGATTGTAAAATGATATTAATTTTTCTTGGCTTTTTCGATATAATGCTGATTACATTTTTACACGTTACTTCCATGTCACGATGCATGTTCAACAACGCCAAGCCGTTCAATAGGTCATCACATCAGGTTTTGCTTCGCAGATAAGTTTTTAATCTGCGTAGAGCCTATGAAACTGTGAAAAAGCTTCTCTTCTGTCGCGTGTCAAACGACGCACCTGTGTTTTTTTTTTTGCAAGTTGTACAGGGTATACACGTATACCCGGTATACACGGTATACATTTGGACAGTAGTAAAACCACTATATCTTCAAACCGTTAGTCCTAAAAAAAAAAAAAAAAATGTTCAGGAGATATTTAAGAGATCTTGAGTTGATCTTCTTTATTAATGTACATTTTTTGGAAACAAATTCACATTTTCCATGGTCGCATTGAGGCATTTATTTTCAATGCATTCTTGAAATTTTACACATTGAAAAATTAATGCTTACTATTTTAAACGAATTTTAAGAAAATCCCAATAACATTTTCAAAAATGTTAATGAAATTTTAAGTGGTCAAAACAATTTAAATTTTTCATTAATGTGTTGGTAAGAAACTGCACATTCATAAGATGAGAAATGTGAAAGAGATCTCTTAAAAAAATCCTGAACATATTTAAGTTGGACTTAAAGTTTTGAAGATGTAGTTGTTGACAAATTTTGATTTTTTTTCAAAATAAATTTAAATAAATATAATATTTCTATTTTTTAAGTACTATTGACGTGCAAAATTTGAAAAAAATCGGTATCGTCAAAATCACTCTTTGGACAAAAACGTCCGATGTGACATGGAATCAGCGATATATGACTGTTTACAGCTAAGGGCACGATATTGCCCTCCTGAAAATCTCCCCCCTGAATTCCCCCCATGTTATCTAAGGAATTAACAAATAATCGTTATTTTTTGATCGATTTTTGTGAAAAATAAATCAAATCGGTCGACTAATGCGCCAAACGCCCATATGACCGAGTATCAAACTTTTGAAAATTTTTGCAATTTTTCCATAAAACTAGTAAGGGTGGATACCGAAGGTAAAATACCGCCCTGCTGCCATATTGAAGTATATTCGAAGTCTTTAGCCACGACATACACGATGACATTCAGTTTTATATATTAACGAAAGTTTTCCTATTTTGATGATGTCACTTTGTATGGGAAGTAGGCGTGGTTTTGATCCGATTTTGCCATATATGATAGAGATGGTTCATATTATATATCAAAGATAAAGTGCAGAATTTCAAGACATTTCATTAATTTTTGTGGATTTTTAAGAGATTTAACGTTTAAAATAAAGCCGATTTGTATGGGAGGTAGGCGTGGTTTTCATTCGATCTTGCCAAATATCATTGTGGTGGTCTATGCTATATATCGAATCCTATAATCAAAATTTCAAGACATTTATTTCATTTGAGCAGATTTTGAAGAGATTTTACTTTTAAAATAAAGCCACTTTGTATGGGAGGTAGGCGTGGTTTTCACCCGATTTTCCAAAATTCATAGCCAGGCTTAAGGCTGAAGAGCAAAAGGCATTTCTTTAATTTTTGTGGATTTTAAAGACATTATACGGTTAATATAAAGTCACTTTGTATGGGAGGTAGGCGTGGTTTTCATCCGATTTGGCCCATTTTCGAACTTGATCTTCCTTTTTTAAAAATAAACTTATATTTCATCGCTATAGCTTTAAAATTGCGGCTGTAATCGTGTCGACAGACGGACAGACGGACTGAAGGACAGACGGACTGAAGGACAGACGGACTGAAGGACAGACAGACGGACGCCCGGAAATCGACTCAGGAGATTATGCTGATCAAAAAAATATATAGTTTTCTATACCTGCCACGCCTCCTTCTTGGCGTTACAAACGGAATGACAAAGTTGATATATCCCTTACGCAGTACGCGTTGGGGTATAAATATACGCAAAAACATGCTGCTGAAAACTGATCTTACTCTCCTTATTATTAAGCTGCCGCAGCCAAACTTTTTGGCCAAATAGTTAAAAAGCTTTCGTTACAGACATACTGAAAGATGACAAAAATTAAAAGTACGTTATTTTTTTGCGTTTTAAGCTTTTGGAAAATTTTGCAATTTTCCCTATACAAATTTACGCATTTTGGCAAAAACATGCTCCAGAAAACTGCTCATAACTTCCTTATTATTGGGCTGGCGCAGCCAAACTTTTTTGGCAAATAGGAAGAAAGCATTCATAGAAGACAAACTAAAAGATAAAATAAATTAAAAATACGTTATTTATTTTTTGCGTTTTAAGCTTTTTGAAATTATTTAATTTTTCCCATACAAATTTTAGAATTTTAGCAAAAACATGCTCTAGAAAAATGCTCATAGCTGCTGTGTTTGTGAGTTTTTATAAACCAAATTTTAAGAAAATACTTTAAAAGCATTGTTTAAGAATACAAAAAAATTAAATTCGGAAAAAAAATTTTTATTACCATTCTAAGAAACTTATATCTGTGGTTTTTTTAAGGTTATACATACTTTTTCTGATAGTACGGCTTTTTTTTCTTCCTACGATTTCGAATAAAAAAATTGACGCTATATTATGTGAAATAAAAGTAAAAATAATAATGCATATTCATAATACTGAAATTTACAATGGGGGTATTCACAAGAACTCCTAAAGTTGTATGTTGTATATTGTAAGTGAAACGTTTTTCTCATTTTCCCCTTTATTAGTACAGCGATTTTTTGAAATTTTGGTTTTCATGTTTTGCATGTTTTGCAACAATGTTTTGCTTATAGTTTTTGCATGATGTGTATAAAATAGGTGTGATCTGACCGGAACAACGCCCACCTCCCATACAATGTGATGTACAAAAAAAAAATTTGTATGGGAGGTGGGCGAGTTCCGGTCCGATCACGCCCATTTCATACACATACAAAAATTACTAACAAAACATAGAAGCAAAATCTCAAAAATATCGCTTTAATAATGAAAGGGAAAATGAGAAAAACGTTTCACTTACAACATACAACTTTAGGACGCTTTGTGAATATCCTCAATGTGTTCTAAAATCTAGAGTACTAAACTCTGAAAAATTAAATTGCATGACATTTCAGAGCCACATTAAGGGGCATGGCATGATTGCAACTGAAAAGATATAGTAAAATCCTTTAGGACCCAAAATAATAAGACTCTTGTCTGTAATTCTGCATACTTAGTTTTTATAAATTCTAACAAAAAATATTTTTCAACTTTTGTTCGCACCCGCGACACTGTGTATTGTCTGCATCTTTCTGCATTTAAATTCTGAAGGTAATGCAAGCATTTGGAAAAGGAGTATCAAGATTTGTAGTGCCTACAGGGTGTCCCGCAATTGAGTACAACTATTTACGGAGGTAAAAGGTTATATCGAGCTGAGAAAAAAATCGTATGGGAGGAGGGGGTCTATTTTCACATTCTTATGAGCTACAGAGTTGATTATTATGTCACGACAATGATTCGCGTTATTGTTTCTAGCACAAAAACTAAGTTACGGAAAACTTTTTTGATAGCTCATAGTATATCAACAAACAGCACCGACGTAACTGTAACCAAGTTGTGCTCGTTCAAAGATGAAATCAATCGGTAGAAACTATCAAATTTCAACTTTGAGTGCAAATTTATCCGAATTTTGCGTAATAAATGAATTTTTTTTACAATCAATTTTGTAATTTATTCAATTTTCTTTTCAATGACATCAATAACATAAATGTATCTTAAAAAATAAAAAAGTTGGCTGTACTAAAAAAATAATACTTATTAGAAAACAACGATATTATTTACTGCATAAGTAATTATAATGTTATTAATGCCGTTGTCATAATAGGTATAATATTTTTAGTACAGCCAACTTTTTTATTTTTTCAGATAAATTTATGTTTTTGGTGTCATTGAAAAGAAAATTGAATAAATTACAAAATTAATTGTAAAAAAAAAATTCATTTATTATGCGAAATTCTGAGATATTTGCATTCAAAGTTGAAATTTGGTTTTAGGCTTTTTTTAGGTTTTCCGTAACTTAGATTTTGTGCTAGAAACAATAACGTGAATCAAAGTCGTGAAATATTAATTAACCCTGTACCTCCTAAGAATGTGAAAATAGACCCTTCCCACCCATACGATTTTTTGCTCAGCTCGACATAACCTTTCACCTCCGTAAATAGTTGCACTCAATTGCGGGACACCCTGTATATACCAAGCCAAACGTAGAATGATTTGTTTTGCTTAAAAATGGCAACTGTTTAAAAAAAACAGTAATTTTGTGGTCCTTTTTCAAAGATTTGAATATTTTAAACATATTAAAAAACAAAATTTTTACAAAATTCTAGTCCGGGTGTCACATAGGGATATAACAAAAGAGGCCTACACAAAATTTTAAGTTATTCGGACTGAGTCAGTCCAAATGAAGTGATAAAAAAAAAACGAAAGTTGTTTGCTCGACCAATTTTAAAAAGTTAATATTTTTATTAAAAGTTGCCCAGTATATTTGAATCTCGGAACTGCTTTCAAAAATTTTTTCTTCTTCTTCTTTCAAAATGGCGGCCATATTTTCTTTGCTACCTATACCGATTTATTCCTTTGAGTTAAATTTATTTCTCAGCTCCTATTTTACATAGAATGATGAGCTAAAAACCATAATATTAAACACATTTTGACCTTTAATTTGACATGTTAGAGATGCATATGAAATAGTTTCTTCATATTAAAAAAAAAATTACATTTTTGTGTTCAAAACTTGATATCTTGCAAATTTAAGAATTTTTCTACTTATAGATAGCTTTATATCATTTGTTTGATTACTGTTGTTGGTTATTTAGATATATGCAATTAAGTGGAACCAATTTTTTTTTTGTAGAAAAAAATACAGTGGGCAATGCCTTGAAAACGGAGTGACAGAAAAAAAAAATATTTTCTGAATTAGCGACCGATTTTACATGCGAAATATAAACTGGCATTAATTGTACATATTGTATCTACATTGTACATATTTTTCGGAGTATAAAAAATGATCTTAACTATTATATGCTTTATCAGGTTTTGCTATATAAGCATAAAGAGTATAGGTATAAAACATGCACTTATTAACCAGAAACCCTGAATTTTTCTAGTGTAACCAACTGCTTGCGAAACCAATACAAAACCATAAATAAATTTATATATATACACACACACACACAGACACACACAGTTACACAACTAAATTACATTCCGTGATATAGAAATATTTTTAAAAAATAAAAATTGCCCTATGAGCGCCGGCCAACGTTCTGCGCGTTTTGTACTCTGTACATTTTTTTCCGACCCCTTGTCCTTGCTGTTGTTGTTGTTTCTGCTGTGCTGTGTTGGCTTGATTCCGAAACGGGACATTCAATCAATGCAAAGGACGAGGGTGTTTGTGACTCGCACAGGGACCATTACATTATATACTGCAACACCACAATGTTACCATGCCCCGTATACATGATGATGACGTCCCCTGGCTTCAATGGACCAAAATCCTCATCATCCTCTGCACAACTGTGAATTGAGTTTGAGTTGATTTGAGAAACGCTGGTAACAAGCTGGCTTGTTTTTTCCGCTAGTGGGTTGCAGTTGGGCAGCAAGGCGAACGGTATTGCGAAGTGTTGGCGGGGGTTGGCGCGTTTCGTTTACTCTTGCCACTATGCTATTTTATTTCGTATTGGAAGCCTTCTTGTTACTAGCTGCCATTATGATTTTTAAAAGCCATTTGAGTTTTTTCCTGCTGTTTTCTTGTTGCTTTCATTTTTATGGTCGTTTTATATATTTTTTTAATGTTTAACTTTTTTTTTTTTTTTTTTTTTTCGTTGCAAAAACTGTAAATTTTTATAATAAGCAGTTTTTACAGCGTGTTGTTGTAGATTATTGCTCATGATTGTGATTGTGTTTAAAGTATTTTAATTTTTTTATGCTTTCACCACCAAATGTGTATGATAGGGAAAAAACCCGCCATGTTTTCAATATAGCTAAGTTGAAGTTTTTCGATCGGCTTTTGAATTTTTAAAATATTGCCAATCAAATTTTGTGTCAAGCGCCATTTTATGTTCTTTTTTTAATTTTTTCCAAAGAAGTGGGTTGAAACATGGCTCATGAAGGAAATTTCGCCAGTAGTTCTAAGCGAACTGACAACTTTTTTGACCCAAGGTAATGCATGAAGGGTCAGTTCAATCAACTCCAAGCTTGTACGGCTTATTGTTAATGTTTTTGACATCTTGATTTTGTAAGAATGACTAATATATTTCATAGTAATACTTTCGGGAAAACATGCTATATAAAGCCAAAGTTGATTTATAAGAGAGAGCGAGTACCCATAATTGTCAAATCGAAGTTGACAGCTCATAATAAATCTGCAAGTGCTCTCTTGTATAATCCGTTTTCTTTCGTAGTCATTCGCAAAATTGGCTGGCTTTGACAATTATGGGTATTGAGAAGCGATCAGCTCTGCGACAACCTTTAAATCAACCTTGTATAAAGCTATTCAATTTCGTTGAACAACATATACAAAAAAATTGTGATGAAAGAAACATAAACTTATAAACTCAAGGTTGCTTTCACAATGCTTTTTAAAAATTTTGTAAATTTTGTGTTTTCATCTTTCTGACTATCGAATAAACTGGCTCTATAGCTGTGTTCTATAATTGTGAATTAACTAGGGAATGGATTACCATGTAAAAGGTTGCAAAAGACCCTTGCCCATGACACACAGTGTCGTGGCTCCATATAAGCCACGGCCAAAATTAGAAGAAGTTGCCGTCGGAACATAAAATTTTTGGGGAAATATGTTTTACGAAAAGAGACATATTCACACAAAATTTCGTTGAAATGGAATGAGTGAAAAGTCTACCTCCCATATAACCTAAATCGGTAATCTGGTATTTTCCCAAAAAATTATCCCAGATCAATAAAATTTGTCGCGCATAAATATTTTATAGCAAGAAATAGTTGGTGTACAAATAAACCAAATCGGGCGACTTATACGCCTACCTCCCATATAACCATTGCCAGCATTGCGTAATGTGGTGTATTTTCCTAAAAAATTATTCCAGATCAATAAAATTTTATACCCATTATTATTTTATAGCAACAAATAGTTGGTGCAAAAATAAATCAAACCGGCTAACTAATACGCCTACCGTCCATATAACCAAAATCGGTGATCTGGTTTTTGATGAGCGACTCCATATAAGCCGCGGACAAAATTAGGAGGAGTTGCTGTAGGATCATGAAATTTCGTGAAAATAATTTTTACGACAAGAGAACTATACACACAAAATTTCGAATTGGAATAGAAAAATGGAAGTTTGATGAATGAAAGACCACGTACCATATAACCGAAATGGGTAATCTGGTATATTTCCCCAAAAAAATTATCGCAGATCAATTAAATTTACTGCGTTTAATTATTTTATGGCACGAAATAGTTGGTGAAAGAATAAATCATTTCAACCGACCAATATGCATACCTTTCATATACAGTGAATCAAAAAAGTTTAGGCACAGAGCTATTCTCAAAGATTGTATCTAAATAACTCTTTCCACCTAACGAAAAAAAAAAAAATAATATGAGATCATTTGAAAATTTAAAGTTCTTTTTTTTTATTATTCACTGCAAAAATATTTCATTTTTAATTTTTGTTTTATGTACTATGTTATTAAAAAACAAAAAAGTCACAGTTTTACATAGAAAAAGTTTAGACACACGTGTAAAAAATTTCAAATTATTTTTGGTTTTCATACATTAAATATTTTGTTAGACCTCCTTTGGCTTGAATAACTGCCTGTAAGCGCCTTTGCATACTCCCACCTAGATTTGATGTCTGTTCTCTGCTATATTTCCCATTCTTGGCGAAGGGCCTCCTTTAGTGAAACTTTTGATGATTTTCGATGGCTCCGAATTTCTTTACCCAATAACTGCCAAATATGTTAAATAGCTGTCATATCTGGCGACTGTGGAGGAGTTTTGAGCTGTTGGCAATGGTAAATAAACCATTCCTGCACAAGGCACGACGCATTTTTCGGGTCGTTATCTTGCTGAAACAAAAATGGCTTCCCATTCATGCCCAACTTTTCAACACTAGGAAACAAATTGTCTTTCAAAATATTAAAATAAGAGCACTTATTCAGTTTTTCATCTATAAAGACAAGATTTCCCACTCCAGAAGCCGCCATACACTCCCACACCATGGCATTATCACCGCCGTGTTTGACTGTCTTAATTACGTTTTTTTCTTGGAGCTCATTGTTTGGTTTCCGCCAAACTTTTTGTGCACCATCTGATTCAAAGAGTTTGAACTTCGATTCATCACTAAATATTACACTGTTCCAGAATGATTCCGATTGATGTATATGAAGTTTGGCAAACTCCAGCCTTTTTTTCTTATTAATAGCCGAAATAAATGGTTTGTGCCGAGGAACTCTTCCATGAAAACCAGCTCTATGTAGAGTATTGCGATTTCTTTGGGGATCGAAGTATTTATTGAAACTTTACTGCGTTTCATTGCATAATTTTACAGCCGAATTCTTAGGATTTTGACCACTGCAGCTACTACAGAGCGCTCCTGGCGTGGTGTTGATATTTTAGGGCGTCCAGATCTGCTTTTACGCTCCAATTTTCCTGTATTTATTTATATGTATTTTATAATGCTTCGCACACTTTTATAGGGTCTCTGCAGTATATTACCAATTTCGCGATAAGATTTTTGCTACATATGAAGGTTTTACTAACTTTTCGAACTTCTACAGAAATTTCTGTACGACTGCTCATTTGCTCATTCACTCAAGGAATTTTGTTAATACAGATCCACATGGTATGAAAATAGGTTTTTAGTAATAACTTTTGATTGGAAGAGAATATTGGGATATTTTTTTCAAATAAAATATTTTTGAAGCTATACTCTTTTATAAAAATTATAAAAAGAACATTTTTAAAAAAACTAATTTCATCATGATAGAAATAGTTAATAAATTTTTGTTTAAAGCTGAATCCATTTTTGCTAATAAATGTCATGCCATGTGAAAGGGTTCTTAAAATGCAATTTTTAATTTAAATTATTTTTACAACAAAAACAAATTTTATGTAATTTTTTGAGGAAACATTGAATATCTTGGGCTTTTTTTTGAAAAAAATATTAAAAATACAAATGTACAGTAATTGGTATTGTAAAAATATTTGTTGGCAAGTACTTTTATTAAACTTTATAACACAAAAAAAAAATTTGTTATATATGCTGAAAACTAACGGAGATATTTACATAGAAAGTCATATTTTTAAATTTCCGATGATTTTTACTCATTCCTTCGGGCAAACAAGTTAAAAGCACAAAGTTGTATAGAAGCCCTATTAAATATAAACTTTTCCGATCAAATATTTACACATACGGAAATTTGGAGAAAAAACAAAAATTTTCATCTTCATCTCTAAAAAAAACTTTTTTTAAAGAAAATAAATGCTTATTTTAATAAAGAAAATTTTAATATAAAAACTTAAAAATTTAAAAAAAAAGATAACTTTAAAAATTCTCTTAAATCAAAGATAAATGAAAATGAAACAATTTCGAAAATGCGCTCCTTATGATATCGACTAAATACTGTTGAAAATTACAACAATAAAATTACAATGAAATTTATTTCTCCAATACCTTTAGTGTGGCTTTAAAATACCTTTCGTTTGATACCAAATTTGTATATATTTCTATGGTAAATAGTGAAATTGTGGCAAAAAAACGAAATTTTCGCTGATTTTAAAACGTCATTTTGAAACCGTAAACTATCGATTGAGCACGTCGATTAAAAAATACGTCGACCTTAGATTTTTGTCCTCTATCACATATCCAAAAATTATTGAAAGCGGTGAGTGACACCTGGGGACCTTTCTTGTAAGTTAAATCCATTGACAATTGAATGGCTGCGTAATAATTATGTGCAGAAAACGGAATAAAAACGAAACAGAACATATAGATTACCGTTATATTTGCAAAAACAAGGTACACATACAGCCTGTGCCTAAACTTTTTTCACATGCATTTTTTCTTCTTCCGTATTTACTTCGAGTAGTGTGTAAAGTAATGGAATTTTTTTGTGTATTTCAATTAAATTCTTCTAATAATACTAACTGCATCAAAAAGTTGACCAAATGAGTTGCTTTTAAATATTAAAGCAAAGTTCTTTTCAGAAAAATTGACTGTGCCTAAACTTTTTTGATTCACTGTAACTGAAATCGGTAGCCCAATATTATTTCCCCAAAAAATTATAAATTATTGGAGATCCATAAAATTTCATACCCATAATTATTTTATAGCAACAAATATTTTCATACGCGAAAAAAATTATTAGCGTTTGGTGGACTAATTAAATATTAGTGTGTGGGCTGTATAAATTACATAACACTTTAATGGGGGGCTTGTCCAAAAATTTGTGATGAAGTGTGACAAGGAGGGGGTGTCCAAAAATTGGTTAAAAACATGTTACGTAATTTATGACCAGCACCTTGGCGGATTTGAAAAAACCCCTTATTTTTCACTATGAACTTGTTTTACATTTTAGCCAAAACATGCTCTCTGGAGCATGTGGTGGTTATAAAATCCTTAATTAAAATTTTTTCAAGCTCAACTCTTAGGAATGTGTTGAGAAAAAGTTCTTATAAGTCATACTTAGAAATAAAAATATAAAAATTAGCTTTTTTTGTTGCGTTTGACACTTTTTGAAAAATTGGTTATTTTTTATTTAAATTTGCTCATTTTCCTCAAAACATGCTTTGAAAAAGTGGTGATAAAATTTTAATTTTCTGAAGCTTGACTTTTGGGAATCTGTTGAGAAGGGGTTCTTATAAGTCATACTTAAAAAAAAAATAAAGAATAACGGGCTGTATTTTTTATTGTACATAAAAGTTTTTATACAGTTTTCCAATTTACTTACTGGCGACGATTCCACCAATGCCGCCCATGGAGAGCGCAGTTCAGAGCTACCAATCAACAATGACGGAGTGGAAGTACCACCACCTAGCCATGAAGAGGTTCGAGTTGCTATCCAACGACTCAAAAACAATAAAGCAGCGGGTGCTGACGGCCTGTCAGCTGAATTGTTTAAAACCGGCGGCGATGAATTGATAAGGCGCATGCATCACCTCATCAGCAAAATATGGCTAGAAGAAAGCATGCCCGACGATTGGAACCTCAGCGTACTGTGCCCTATACTTAAGAAAGGAGACCCAACAATCTGCGCAAGTTATAGAGGTATCAGTATTATTTCCATCGCATATAATGTTCTCTCAAGCGTACTGTGTGAAAGATTAAAGCCGATTACAAAAACACTGATTGGACCTTATCAGTGTGGCTTTCGACCTGGTAAGTTCACCATAGACCAGATTTTCACGCTACGACAAATCCTGGAGAAAACCCACGAAAATCAAATTGACACACACCATCTCTTTGTCAATTTTAAAGCTGCGTTCGATAGCCCGAGAAGGGATTGCCTATACGCAACAATGTCTGAGTTCGGTATACCTGCAAAGTTGATTAGACTTTGCAGAATGACGTTGAGCAACACACGCAGCTCCGTCAAGGTAGGGAATGACCTCTCCGAAACCTTCAATACCGAAAGAGGTTTCAGGCAAGGCGATCCACTGTCTTGCGATCTCTTTAACATCATCATGGAGAGGATCGTACGAAAGGTCGGTGTGCATCGTAATGGCACCATTTTCTACAAAGGCGTCCAGCTCCTTGCGTACGCTGATGATATTGATATTGTCGGCAGAACCAAGAGAGATGTTACCGCTGCTTTCGCCGCTATCGAAAAGGAATCAGCAAAAGTGGGTTTGACGATAAATGAGGGCAAAACAAAGTATATGCTGTCTACAAACAAGGGAGCGCGGCGTTTAGACTCCCACGTTTCATCCGGCAGCTATAACTTTGAAGTAGTCAAGGAGTTCGTTTACCTTGGCACCGCCATTAATACCAAAAACGAAATCAGCCTGGAGATAAAGCGAAGAACAATAATTGCTAATAGGTGCTACTACGGGCTCAGTAAGCAACTAAGTTCCAGAGCCCTCTCTCGATCGACAAAACTAACACTCTACAAGACGCTCGTTCTACCTATGCTGCTTTATGGCGCTGAGGCATGGGTAGTTTCGCAAACTGACGCAGCCGCTCTGGGAGTGTTCGAGAGAAAAGTTCTTCGCAAAATCTTCGGTCCTGTTCGAGTCGGCGATGACTATCGCATCCGAATGAACCACGAGCTGTATGAGCTCTACGATGACATTGACGTAGTTCGGCGTATAACTGTACAGCGACTACGCTGGCTGGGTCATGTCTATCGTATGAACGACGAAGCTCCAGCGAAAAAGGTGCTCGAGGCGAGGGTCGCTGGTCAACGTCGACGAGGGAGACCATGCCTCCGATGGATGGACCAGTCTGAGGAAGCCCTAACCGCACTTGGTGTATCCGATTGGAGAAGGCGCGCGCAAAGCAGAGGCGCCTGGCGAGAGCTGATGAGGTCGGTTGAAACCCGGACACGGCTTGTTACGACCAACTAAGTAAGTAAGTAAGTTTAAGAACTCCTATCCCATGACTGGTTTAGAACAAATCTAATGAACGGTTTAGAAGTTGTACGCAGTTTTTGAGAGATTTTTTCTACAATGCCCTCTGGTGTTATAGAAGAGAAAAAATATAGCACCAAAAGAGTCACCATATCCGAAATACACTGTTTACAAATTTTCATGCTAATCCATTTAAAGATTTGTTAAAGATTTGTTTTACAACGTCCTGTGGTGTTCGAGTAGAGCAAAATTTATTAGCCCAAAACACACACCGTACACACCAAACACTCCCATACACAAATGGGGCTCGTGCTAATCGGATGAGAAGTTAAGTAGTCTAATGCGTATTTATACGAGTATACAGATATTCTTTATTCAGACAACATTTAAAAATTTATCTACACAGCTCTAAATACGTAGGTATTTGCATTAAAATTAATCCTGGTCCTATTTCTTCTTGTCGTTTCTGTTATTTTTGTTCAATACCAAAACTCTGTGTAAACATACAAAGCTGTCAATTTGTATGCTAGAACATAAGGAATGAAAGAAAGTAAAAATCTAAAAACTTTTTTAATTTAATGCGCAAACTGACTGACTTCAGACTACACAGAAAGTTTGCTTTTGATGAACATAATATTTAAGGAAAAATAATGTTAAAAAATTGTAATAATTATAAAGTTGAGAAATGTGTTATTTAGAGTGGAATGAATTTTTGGGCTTCATATATTTTTGAAAACTACGAGTAAAAAAATAGATATTTTTTTTTTTGGTATGTACTAGGTGTATTAAACATGAATTGCTTATCAAGTTATTGGTGAATTTTTTAGAATTGCATAGTGTTATCAGTTTCTTGAAAAGCAATGATGAGACTTAGAAGAATAATCTTTAAGAATAATCTTCAACGACAAATATATTCCTTACATTATCATTAAGTGGGTTATAATTTGAAGTTAAAAAGATATAATAAATCTGTTTTTGTATCTTAAGTATCTTGAGTCAAATGTTATTTTTAAGTTAATTATAGGTATCATAACTGTCATAAGTTATAAACTTCTACCTAGTTTCTTCTAGCAAGAAACTATTTCCAGCGAAAAAATAAAACTTCAAATAATACAAATAAAACTTCGAAATAAGGGCCGCATTTAGTAAAACGCAAGCGATCATGTCACTTGGGGCTTCTTTGTCTGGCAATTTTGTTGTCATATGAAGTTAAACAAACTCTCTTTCTCTCACTGAAATTTTCTACTGAAATTTATTGCCAGATAAAAAAAACCTCAAGTGAAGTGATAGCTTGCGTTTTACAAAAGACAGCCATAAGTTTTATTTCGTAACAAAATATGAAATTTTCGCACTTTTGAACAGGGGCTTCAAGATAATATTTGGAGCTACTGGACCGGATTTAACAACGTGCGATATATTTGATAGGGGCTGAATTTATTTCATCTTCTGTAAACTCTCCTGGCCATCGTCGCAATGTACTAACATATGAAGTGTTCACGGGAGATACAGAGCCTGACGGCACTAGCTCGTGTGTGACCTATGTCAGCTCGGGCAGCTCTCCAAATCTACCATTGCCTCTTTGCTCAATAGAACACCGCATTACCGAGATAATTCTTCATCAGTCGCTCAGTAAAATTGTGGAACAGTCTCCATGTGAAAGTGTTCTCCTGCAGTTTCCAGCTGTGTAAATTTAAACCACTCCATCTTTCCATTCTTCAACCGTCACCCGTCTTCCGAATCAACACGAATCAAAAGGGGGCATCCCTGAGTGTTGGTTAAGTAAAAAAAAATTTTTTTTTGGGAGTAAAAAGTTATATTGGAAAAATAACTATTATCGGTAAGCGATATAATTAAACTAAAAAATAACAGTTCTTTATTGATTTTTATTAATATACTCGTATCAATTGTAGTACAAAGAAATCCATTATTTTTGCATGAAACTGAAGGCTAAGCATAGTATGAATGATCCGCTTTAGTTCAATTATGCACCGTTTTGTTCGATAACATGTCGGGATTTTGAAGGTAATTAACATATGCCTCTCCTATAGGCGGGAAAGGCCGTGGCATCCCAGATAACAATTTCACCTAAATAAGCCTTGAGTAAAGTTTTGTATAAGGAATTTATATAGGAAGGAGGATTTAAACTTCCTTGAATAATCTTTACAAGTTTTATTAAACAAGTTTTATAAAAGGTCTATGGAAAAAAAACGCGTATGAAATTATTTCCTTTATACAAGAACATACATATATAAACATTGATCTAAGGTTTTTATTCAAGGCTTATTCAGGAACTCGGAAACTGAGAAAAATAAATTTAATTGTAGTCAGTAATCTCCTTTTCTACGTTTCATCATTTCATTTTATTTAGCACAGAAAACTTATACATTTTAAAAATCTTTGTATATTTACCATGTATCGCCAGCCGCACGATCTACTCACTTGTCTATTCAGAACCTTGGTCCCGCGACGTTGAAACTTAATTAGTATTTTTTTTTTAATTTTATAAAGCTATCGATTATAATCATTTCATATATGCACCTAATTTCATCTCAATAAAGTACCTCGGTAGCCCAGCGGTTAAAGGAGACTGTTTATCAACAGATAGATCCACGATTCAAGCCCGCGCTCAGACGATTTTTTTTTTTTATTGAAATAGTTTTTTTTTTAGAAAAGTGAATGTTTTTTTATTTAATTCAGGAATTTAGAATGTTATTGTTTTCACAAACTAAAACTTTGTTTATCAAAAAAAAAAAAAACAAAAATCTAAGCTTGAGTAAAAATCTTCTTGACTACTTCCTAAAATGTATCATTGAATAAAGCTTTATATAAATTATTATACAAGAAATTTAAATTTTCAAGGCATTCACAAGGCTCTTTCAAGAAAAGCAAGAATAATTACTTTCATACAAGGCTTACTCAAGTTGAGTATGAATAACTTCAAATATTTGAGTGAAATTGTTATCTGAGATACCGGTTGAGTTGCATGGTTAGTATGTGATAGAACCCAGGCTCGAATCCTATCTGACACAGAATGTTTTTACAACTGAATTGATTTTTTTGTTCGGCTGTCACTGCTCTGTAGACAATGGAAAGCCTCAGAGAGTAAGCAACTGCTATGAAAAGCTTCTTGAGAACATAAGACGTTCGAAGTCGGCACAAAACTTGTAGGTACAGTTTTCTATCATTTGTGTTCAAACATTTCATAACATGCACAACACTTTTGATCATAAGAAACTCGGTCAAAGTCCTTTCAAGGGTTAAAGTGGCCATTTCGTTCTTTTTTCTCGCATAGAAATTTTTGCCCCTGTTAGTAAAAAACTTTGATAGTCGATTTTCACAAGCTTCTCCAGAGAAATAATTCGCTAAAGACAGGAATGGGTGGTAATAATCACTTGGTGCCAGATCTGGACTATAAGATGGATGCATAAGAACCTCCCAACCAAGCTTTCGGAACTTCTGGTGAGTTACTATTGATGTGTGCAGCCTGGAGTTGTCCTGATGAAACAAAACGATAGGCCAGCCAGAGCTTGGTGCATCTTTGACAGCAAAATTACTGCAACGCAATTTAAGAAACTAAAATTTGCTCATTATTGGCTGTTATAGCATCAGGACTTTATACCAAATCAGGGATTTGATGTGTATCAGGGATTTGATACACCAAATTTACCGACATTAAAAAAAGTTTTGAAAAATATTTTAGATTTCAAGTTTCCAATATTAAGTATTTAAAAATATTGTTCATACACAAAAAAATCGATGAAATATGATTGAATGGGGTTAAAAATGGCTGAGAATAATTTCACTTTAATTTTTTCAACATAATATTTCTGCTTGAAGCCTTAAGAAAATATTTTTAATAAGAGACTCAACTTTTTTTTAAAAAATAATTCTATATTAAGCTCACAAGCTCATAAATAACGACTTTAATCAGAGAGAGAATTTTAGTTACCAGTGCAAAGCTGAGCTAAGTAATATTCTAAGCTCAGTGAAATTTTTTATTGAGTATCGGAATTTTACGAAAAAAGGAAAGTTTCATAAGAATGATGCTGTACAAAATAGCTTTCACTTTGTATGGAGCTTCTAAAGTTATCAACCATGTTGCATGCGATCAGCTTAAGCTTTTACAGTATCGTGATATATACAGTTCATCATATAAAGGACGGTTCACCTTGACACCGTAGCATAGTTTTTTTTTTTTAAAAATCATCATAATGAACCAATTTATTAAAAAACAATGAAATCATAAAGCAAAAATTAAAAAAATTCTTCGATTATGCAGGGTGTCCCGCAATTGAGTGCAACTATTTATGGAGGTGAAAGGTTATGCCGACCTGAGCAAAAAATCGTATGGGAGGGGGGTCTATTTTCACATTCTTAGGAGCTACAGGGTTAATTAATATTTCACGACTTTGATTCACGTTATTGTTTCTAGCACAAAAACTAAGTTACGTAAAACTTTTTTTTATAGCTCATTGCAAAGACAATAAGTATAATTTTTTTAGTACAGCCAACTTTTTTGTTTTTTAAGATACATTTATGTTATTGGCGTCATTGAAAAGAAAATTGAATACATTACAAAATTGATTATAAAAAAATTTTATTTTTTACGCGAAATTATGAGAAATTTGCATTCAATGTTAAAATTTGGTAGTTTCAACCGATTGATTTCATCTTTGAACGAGCACAGCTTGGTAACGGTTACGTCGGTGTTGTTTGTTGGTATACCGGTGAAAAGGTGATTTTATTGTCTTTGTAATGAGCTATCAAAAAAAGTTTTCCGTAACTTAATTTTTGTGCTAGAAACAATAACGTGAATCAAAGTCGTGACATATTATTTAATTCTGTAGCTCCTAAGATACAGATACGATACGATTTTTTTTTCAGCTCGACATAACCTTTCACCTCCGTAAATAGTTGCACTCAATTGCGGGACACCCTGTATGCAATTTTTATGCAAACTATATGTAAAATATATACAAAATATGCGAAAAATGTGCAAAATATGCAATATGTGCAAATATCTAAAAATTTGGGGCGCAACTCAAACTATTTTTTTTATTTTTAGAATGATTTATGTATGGGCCTGGAAGTTTTAAATGCTTAAATAAGACATGAAATTGCATAACAATCCGCTCTCTACTTATCACCAGTGCCCCTCATGTATTGATTAATTTCTTTAAATTTTTCAAAATAAGAGTCTTTCGGCTTTGTTTAATTTAAACATTTTTTTCTCTCGGTGCAGCTGATTAATATAAAAAAATCTCGGAAAGCTTACCTTTACTGCAGCTATTCTCTGTGATTAATGAATGGAACTAATTCTGGCTTGTTGTTGTCGTTCTACCTACTACCGCCAAAAAACTGACTCAGCCATTGGTTGACATCCAGCTTATTTTACTCTTTTCAATTTGACAAAAACTTTTTTCTGACCTTCTACATTATTCACATATTTTTTGTTTTTTCTTTTTTTCTATTAAAAGGACTCTCTCTTGCATTGCGAATTGTTTTTATTTTTATTTTTTTTTGGATTTTATTCTTTTAATTTGTGAAAATTGAACTTTATCGTTAGTTGCTAATTTTTTTCAACTGTCTTAAACTTTAAAGTGGTGATGACGTGACTGTGACGCGGCAGGTGAGTGCAAACTTTCCTCATTATGAGTTTTAGTTCTTCGTTTAGAGTAAGTTTTGGCTTAAACCTGTAGGTTGGTTGAGCTCATTGTCTGTGTTGTGATGATGGCATTTATATTAGCTATTTAAGGATTCAATGGAATTGTAAAAAAAAGGACAAAAATAAAACAGCCCTGAACATTTTTTTGAAAAAATTGACGAGACTAAATAGTCGACGCTGATCTGTTACGAATAGATAAATTTTTTTTTGTTAAAAGTGTCAAGATTTTAAGAACAAACAAAAAAATGGGATTATTTTCTGCTCTCGCTACTGTAAAGATGCCGCACAGTGGTTTCATCCCATACAAAGTTTGGAAAAAAATAGAAGGAGTCGGAGAATAGATAGAAATAGATCGGTACAATTTGGTATATAAGTTGGAATTATCTAAATTGGAAGTTATTAAAAAGTCTTTTAAATCCGCTGACAACCACGCCTACCTTCCATATAACACGAAATTTTAAAATGCTATATTTTTTTCGTATTGAAGTTATATCAAAACAACTTCCTCAGGAACCTGAAATATTCGTATATATATAGACAAAAACAAAAAATTTTTGCCACGCCCACCTCCCATACTTTTTATACGATATTTGCATAGCTGTAAGAAGGAGAAGTTGTATACCAATAAAATTTAATAAATATGTTGAAATGGACCATATAAGATCAAATACGAAAAATTTTGCAAGTCCGCCTACAATCACGCCTACCTCCATATAACACAAAAATTGAAAACACAATAATTTCTTTCGTATTGAAGTTTTATTAAAGAAATTCACTCAAGAATCTGAAATATATGTGTATATTTAAAAAAAATTACACGCCCGCCGCCCACTATCTTCTTAAGTTCCCAAAGTCTAACTTTTTTAGAATGAACACAAACATTAAATTGTTAAAAAACGTGTTACTTTATATTGAGATTCAATTAAAAAATTGTTAATTTTAAAATAAAAACAATTAACAATAATAACTCGCCCATTTCATATTGAAGTGTAATATCAGTTGCACTGACCATCGCCGATTTGGCTCAAATTTTGTTCTAAGAATGGTTTATTGTCATGCAAATGCCACTGTCATGCGAATGCCAAAATAGAGTATATTTTGAGACAAAGTAGCTCCGTAATTTCTTAATCAGGCAATGGCATACCTCAGACAGTAAAAACTGCCATGAAAAGCTTCTTGAGAACATAAGCCGTTCGGAGTCAGCATAAAACTTGTAGGTCCAGTTATCGATCACACAATTGATCATAAGAAGCTCGGTCAAAGTCGTTTCAAGGGCTGAAATGGCCATTTGTTTTTTGTTTATACTGTTGCCAAATGGCATTTACCCCACATTTTCTCCGATAATTTGGTGGTCTACAAACAAACAGCTAGACGTGGCAGTGTGTTGGGTTTTCCTGCTTCTTCCATATCAGAATCTGATTTCATTTCTTGAGTTGGACGATCTTCGTATAATAATAAACCTTTTAAAAACTTTCGCTTTTAAATTCAATTTGAGACAACACGCGATTTTCTTCAGATTTTGCAACCATACAATGAATCTTCCAGGAGTTTACAGAAGTTGAATTGATGCAATTATCAATTGAATTGATGCTACAAGCCAAACTCAACTGTAGTGACTAATAATAGCCGAAAGCTGTGTCGAGAGCAAAGAAGAATACGGAAAATGGGAGGTGTTCGGAATGTCTGGAATTTTAAAATGTAATCCATCGTGTGGTTGTAACGTCTAAGACGATCCTAGCAGGCAAACTTCGTCGACTACAGTCTTTGAAAATTCTATTATTTCGCTTGCTATGCCTAGGAAGATCTAATTACAAATAATACTGGTAAAGGCACAATGAATTTATAATGATATGCATTCCTGTTACAACAAATAATTCGTGTGTAAAAAGATAACTTTATTCGTGAACCGTGCTATTTGAAAATCGTATAGAAAAAGACCTTGTGAAAAGAGAGTTGGGTGTATCTAATTGGCCAGCGTGTCGTTTTCGACGCAGTCGTTTCTAGCAGTACAATTTGCAGGGATAAAATTATTTTTTCGACATAGAGGTAATTTCTTTTTTTTTTATTTCATCTTTTGACATTACGATTCAATACATATAAATAAAAAATAATTGATTTTTTTATAATGTAGTCGGCCATTTTAGAAAAAGCCTGTAAATAAGACTTTAGCTGTTTTTTAGCTTTAGCTGAAATTTGCTGTGCAAATAAAAATGTTCAAATATGTAGGTAACTTTAAGAAGTGAGTCACAGATCCGAAAATAATAATCGGATATGCATGAATTTCGGATATGTCAGAGGGGACGAAATTTGAGGCGATATGTTTTTTTCCCAGTCAATTTGCTTCATAAATGTGGTGCCAAATTGAGCTTACCTGCAAATCAATTTTTGCTCCATACAAATCGTAATCGTAAATCGTATGGAAATACACAAAAAAAAAGTGCCACCTCTTAACCTTTACCAATTTGATTATGCTTCTCAGGGGATGCTTCTTAGGTCAAGAGGAAGGCAAAAGTTGCATCCACGAAAAACTTTATTTTGGTGAACCACCCTAATATACCTATATTTTTACCTGAGTAACAAAGGCTAAAAATTTATGTGTCGAAAACGACACAGTGGGCCAAAATGGGTTGAGATGATTTGACGATAAAAATGCGGTTGAACTCCCAATTGATTTTCATTCATTGACCGAACTTTCGACGCAAACGATTGTCTGATGGCTTTAGTTCCTGCACTAGTTTGATTTTATAAGAGAGTATGTATAGGTCTTTTCTGAAAATCATCCCCGTAGTGGACGGGCAAAAGTTCAGTTGCTTAGAACAGCGTCGAACCTATAAATTTGGGTCCTCGGTCTCACTCATCATTACTGCGGCAATGACTTCTTCGACAAGCACAGTATGAGCTCGTATACTGTTAAATCGTGGAACAGAATGCGATGTAGTTGTAGCGATTCCATGTAGTAAGCTCATCAGCTGTTCAGTGTGTAGCACGCTACGCCAAAAAATATGTCCAGAATGGCATGAGCGCTTCAGAGAAGACTTGTTTATAAATTTTTACGATTTTACAAATATTGTTAATTTCGAACACTTATTTCGGTACCGACAATGTTTGCAGTATCGAACCCGATCCTTAAAAAAAGCATCATTAATACAACTTTCAGAGCAGTGTAGTAATCAAAAGTTAAAGTTAGCTCAACTTGCGCTACAACTTCAGCTACGAGCCACAGACGTACTAAGCATTCTGAGCGATTCCGTGCATTTAGTACATTTTAACTTTTGACAGGTCATACCACGTACTACAAGCTACACCATTCTGGTTCCCACTTAAAGCTTCCTAGCTTTTTGTTTTCCTTAAAATTGTTCAGCATTTTAATTTTGCCGCCCTAGATCCGAGCTTCACAGGCCTATACCTAAATCCAGTACTGCGATTATCCAAGAATTTTTTCTTGTTAGTAAGGATGATATTTCCAAAATTAGAATTACAACACAATACTTATATTTATAAAAGGCCTACTATACAAAACTAAGGCAAAGTGGTGACGCTTAATTCCGTTTTATAAACCATTTTTTTTAATTTATTTGTTTTTGTTTATTAATTGATTTTTACCGCTTCCAAAATTATGCCGCCCGGGGGCAGTTGCCCACTTGGACCAAAATGGAAGTATTTACAGCTAACTTAAATCAATACAGATGCGCTCTAAAATTTCTTTTTTTTATGTACAAAGTGTTATTTATTAACATTATAAAAAGTATTATTAGTTTAAATTAATCATTACTTAGAACTTCTTGTTAAATTGTCGTTCCAATGATTCCATGACAAATTCTATATAAACATTTTATATCGAACTTTATAAACAGTGACATACCATAAAATATATGAGTCTGGAATAAAATTGAAAAACAAGACATTTTTTAACCCATTTAATTTAACCCAATATAAAAGGACATTCGTTTAACTGGCAATAATTTATGTCCAAAATATTGCATCTCTCTGGCCATTCCTTTATTGAAAATAATCGCACTCGTTTCCCTATGCGCACTCGTTGGCTTTTCCCCACCTTAAAAATAACACTCCAAGCAATGTAGGAGAAATTGTTGAAAAAAATTGCACTCTTATTGCGATGTTTTTCTCCTTCAACCCCTGATTGAGTTGTATGTGATTGAGCACTAATTTGTGCTCTGTCAATGTTTGAGCGGGGTTTGAGATGTTTTCATTGTGAATGCTGCTAACATGTTGCTCACAAAGTGCTTGTGATGGAGAACAGTTGCGTGTGCTGTGTCTTAGTTCAGCTACTTGGCGGTTGGTTGCGCTGCTGATGGTTTGGTTTGAGTCTGTAATATTGGGATTGACTCTATTAGTTAATTTTGCATATATTTATTTTGCTTAGACACACAAGCAACGCAGTATAAAACGTACACAATCACTTTGGTTTTGGTTTTTCTTTTTTGTCTGGCAATGTATAAGAGAGTTTGTATGGAGCTTCGGCAGGGTACCGAACAGGGATGATATTGGCATAGTTGTCAAATGACCAAAATTCATAAAAATATAGGGGGGAATTTTTGACAGGAATCTACCCTAAGTGGTAATTCCATATTGAATTTGGAATTCTATTTGGATATTCAGCCATGGCCACGAGTATCTAAACAGATTTCGAATTAACTGTTTCGGGAAATCTGTTTTAACCTAAGCAGGTAAATTTTTAGTTGTCACAAGAATAGCACACTTTAGTTTAAGCTCAGAATCAGAAGTTGTGGGCCAAAGTGCTATAGTTTAATTGTTTCTTTTAAATAGATCACATATCATACATAGAGGTGCCGTTGCACTTGAGAATAAAGGTTTGTACATTGATTGCAAAAATCAAAGATATGCCAGCGACTGACCAATATAGTTAATTTCTCCAAAATATTTTTATCAAAGTCATTAGTTAAAAAAGTTAATAATACAAATAGAAATAGCGAAGCATTTCTACAGAAAATCGCATGCCGGATCGATATATTCATCGTTTAAGAGTCTTAGGAGTATTCTTTGGAGTCTTTGGATAGATACAGAATGCCAGGAAGATAGGGGAAATTTATGGCAGACACAGAATTAATAATAGCAGAAAAAATCAGTCCTATCAAAAAAATATATTCAGGAATGGCTGAATTTAATAAAGAATAATTTCATAAATATTATACAATTTTGAAATATAGAGCTTTGAACAACAAATTTAAGTTAAACTACTATAACGTAACAAAAAATGTTCCATCGCAGTTTCCTTGAGTTTGAGTTTCCTTGAACTTTTTTTCAGATCCTACATTTCTTAAAATTTAATTTCTTAAAATGACTCGAGAATACTATTTTATTCAGAAAAGTATGTGTGTATATCGATTTCATATTAAAAAAAATTTAGATCTAAAAATTTTTTAATACGAAAAGTCCTATTTTTTTGCAAAAACTATTTATAACAACTTAAGTATTATTTAAGATAAAATCTGACGCCATAATCTGACGCAGATAAAATAAAAAAAAAATCGATGAAATTTCATCAAAAATTGACTTAATCGGTTAAGCGTACTAAAGACTACGATGGAGCCTTTAGGGTTCGCTCTTTTCATCTATATGCATTATAAAATGATGTAAAGGATGTATCGTGCATTAAGTTCTTCACCTCAAAATTCCATTCTTAAACCTATAGAATTACTTTGAATTATATGAATTATATTGAATTATATTACTTTATATATATAAATATATAATAAACCTAGAATTATATGAATTAATCTTCATACTTCCTCCATTAGAGTAGATACCAAATTGTTGTAGATTTGTTCAATCAATAATAAAAAAATTATGGTTATGCTACATAATATTGACATGGTGGCTTTAGAAAAGGTCCGCCATATAACTTTTTTTTTTTTTTGAAAATGCAAAATTTTTATTTGAATGTACAATCCTTCCGGTTAATAATGGAAAATAATTCCATTCAAATGGCTGCCTCGGCTGGCCATGCAGTAGCCTACACGATCGGTCCAATTTTTAAGCACATTATCGATTGTGTGCAGCTGTATTTCACCAATGGCTTCACGAATATTGTTCTTTAAAGCGTCAATTGTCTCTGGCTTGTCGGCGTAACATTTATCTTTGAGGGCACCCCACAAATAATAGTCCAACGGTGTCAGATCGCAGCTCCGAGGTGGCCAAACGACATCAGCTCTGCGGCTGATAATGCGATCTTCAAAAACAGGGCGCAAAACATCGAGTGTAGCTTCGGCTGTGTGGCACGTAGCACCGTCCTGTTGAAACCAAATGTTGCCAATATCCTCCTCTTTAATTTTTGTGAACAAAAATTCGTTCAACAAGGCCCGATAACGATGGCCATTGACTGTAACGGCCACTCCTTGCTCATTTTCGAAAAAAAATGGCCCAATTATGCCTCTGGACCAAAATCCGCAACAAACAGTAACTCGTTTTGGGTGCATCGACTTTCCAATGTATGCTCGCGGGTTTTCTGTGCCCCAAATGCGACAATTTTGCTTGTTTACATACCCGCCAAGATCAAAATGAGCTTCATCTGAAAAGATGATTTTTTTGGCAAAATCGGCATCTTTTGTAAGTCGTTGTTCAAGCGTATACACAACCATATTCGTTCAGCGGAAGGATAAAACTAATTATCTGTCAAATCAGACATGTGCTAAGTGTTACCATTCACGAAATAAGCACTAGTTGAAAAAAAAAACGTTAGATGACGGACTCTTTACAAAATATATGAATGTCAGTTTTAGAATATTTAATAAATTTTAACGAGTGTAATATTTCTGTTGTCAATCAAAAACGTACCTGCGTAGGCTTAGGCCTTTACCCACACTTGGTCAACGCAACTCCAACTCAAGTTGCTAGCCTGTGTATTTATACCAGAACCTTCAGATTAAGCAACAAGTTCTCGACACGTTCTCAACTTGTTCAACGCAACTCGGCTTTCCGCAATTTTCATCGGCGGCTTGTTGCATCAGTTTGTTTGTTTTGTGAATTCAATTATTTGTAGTGCAGTACGCTATATATTAATCAAGGTTTATAAGTTAATTAATTAGTTAATTTTTTCATTAATAGAATCTAGAAGAAGAAGAAATATCAGGTTGGCAACTAAGTAATTGCGGATTTTTTTTAGAAAGTAAAAGACAATTTTTTCATGGAACGAAATAACTTTATTCTGTAATGTATTGCCCATTTTGAGCAATGACCTTTTTCCCATCTTTCAGGCCATCTTTCAGGCAACATCATAATTCTACGTTCATAAAACTTCTGGTTTTTATTAGCAAAAAACTGAACCAGGTACGATTTGACATCATCATTATTATAACCTGTATGCGTAATTAATTAATACGTTGTTATTATTGTAATGAAAGTTTATGCTGTAATCATTTTATTTTACTTTATTTTATGTCGTACTATAAAATAACGTAGTTCTTATTGTACAAATGCTTCTAAAATAAATATTGAACTATATTGAACTATTATTATTGAAATATTTACTATTCAAGGAGTTTTGCAAAGATCGAAATAAAAGTAATCAGATGGTGCAAGGTCAGGACTATATGGTGGATGTGGCAAAACATCCCAACCAAGCTCCAATAATTTTTGCCGAGTGACCAAAGATGTGTGTGGCCTTGCATTGTCATGGTGGAATACAACACCTTTTCGATTTGCCAATTCAGGCCGCTTTTCTTCAACTGCATTGTTCAATTTTGTTAGTTGTTCAATGTAGACATCTGAATTCATCGTTCGGTTGGGTGGTAAAAGTTCAAAGTAGACAATTCCTTTGTAATCCCACCAAACTGATAACATAACTTTCTTTTGATGAATATCAGCTTTTGATGTTGTTTGAGTTGGTTCACCTGGCTTGCTCCACGATCTTTTCCGATTGACATTGTTGTAAACA
The DNA here is from genome assembly GCA_914767935.1 of Coremacera marginata. Lineage (NCBI taxonomy): Eukaryota > Metazoa > Arthropoda > Insecta > Diptera > Sciomyzidae > Coremacera > Coremacera marginata. The sequence goes on along the minus strand of OU612047.1, from coordinate 23,272,931 downwards.
ACCTATTTTTCATCACTAGTTATCAATTGTTTTAAAAATGGATCATTTTCATTACTTTTCTTTAAAAAATCGCCGATGTTAATGCGTTGTGTTAAATGATTTTCTTTCAGTTCATGAGGAACCCATATATCGAGTTTTCGTACATAGCAAAGTTGTTTTATTCGATTTTTAATGCATGTGTGTGATACATGAATCTTCTCTGCAATCTCACGTGTTGTACTGTGACGATCCGAATCGATTATTGCTTTGATTTGGCCGTCATCAACTTCAACTGGACGACCAGAGCGTTTTTCATCTTTAAGTGAAAAATCACCAGAACGAAATTTGGCAAACCAATTTTGACACTGCCGTTCTTTTAAAGCTTCGTCACCATAAACAGCACATAACTTTTTGTGAGCTTGCGATGCGTTTTTTCCTTTCCGGAAATAAAAAAGCAAAATTTGACGAAAATGTTCGTTTTGATTTTCCAATTTTCAACAGACGCCAAACAAAAACTATACAACCGATCAAAAGAATTTTTTTACTGATTGCCAGTTGAAGTACCAACTATCAAATAATAAAATGTGTTTAACATTTCAATTACGTAAGCAATTGAACCTAAAAATTCAACTAAAGCCATCTATGAGTCAAATCCGTCATTACTTAGTTGCCAACCATAGATGATAAGTAGAACACTGCTATTTATTTTAGAACACACCCATAGTTTGCAGTATAAATGGGCAAGTGTTAAATATCAAATTAGTATAGAAAGTCGAAAAGCATGACTTATTAAATAATATTACATAATAACACATGTTGCACGACTTTAAAAGCAAGTCTGAAAGTATTCGGTTTACAATTGCATTGCTTTTCAACTTTTTCGCTGTTGCGTTGAAGTTGAGTTGGAATTGCGTTGACCAAGTGTGGAAAAGGCCTTAGATAGCTTAAACAAAACAAAATTGAGGAAAATTGTTAAAGTCTTTTTTGTTTTTCCAAAGCTATAATATCAAAATGGGTTTCTTATCTTAAGAACCCCAACAAAATTTATTTTACTGTAATCGATTTAGAATCATTCTATTAAAAATTTAAATTTTGTATATGGATGGCATACTATTTAAATGGCTATTTTGTCAGTAGAATTTTTCAACAGGGCAACATCAAATATCACCCTTCGTACCGAAGCTAAAATACCCCCCTCCCCCACCCCCCGCTACCGTATTTAACTATATTCGAAGTATTGAACCGTCAATAAAATCCTTATGTATAATCTACACAAATATTTATGACATACGCTTAATTAAATTTAACATTCAGTGCAACATAGAGTACTTCCTTTCCCCATGCTTTTTTATCAATTCATCTTTTTAAAATTTTTTAAGCTTTTTGTTTATAAATATTTAGGGTTATCAGTTAATTAATGGGACACCCTATGGCTTATCCCGCCTACTTTTCTGCACTACGGACTGCACATTATTCCAAAAACTATCGAGGGAAATATGTTTGAAGTCGGACAAGTCCTGAAGAAGTTCGTTTAAAATTAAAGTGTCACGCCCCTGTTTAGTCCCGCCTTATTTCCTAGAATACAGACTACTCATTATAACAAAAGAAATATGTGCAAAATTTGGTTGAAGTCGGAAAATCGGCTTAGGTGTTCGAAAAAACATTAAAGTGCCAAGGTCCCTGTCTAAACCCGATTAACCCTCTGCAGCTGACGTCATTGTCTCACAGACACAGAAAATCAAAACTTCGTGCGTACAAACGTAAAATTCGATGCCAAACTCGAACAAAATCTTTTTAAAAAAATGTATATTATTTCAAATTTTTTTCTTATATTAGCCTAAAATGTATTTGCTGTTATATGGAATAAGGCCAAGAAAGTTACAGTCAGAAATGTATCATAGGAAATCATTTAAAAAGTGAGGTCTGCTTGACCCCTCGTCAGTTATATTGTTAAATTTGGAGCACGTCAGCTGCAGAGGGGTAATTTTCTAAACTTATGACTGCTCATAATGCTTAAGATTGCATGTGTAAAATTTTATTGAATCCATACTAACGGTGTAAAAGAATAGCATTTAAAATTAAAGTGACACGCCCCCCCCTTCAGTTCCGCCCAACTTTTTAGACTACTGACTACACTTTATTCCAAAGAATATGTGTGAAAAGATCACTTAAGATCAAATTACCACGCCTCTGTCACCAAAATTTCAAACTATGAACTGCTCATTACACCAAAGAATATATATTTGCAAAATTTGGTTGAAGTCAGAAAAACGGTTTCAAAAAAAAGGAATTCAATTAAAATGAATGTGCCACGTCCCCAGTCTAATTCCGACCAATTTTCTAGACTAATCACTGCTCATTATGCCAAAGAACATGTGTTGAAAACTTGGTTGTAGTTGGACAAACGCTGTAGAGGTTAGTTTTACATTAAAGTGCCACACCCCCTGTCTAATTCCGCCCAAACTACAGACTGCTCCTTATGTCAAAAAATATATGTATAAAATTTAGTTTAAATCGGACAAACGGTGTAGAGGTAGTTCGACTAGAAAACAATTGACTCGCCCCCTTGTTCAATCCCACCCACTTTTGTAGGCTTAAAGCTTCTCATTATACTTATGAATATATGTGCGAAATTTGGTTTAAATCGCACAAATGGTGTAGATGGAGCTAGATTAAAAATAAAGTGCCACGCCCCCTGTATAGTACAGCCCAATTTTATAAACTTAAGACTGTTGAAATTACCAAGGATTATGTGTGCAAAATTTGGTTGAACTCAGACACACTGTGTAACATAAGTTCGATTAAAAGTAAGTAAGTTCTTAAGACTTCGCATTATACCGAAGAATATATATGTAAAATTGTGTATAGTTCGGACCAACGATGTGGATGGAATTGGACCAAAAACTTATTGAACATCCAATAGTTTTCAAAGATACAAAACATAATATATCAATAATCTTTTATGTGAAACAAAAGTCAGCTGTTATTTTAAGGAGGGGAGTTTTGTGTGTAGGTTGTTTATTGTAAATATGTTAGCATAAACAGATATTACAACTATGCAATGCATCATGTCATGACGATATGTTAAAACAAATATCCAGGGATATGTATTATATGTATGTTAAACGGATAAAGTCATTGTACGAATTTCAACAGAACACTGGTCACTGCACTCGAGCAGTGTAAAAAGCAACAACAACAACAATAACGAATACTAGAAAAAGCTGTTGTCAAAGCAGAGGTGAGAAAGGGTTAGAGCAAAACGCTTTGAAGCAGGATATATGAAATGAACAAATGCCAAACAACAGATGTCAACGTTGCAAGCAACAAACTAGCATGCAGCATAGAAGCAACAGCAGGATCAAGCATGGTAATAGAAATATAGAAGGAGCTCTAGTAGTAGTAGATAATAAAATGAAAAACAAGAAATTAATAGGACGGCAGGAAATGAATTGAAAAGGGGGCTCAAATGCAGAAAGGACACCTGTTTGCAATAAGTTAGCTAACAATTGATAGGAGCATTAGTTGCTACATGGAGTTAGTTCATGTAACGATGTGAACCCTATTTTGTAGGGATATAATTATTTTTAATTAAAATTCGCTACTAATAGGAACAACAATTGACTGCGACTAATAGAAAGCAAAGGATATGCTGTGAGAATGTTGCTACACAGTTAAAAAATGTTGAACTAATTTTTAAACCAATCATTTGAATTGTTAGGAGTATTTTAATAAAACATTATATGTTTGAATATATAGATCAGTGGTTAGAGTAATAAACTGATACCCTAAGGGTTGTGGCTTCAAGTTCCGCTTTCTTAGTTATTTTTTTTTTATTGTTATTGAAAATATTCTTACACAGAGTGTTTATTAAAATTAAGTCCTAAGTGGCAATTAAACTTATTTTTAATATTTGACAACGATTAAATTGTAATACGATTTCGGTGTCATCATACAGAATTTACTAAAATTTTTGACCGTGTACATAATATATATTAAGCTAGGAAGCTAAAAGGACTCACATTCGCTCTTATTGACTGCTAGATAAACATACAAGCAAACTTAAGCGAACTAAAGTGCATCAATTTGGATAGGACATAGGACAACGTGTAAAGGACACTGTTAATATCATATTTAAATATTCATAACGCTATTGAGTGCAACAATAGCAAGAAAGAAAGAAAGAAAAAAACAAGCAGAAACTGCAAAAAAAGAATAAATTTTCTGCAAACACTTAACCACCTCCTTCAACTCACACATACAGGAAATAAAACACAAAAACAAATTGAAAAAGCCTGCTAAATGCAGCAGAACATGTTAAGGATGTGTGTTGGATGTTTTAGCAAACAAGAGGGTCGCTTATATTCTAGCATTTGCAAAAAATTTAAAAAATATATATAAAAGAAAAAGAAATAAACAGCATAAGAACAAAAAAATTAAAAGCAACCCTTAAGGAAAGTCATAAAAGTTGCTGAGTTTTCATACAAGGACTTGTAAGCAGCTAAGTATGTGTATGTGTGTGTGTATCTGTACCTCACACTAACATGCATGGAACGATGTGCAATTGTAAGGACATCATCATCAACATTAACATGTATGCTACAGCCATTGTGTACACGTTCTCAATGGCAGCGCATAAAGGATACTTTCAATTTTCTTAGCTTTTTAAATGTTACAAAGGAAAGAAAATATATAGCAGAAAAAAAAAAAAAATAAAGAGAAAATAACAAGAATGATAAAACGAGTGCTTCTTTGTGTGCATGAAATGTACGTTATTATTTGTCCCTAGATTTATTTTTCGTGTCAGAGGTTGGGTCAAAAAAATTTTTTTCTTAAATTTTTTTTTTTTTGTAAATGAATACAGAAGTGCTTGTCTAAGAAAGGGACATTTCTAGATAATATAATATTGCCGCTCGTTTTGGTTTGAGTGAGCAAGTTATTGTAGGAGCTTGAAAAATTTTAAAGAAATACTTTTTTCAAAATTAACAATTACATTTTTTAAACAATTTTATAATTGTCGAATTTATCAGAGAAAGAAAAACATATGACTGAGGCTAAAATTTGGAGTACCAGAACAAGTTGTACCATTTTGTTTTTTTTTTATAATAAGTTCTTTAAAATCATATTAAAATAAATATTTAAATAGCATCTCAGATGCAATGAGTTCTTTTGAAAAACCGTTTGATGTAACCAGTCCCTCTCAAGAAAGATGGGAATCTGGAAACCCTCCATCAAATAATGCCATCAAAATCTACTCTGATGGCTAAGAAAAAGATGGCAAAGTTGGAGGAGAAGTCTACTCAGGCACACTAAACATTAATTCAGCCTTCAGTCTCCCTGAGTATTGCGGTGTCTTCCAAGCGGAAATTGTCGCAATACATGAAGCTGAAACTTGGCTTCAGATAAATGCATACTAGTGGGTGTATACATCGAAAACCGAACTTTTTTGAATGAAAGTAAAATTTTATTTTAATCAATTGATGAAATTATATGTTATTTAAAATATTTTCCATCACTTTCGATCACTTTTTCCCAACTTCTGGTAGCAAATGCATTCCGCGTCGGAAAAGAGCCTCGTCCTTTGAGGCCAAGAACGAATCGAGCCAATTTTTGACACCTTGCTCTGAAGTAAAGCTTATTCCAGTGAGGGCGTTTTACCTCGAACGAAATAAATGGTAGGTGGATGGTGCCAAGTCTGGTTAAAAGGCCGGGTGATGTGAAACCTTCCAGCCACTATTCTCCATGTAATTTTTGACCGGTATAGCAACGTATGCTCAAGCATTGTCACGATGTAACGTTACAGACTCGTGCCTGGTTGAATATTCCGGCCGTTTTTCTGTCAATGATCGCTTTAAACGAATGAATTGTTGTCGGTAAAGCTGTCCCGTAATGGTTTGACCTGGTTTCAGTAACTCGTAGTGGATCGGTCCGTTTTGATTCCACCAAATACTGCGCACTACCTTAGAGCCGTGCATATTCGGCTTTGATATTGATGTTCCTGGTTGGCCGGGCTACACATACAATTTCTTGCGCTTTGGGTTTTCATAGGGCACTCAGAAAATTAATTTGTAGGTGTAAGGTTAAGGGAAATGAATTTTATTTGCAGTAATCTATAGAAAATTGCTACAACTGAAATTTGGTTAATGGAACTGGAATGAAATAAGCACAATCGATTGTTAATTGACGCGAATGATCGTTCCTTCGCAGTCCTCACATTTCGAAATTTTTGTGTAGTTGAAATAAAAATATGACATGTTAGCTGCTTGAACCGCGTAATTTTATTTATTTCAACTCCTCAACTAGTTGTGGTGATTACTTTTTAAAAAATTTATCAGCAATCGACTAAGAAAGTAGGGCACCAATTCGATTGTGACAGTGGATTTAATTCTCTGTGTGTGTATCCATTTTTCGTAGCCAGTAATAATCCGATGGAAAAATGACTTTCTTTTGAAGCGTTCGAGGTGCATTTCAGACATGCAAACTCGATTTTCAACATCTTTTGGCTTCAGTTCATACGCCACCCAATTTCCTACCTTCTGGATGAGCCCTAATGTTTTCAATCGCCTGGAAATGGTTGCCGTGTCAAGCCGTGTGCTTTTGCGAACTCATCTTGTATTTGACACTAGTCTTCACTTAGAAGAGCATGATTAGAGAATCCTTTGCTTTCAAATTGTTTCATTCTTTATCCTTGATGTTTTGATGACTCGACACATGACTTTATAAACCACTCAAAACACTGTGTTCTACATAGAGCATCGTCGCCATAAATATCCACCAGCAAATGATGACTTTCGGAAATATTTTTCTTAGCAAAAAAGTATCCCAACAATACTTCCCGCAAACGCGGTTTCTTTAGCCAATTTTCGAAGTTTTCTAAAGCTGACCGATGGTACTTTAAAATTACATATATATCATTGGAGTGTTATAGCGCATGTGTTAGTGGTGCCATCTGTTGTAAAAGTTCGGTTTTCAATGCATATACCCAATATATCTATTTGCATACTATTTGACTGTCCCGGACATAGAGACTTTCCAGCAAACTGTAAAGCAGATGAACCCGCCGGTACTACCAAACAATTTTCGATGAACAAGGAAAGCGCTGGTACACCTCTCACCACATGAAAACAATCACAAATGAGCAATCCCTAAAGAAAGCCAACAATAAGTGGTCAGCGAGAAGTACGTACACTAATCCTAAAATGCTCAAAAGAACTGATTTCTCTAAGAAGGGATCAAATCAGTACTATGATAGGTGTCTTAACTGAACATTGCCTAATAAGTAATCACGCCCGAAGATTGAACATCCTCCACAATGACTTCTTTAGAAGTTGTAGAGACGAGGTGGAGGGAGAACCATAGCACACCTTCTCTGCACTTGCATAGCGCTGGATAGAAATTGCTACCTTCATTTAGATATTTGGTTCTACAAGGATCTAAACGTTCTCTCAGAATTTTTGGTCTGCCGAATCCATTGTTTTACTAACAGCTCAAACTGGTTCAAATAGAGAGGAAAAAAATTTAAACCCTAATATGACAACGGGCCTTACTGGCCTATATGTCATTCATCATCTAAAAATGTGATTGATTAATTTTATGATTTTTCACGCCCATTTTACTAAAAAATTATATCGTAACATAAAAACTTTTTATTGAAAATATTTAAAACTTTGGAATAGCTGAGAATTATGTTCGAGTTTTGCTTAATTTCCATAAAAATTTTGCAAACAGTTTTCTCCGTGTATTAAACATATCAAATCTAAGCTCGCGCAGGAAAAAACTAAGCCGCAAGGATTTTTCAAAAATAACATGAATGTTAACTGTTCTGTTCGGGAATCGTTCGCCCATAAGGACAAACTGTAATGCGTACAATGTGTTAAAAGCTAAGATTTACTAAATTTATAAGATAAGATTTACGATGGGAAGCCATAAAAGCAAAAACTTTCAAAATTTTTTTTTAAGCACTCGTAGAGTTACGTTTTTGGGCGCGAATTGATGGGGGTCTTTATTTCAAAATTTGTTCAAGTACATGCAACGTTTTTGTTCACTTTTTGGGATATACATACATCCTTTAATATTAATAAGAGAGATGAAGTATGTGGCACAATATGAGTTACTTTGGACTTTGTCACTTCTTTAATAAAGTCACAAAATGACAAAATATGAGAAGAAGAGTTCACCTTTTTGTATGAGAAAATTCATGCATAAAATGCTTCAGTAGCTGCTTATGCTATTGTTATGGTTGTTCGTTTGATTGGTGCCAAAAACACGAATGCAGTTTGTTGTTGTTATTAACCCTCGGCTGCTCGCGCGGGATGTACCACACGCCCCACGTTAAGTTAATTGCTTAGTAAAATCTTACCTGTTTCATATAAAAGCTTTTTTGTCTTACGAATATAGAAAGAGAAAAATAATAAAAATTTGCATTGATTTGCAATGCCAGTATAAATTTCAAGGAGTTTTTGGTGTTTTCTATTTGTAAAGCTACCATAAAAGTATTTTTTTTTGCATAATTTTTGTTGTCACCGCTTCGTGTCACGAGTGTTATATTTTACTTTATTTGCTCTAATCTTAATTAAGTTACTGCTACGCCGTTATGTGTATAGCTGCAAGAAAACACTCGATTAATCGATGTCACTTTTACTAAATAAGTTGAATTTTAAAGTGTATTCAAATCAGTAGGTTATGGTAAGTATAGATTTATATGTCAAGAGTGTTGTCTATGATTATGCGGTAAATAAAAATACGTCTTTGTATCAGGCATGATATTTGCGGGCTTTTAGGGCATTTTTGGGCCCTATTTTGATTTCATAGGCCCCGAAGCCCTTTTGATTCATTTTAGGCCATTTTAAGAATTGTATTAAAAAAATATTTAAATAGAATGCCATTGATGTAAAAATTTAAAATATTTTTTTAAAAAACTTTGTAATACAAAACTTTACCTCCGGAAGTTTTTCCAAGAAAAAAACTCCTATTTAAATAATTTGTTTTTTAAGATTTTATTTTATTTTAGACCAACATTTTTTTACATTACTAAAGCATAACTATTGAAGATTTATCCCTGAAATTTTGGTCTAAAAATATTCGTCGATAAGGTACAATAGAGCAATACCGCGAAAGACCTAAAAATTTGCGGTGAGCAAGATATCTGGAGACTGGATCTAAAAAAAAAAATGTGGCGGTTTATTTAAGAGTTCTTGTGCGTTTAATCGTTGATTTTTGAAAAATATTAATTTCAAATAAAATAAAGCTAAAATAAAATAAAATACAGCTTAAAAAAAAAAAAAATTTTAAAACTGTCTATTTTTTCCGGAGACCCTTAAGCTACATAAGCCTATGCAGGTACGTTTTTGGTTGGCTATAGAAATATACACTTGTAAAAATCTATTAAGACTGAGGGAAATTTTAAGAAACTAATTTTCTTGTATTTTGTATTTATTAGTGTTATGTATCTTAACCAATACAATCGATTATGTACACATCCTTTTTCGTGACATGTATAGTCTGGAAAAAAAAAATTCAATATGGCCCAAGTTTCAACTGAAAGCTTTTCAATTTTCAGAATGTTCTAACTTAAAAACTATGAGCCTTTTCAAAAAAAATTTGACTGCGGAAACTGCGACTAAAAACTGTTTGTCATTTTATCCGATGTGATTTAAGGGAGGGGTTAGGCAAACAATTTTTTGAAAATCGAATTTTTATTTTAATTGATTTCAGTTGTACAACTATTCGAGAATGTGTAAAAAATTTTTCAAATCAATTCCGCATATGATACAGATTCTACAAAGCTTAAAGCCCGGAGCGCGAGAGTATCAATCGATCAAACGGAAGAAGCTGTTAAAACGCGTTATATTCGCTGTATCTGTGTATGTATATGTGAATGTGTGCACAGAATGTTTCTTTATAAATATACTATATAAACTCTAATTTGTAGGGGAAAAAAAATTTAATTGTTACAGTTTTGTTTTGAGTTTGACCGCTTTGATGCTTCTAAAGTTTGAAGCTTTTAATGCGTTTTTCTCGAAACATACTTTTTCAAAACGGCCCACACTACTGCAAGCAAACTAATCGACCTATTTTAATTTTTTTTTTCTTAATCTATTTTGAATGTTATTCTACACATCCGTCACCAAAATGAGCGTTTTTGGAAAATTTATTTAAAGTTTTTACACGCAACAGTATGGTTAAAAATTATATAAATTTTCCGACTTTTTTTTCTACTATTCATTATTTTCTTAATTTTCCATATTTTCATTCCATTTAGGTAAAAGATCTGCATTCAGGGGTATATTTTCGTAAGCAATTTTTTTGTGAGACAATCTGTAGTCGCGCTAGGATGTGGGCCGATTTTCAACTTTTTTTTGAAGGACACCAACTTCAGCGCCATCTTTATATATAAAAAATATATGTAAACAAACAAAAACATTTTTTTTTACTTAGACTAATGATGTTTAATTAACATGCAAATGGAATTTTTTGTTTATATAATACACTTTCTAGAAAGCATCTTCTAGAATTTGCCTTAATTTTAACTGCTTTTTCCTAAAACCTCCCTTAACTTAATTTTGTTGTTAGAAGGCTCTATATTCCAAAATTGTAGAACAGTTATGGATTTATTCTTTGTTAAATTCATTGGTAGAAGCGGATTTTCTTCCGCTATCATGTGTATTTCACCCTACATCATTGATTCAAAAATTTTTGCTATTTTTGTGATAAACCAAAATTTTCCCTGCATCGGCTTAAACAGCGAAAGCGAAAGAAAACACAGGAGAGGTTAGAATTTTTTGAAATCCTGAAACTGTTAATATGAATATGAATTTTTAACATTGCAAAACATTTTTAATCAAAATTTGAAAAACCTGACATTGTTGAGATTATTAAAACGTGTGCTATTTTTTTTGGGATTACGGCTTAATATCTGAATAGAAAATCTTAAATTTTTTTTGAAAATTTTCTTGAAAAGTAAAAGTGTTAATCATTACTGTTTTACCACTAATGACCCCATTCATGTCAAAAAGGCCCTATTTTTGTATGAATTTTAGCCCTTTTACTACTAAGCCAATATCATCCCTGCTTTGTATTTGATTGCTTAGTTTCTAACTGTTTCTTATTAAAATATTAAAAAATAGTTTTGATTGCAAATATTTGAATGCTTAGTTTTTAACTGTTTCTTATTAAAATATTAAAGAAACGTTAAAAGTCCTGAGTGTTATTTTAACACCAACGTCTGTTCTGCCGAAATAGTAAATTTTTTTTTTCAAATTTTTTAGCTTAGTTCAACTAAATTATCAAATGCCAAAAATCTAGACATTTTTAGTAGACTTTAATACTTTTTCGAGGTATAACACTCGAGACAAAAATCGTATCCATTTTTACAAAAACTTAAAAAAATAACAGAATTTTTTAAAGATCGTAACAGTGATTTTGGATTTTACATTAATGTTCAAAACAATGGCCATGTTTAAAGTTGAACGATAATAACATAAAGTTGAAAAAATTTGAAAATTTCTCTGTCATATAAAACCACATAACATAAAATTTATGAAAAGAGGTCGAAAGTAATTTACAAAGATAAATTCTCTGGTAGAGCCCGGCTGTTGAAATTATGATTATTTGTTTGTTTTTCATATTTTTAATATTTTTGTAAACTTACCCATATACATATCAGTTGCTTTCGTTTTTATAGTTTGTTATGGTTTTTGGTATTCTGTAGCAAGTTTTATATAATATTAAAGATAGATGTATATCACTACAAAGCCAATATGGTGCTACAAAAAATTGTTTTACTACTACGCAGGCTTACATATACAGAGACTGTGCATGGTCGTTGTGCTATGAAAACTCCACATATTTTTTGGGATATCATAATAAATTCTAAATATTTATTATATTTTTATTATATATATTCCATATTAAAAATATATTTTGTTTGCTAAGATTTAAATTTTTAATTAATTTAAATTATATATATGTTCTTTCTAAAAGCAGAAAAAATAATAAGTTCATATTTTTGCGAAAGATTTATTCACATTTATAAAACATAACATAGAATTAAGTTTATTTTTAATCAACATAAAAATGAACAAGAACAACTAATTCATTACCAAATATATCAAACATAAACTTTTTGCAATACTATCGAAATTGTGGCTTTTTTTCATATTAAACTATAGTTTTTTTTTTATGATAATGTGAGATTAATTGATATGTTTGCTAGGTTACTGTTATTGCAAATTATTATATTAATGCATTATTGAAACTTTACCCAAGCTGAGATAAGAACCGTGGCCTCGGCAAGTCTCGCATGTCAGTCAAACGTACTTATTGCTTAAAAAACTTATAAAGCAACGTTGTGTATTTATTTGTGATAAAAATTAAAAATAGCTGATGTGAATTCAGCTTCATCATCATCAGCAACACCAGTTGATCTACTTTTAAAGCGTTGTTGTACGCATAAATATGCATAAAAGGCTCAAAGCAAGCCGCTCTTACAATGCTGAAGCTATTAGAATCTGCCTGCTTTTCAGGCACGCATCCCGAGGTAGCAGCCATGGGACAAAATCCCCCTTCCCTCCTATGCGCACAAAACTTACTTATAACAAACCATTTTTACTTTAAATGCTATAATATTTTACTTCAAATTACAAAAAGTTGCTTTTGCATTACAAGCTGTTCGGCCTAAAATATTTATTTCACAAGAGACGTGAGAGGTAAGAGAAAGTAAGAAGTCACAATCCTAAGCTAGAAATTATTCGAATTCTATAAAATATAAAATTTGTATAATAAATTTTCAAAAGTATCTAAAATTGACCCTTTGAAATATTGTCTTACAGGTTGCCACCCCTTGAAAAATTGCTGAAAATGTAAATAAACTAAGTAAAAACATTTGATTTAGAAAATTAGTGAGAAAAACGTTTTACTTTTGAAGCGAAGCTTTTTACTCCTCGTTCTGTGATTTGCTTGGAGTGAAATCTGAAAAATTTCCGACAGATTTTTTCTTGGAAATTTTATGGTTGCTTTGTTGCTAGTGCTTATTACAACAAGAAAATTTAATACTTTAATATTAAATACTAAAAATATTTTTTGTCCTGCCCGTGGGAATCGAACCCACGTCCTCTTGAACGAGAGTCCAATGCACAATCCACTAGGGCACAAAGACTTTTTAGAAACAGTTGTTAATTCAATGCTAATTATAACAGAAGCTATGCTGCAGCAGATCGTCACCATCTATCAATAGATAGAGGATTGTGTATTTGCTATGCTACAACTATCAAAAATTTTCTCTTATTTGCCACAAGGTGTCTCCAGCATCGGTTTGCTTGTATTGTGAATGCGTTTGTGGAGCTGTTGGCATAGAGTGTAAATTATGATCTAGAGATTGCATCAACTCTGCTAAATCTCTGGCATGTGTTAACAGAGTTTTTTTTTTACTTAAAAGCGTTAAGGAAAAAAACTCTGTTAACCTCTGTTAACACATGGCAGAGATTTAGCAGAGTTGATGCAATCTCTAGATAATAATTTACACTCTATGCTGTTGGTACGAAGAAAATTAGCAATGCCAACAAGTGCGTTGACAAGTGCGTTTTTAAGTGTCAAAAAAAAAGATGATATCAATAAATATTTAATTAACAAACGCATGCATGAGTCAGTGCATCCAAGTTCACAACCATGTGTGGAGAGTTAAAATGGAGAGTCGCTGGCATTATATGCCCGTATATGTAATTGGCGTGGAAATTAGACATTCAACGATAAAAAAAATAAAAAATAAGCAGTAAATATGTTTTCTGTATACATATATGTAATTTATTTTATGTTATTTTAAATTTTTGAATTTAAAAGTTTATTTATTTAAAAGAAAAAATTATTAAGCTATCAAATCTATGTATCTCGTGTGTCCAATGACGCATCTGTGTTTTTTTTTTAATGTTTTAATGTTAAATGTTTATAAACATGTTGCTATGTGTTTTGAAATTTTTCATTCAATAAAAATCGTCACATCGCCGCTTAAGAAGTTTCACTTCAAAAAATTTGTTTTATTGAATAACTTGGTATGCAGCCGTTATTTTTCAATATTCGGTATGAAATATAATTCACATAATAATTAAAAAAGTCATTGATAGAAAACTGTTGAACTCCATTCTGATAAGTTACAGCTCCTCCCCCTAATCAGCAGTTTCTTGATCGGCCACTGCTGTCTTTTAGTCTTCCTGCTTGTTTGTTCATCGAATTTAAATTAAAAAGTACAAAATTCTGTGCTGAACTCAATTTCAACTCATTACCTAGTTTTAGTCACTGCGTTAATATTACTGAGATTGACTGATAATCGGCAATCATTAAGGCAAGAATAGATTGCATGGCAACAAATGAGTGTGAGTGATGCGCCCCCCAATTGGGCACGCCTGCTCTGCTTGTTGTCGGCCATCCACTTGTGTGGAACAAATGGATTTTATTGTGTTTCGCCATTAAATGCACTTCAATGACTTTGAAACGAGGCGGCTTGAGTTGCATGCACTACTTCAGTGGCACTAAATGAAGGAAGGAAGGAAGGAAGGAATGAATAAATGAATAAATGAATGAATGAATGGATGCATGCATGTTTGTGTTTATAGATGGACGGTGGGTTGGTTGGTTGGATGAATAGATGGATGGATGGATGGATGGTTGGCGGCGTTAGTGCAAACTCATCACACTTAAATGGTTTTTTAATTGTGCACCCCTTTTGGTGTTTGTGTGCGTGTTGGTTTGAGTTTAATTGAAATTGTTCACAGCTTGAGCTTTACTTTGTCTTAAAAGTAGAATGGAAAAATTATTAAAATAGCCTCTTAATAGTTGGTTCAGGCGAGAGTTAAGTAAGCATTTGTGCATTTATAACATCATTTGAAGAGTACAAAATACAACAATGAACGCCTAAGCGAATGTGGCAATTATATCATAGAGCTTAAAAAGGTTCTCTATAAGTGTACTTCTGAAGGCAGTCAATGCAAATAAACAGGTTATGGAAAAACTGCTGTAAAGATTGGCTTTTCTTTACCTTATAATTAATATAATTATAAAGGCTATAATTTATAAAAAA
Source organism: Coremacera marginata (assembly GCA_914767935.1). Classification (NCBI taxonomy): domain Eukaryota; kingdom Metazoa; phylum Arthropoda; class Insecta; order Diptera; family Sciomyzidae; genus Coremacera; species Coremacera marginata. Next base: position 23,257,882 of record OU612047.1, on the reverse strand, counting down.
TTTTATTAAGAAAAAGTGAAAATTATTTAAAATTTATTAAAAAAATAAAACAATCTTATATATATATAACTAATTTGAATATAAATGCAATATGTGTATTTATATAGGAAAACAAATAGTTTGAAGACACAATTTAAAAACAAAATTGTTCCGTTAAAAATTAATCTTAAAAGTGCCTGATCAAAACTCAAATTTTCGCCGAAACCCAAATAAGGCTTTTTTTAATTTTCGACTAATGCCGAAACCGCTATGAAAACTAAATATTTTTTTATTAAAAGTGAGCAGAAAACATCCCATTTCATATATGTATATAAGAAAGAATAAACAATTTTATGCTAAATGCTTTTTACTTAAATTTTTGCAATAATTTGGTTTGTTTTTTGTCATACAAAATATGATATCTTTAAGTTTCGGCCATATTGGGGTTCAACAGTCGTTACTGACAAAAAGGATCGAAACTGCTCAAAATCAAAACCGAATATTCGGTTGAACGCTAATTTTAGCAATATCAAAAAAAAAAAAAAACCAGCCCTTAAAAAAATAAAATAAAAAACCTTAAACTATTTTTTCACAACTAAAAAAAAAAACATCAAGGAAAACTACAAAAGCATTTGAAGAAAGAACACCTTAACAACAGTGACAAGAACTTTTTGGAAAAAATCAAATATTTTTTTTTCCTTTTTTCAAACGCTAAAGTTTTTTTTCAATAATATGAAGGGTGTCCCAAAACTCACTGATATTTTAATTTTTTTTAACCACATTCTTTTTTGAGGAAATCTCTCTGATTTTTTATTGAATTATAGAGTAGAGACATAGAGGTATTTGATGAAATATAATATAAAACGGCCGCCACGACTTTGCATGCACACGAGAGTCCTTTCCATTATGAAATTTTCCATGACATTCTGACATAATTCTGTATTAATTACTGCAATGATCAGTTGTATTAAAAATGCCATGTTAAGATTTGGAGTTGGCATCAAGAGAACATAAACCGTTTTGAGTCGGCATAAATTTTGTAGCTCCAGTATTTGTGTACAAATATTTAAAAAACACTCTGTACAAATTGATCAATAAAAGTTCGGTCAAAGTTCTTTCGAGTACTGAAACGGCCAATTCAAATATGCATTTGAATTTCATCAGATTTACAAATGATGTTTAAGGTGCTTCAATCATATCTCCAAAAAATGTCTACACCCCTTGTCTAATTCCGACTACTTCTGTCTAGTTCCGACCACTATGTTGAAACAGACTCAGTATATGTGGAACATTTTTTTGAAGTTGGATAAACGGTGTTGAAGGTTTTCGGGTAGATTAGGTTAGGTTAAAGTGGCTAAGTCGATACTTAGGCCAGTGCAGGCGCGTTGTGATACCACATAATCTCCTTTGAACCCTAGAGATTTCCCTGCTCAAACCAGTTCGTGCGGGTAATGTATTTTAGGATATGCCTAATTTCCAAGCATGAGACTTCAGCAAGTCCATTTAGAAAGGGATGACCCAGAGGTTCTATCCTTCTTTTAGTAAGAGCCGGGCATTCGCAGAGGAGGTGCTGAACATTTTCTACTTCCTCCTCACATCTGCAGCTTCTGCAAAAATTATTTGGTGTAAGTCCTAACCGAAGATCATGCGTTCCGATTAGGCAGTGACCCGTGAGGATTTCTACTATTTTTGACAGGTTTACCCTGCTTAATTCAAGCAGTGAGTTCGTGTGTTTTAAGTCGTAGGAAGGCCACGTCAGCTTAGCAGTGCTACATATATCAAGGTGCTCCCAGTGTTCTTGTGCAAGACTTAAGGATTTGTTCCTGCACTGGAGTTTATAGGAGGATATGGGTATACCATTAAGGTCCTCATTTAATAGGGTGTTTAAGGTCGTACCCTTCCTAGCCAATTCGTCTGCAAAGTTATTGCCCTCGAAATCCCTGTGTCCGGGTACCCTAATGATAATTTAAGAGATCTGTGACACTCAGTGAGATTTTTAGAGTTATCAGTATGTGAGTTCAGCGCCTTGAGTGCTGCTTGGCTATCTGAGAAGATGTAAATACCTTTTTCTTCAAGATCTTTTTTACCCATAATCTTAGCGGTTTCGTGAATTGCCACCATCTCCGCTTGGTAGACACTAAAAAAATTTGGGAGTCTAAGGATTCTACGATTTCAAGGTCCTGGGAGTTAATACCTTCCCCTAATTGTTCTCGAAGTTTTGATCCATCTGTAAAGATTTTTAAGGGGGGTTTGGTTACCCCAGTGCTGGGGTACATACACGGTAAATTTTATATTTCAATACAAATGGGCTTACAGATCAGCTTACATATCCATGTCAAATCGGACGCTTTTTGAAACTCACATATTTGTAAAAATTTGGTACTTTGCATGTTGATAGTACTTAAAAAACTAGATATATTTGCATATTTTTCTTTTTATTTTTTTTTTTTTGCAAGTTATTTTTTGCAAGTTACTGTGGAACATTAAAAAAAAAATGTAAATTTGCGATTCTCTTCTACAAAACACCGTTAGTGGTACAAAAAAATGTTAAGAAAATATTTAAGAGATTTCGAATTGATCTTCTTTGTGGTGTAGTTTTTTACCAACACTTTAATGAACAATTTTAATTTTTTGGTCACTAAAAATGTCATTCACATTTTTCAGGGCCATTACCACTACTTTTTTGGCATTATTTTTAATTACAAATGGGATTTTTAGAATTTTTTGTACTTTTTACGGTATTTTATAATTTTTCAGCTATTAAGTAGTATACCTCTGACAGCTTTAACTTTATCAAGGAATTAAAAAAGACATAAATAATAAGGAAAAATATATAAAAAATTTTTTTTTTTTTTATATTTTTAATCATAAGAAAAAGCGGTATATTACTAGCTTAAAAATTATAAAATACTAACAGAAGTACAAAAATCACTAAAAATTCCATTTTTTCGTTTATCCAAAATTTTTCCTTGTAGACTAGAATTCTGCCCTAAGGCCCACAAAAAATGTCAAGTGAAAAAGCGATAAGTCTTTGAATAATCTTGCACGCCTATTTCTCTAGGTGCCTCAGGAATTTTATTATTACCAAGAAGAGAGATCACAAAAAAAAACTAAAGTTTATTTTAAAAAATAAAATACTGTTGTAAAAATATATAAAAATTTATAAATAAATAATATAATAAATAATATAATAATAATATAATATAATATAATATAATATAATATAATATAATATAATATAATATAATATAATATAATATAATATAATATAATATAATATAATATAATATAATATAAAATAATATAATATAATATAATATAATATAATATAATATAATATAATATAATATAATATAATATAATATAATATAATATAATATAATATAATATAATATAATATAATATAATATAATATAATATAATATAATATAATATAATATAATATAATATAATATAATATAATATAATATAATATAATATAATATAATATAATATAATAATATAAATATAAATAAAATTATTATTATATTATTAATATTATAATTCAATATAATAATTTAAATTAATCAATATTTTTAGCGGATATTTCGTTACACTCTCATAAAACACACTATTACAAAAAATAGATATAAGACCCCTTAACTTTTAATAAAAATTTTTATCAAAATTTAATGCTCAGTTTGTATATGTATTATTATTATTATTTTAGTTAAGGAAAGTATTGTACAATACGACTTACAGAACTATTCTTGCAAATTAATAATAGTATACTAGTATTTTTCATATTTCTATGTGTTTGTTCAAGTTTTTGATTTCAAAACAAGATTTGAAGCTCAAAAAACAAAATTTGTCAATGAAATTGTCAATATATGAAAAGCAGCTGACAATTTTTAATACAAAAAATACAGAATACAAAATTTATTTAAACATTTTGTCAATCAATTCAATAGTATTAAATTTAATAATTTTTAAATAAAAAATCTTCAGCCTTACCCTATAGGAACAAACTAACTTGTTTTTAAAAACAACTAATTAAAAAACTAGTTTCAAATAAACTAGTATATGAAGTACTTCGAATTATATTAAGGCGGCATCCACTTCAATTCTAAATAGTTTTTATTGCATTATATATGAAGTAATTGAAATACTACTTAAAAACAAATGTTTGATAAACTTCTTTGAATTATATTAAGGCGGCAACTACTCTGATTTCGACATATTTTAATTGCAAATTTTTATTAGATTACAAGTTTATATATATTTAACCATGTTATTTCATTAAATATTATTAACTTTAGGCTTCACTAAAATTTTGTTTCAAAACGACATATTTTTTTATTTACGACATTGAGCTGCAAGACAGACGTGGAAAACACACTTTTAAACTGATAAACTGCCTCGAAACCCTGTGAAAGGATTACAAATTCTTTATTATTTAAGATATTCAAATTAGATACTGGTAGTGTTTAGCAAACATTGCACAATTTGGACTCTGTACAGAAATTGATTGCTTAACCTTTCAGCAAACACCTCATCACTTCAGTAGTAAAGACGCACGCCTTTCCCTACGTAGCGTCGAGTCTGCTCCATCACTTCATTGCGGTTGATACTTAAAAGAAGCACTAAGCAAAATATCGATGTGTCCATCGACCATGATTGATGGTTGCAAGCGTGGAAAATCCCGCTGACACGCTTGTTTGCTCATATTTTGAAATGAAGCATCAAAAAGCTGGCTCGTGTTAAATAACAGGCGTAGTATCCACACAATTTCGATCAATTGGATCGGCACCTTCGCTCAGGTACTCAGGCGGTGGCTTGCCCGTTTTTGTAAACTGCTTCCGTGGTAGGCATGCTCACATATAAGCGCAGAGTTCCTCCAGCTTTTGGAACTATCACCTGTTGGAAGCAGAAATAGTCCAAGAAGAATGGAATAATGAAATTATATCTACCATCGCAGCGTACTTCTGTTGCGCTCCTTGAATGTAATTACTAGTCCTTTTTTGAATTAACTGGCTATGAAGTTTGGCATGAATCACTTTTGAATTATTTTAAAATCAATTAAAACGCCACAAAAAACGACATTTCACAATTTTCCATTAAAAAACTCTGATCAATTTTAATTTTGTTTACATTTTGCTTTCAGATTTTATATTTCAGAATTTATTTGTTTCGACCAGGCATGATTTTTTTGGCATGATTTATGTATTTTTCAAAACAGTCAAATAAAATTATCTCTTTGATGTATACAAATTTAAAATTTTTATGCTTTTGAATTCATCTTCAGTAAGTGGAATATTAAATAGTTTTCAATTGGTTATTTTAAAGTAATTAAAAAAATAATTTAAATTTAACTAATTTAACAAGTAGTTGAAAATATATGCAGACGAAAGTCAATTGACTTATTTAGCGGACATCACCATACAAAATATGTTAGTTCGTTCTATGAAAAAAAGTCAGAATTTCAACTAGTTGTGGTTGACAAAAAACTACTTTTTCAACTACTTTTAAATTAGTTGATTTTCCTACAGGGTATGTATTAGAATCTTATATGTGTGCGTGGTCTTTTTTTCGATTCTTTTTGAGACATCCTCTTTTAAATTTGTCTTCTCCATTCATACAGAATGGAATAAGAATAATTAAAAACGAACAGAATAAGAATAAATTTATAATTTTAAAGCCATTCCAAAAAGTGCTATGCACACACCTCACACTTGTAGAGCTGCTGCAGAAGGCTGAACTCGCTGCAGAACTTGATGATGGAAACATTTTTGCTGCTGTTTATGATGGTTGTGGTGGTGTGGTCGCCCCTTTAACTGCTTGTTAACTGGCCAATGTAAGTAATGCTAATTTATGACCATGATGGTCAAAAATTGTTAATTAAATATAAATGATTTGGCGATTTATTTTGCTGTAGTTTTTTGTTTTTTTTTGTGAATCGATAAATTGCGTACAAATTTATCATTTATGATACAATTTATTTCAAAATTGAAATTTACGTCAATATTTATAGAGAAGTTAGTGATGAAAGCGGCACGCAGTTGTTGTAATTTTCTGATTCCCGTATACAAATTTTCATGTGTTAATTCTGTGGCCATAAGCAATAAACGCTTAAGTTGATTTAAGACAGAATTGAGTTAATGATGCAGCTGTGTCTTACGACTATATATTTATATACACACAAAATCTGTAGCTTCTAGCGTTATCCTAGCCGAAGTTATGACAAAAAAACCAATCAAGATTTACATAGAACTTAAATGGTGATTTAACTTGGCTTCAGATGAATGCAATATCCTCCAAGGATATCTACATACTATCTGACAGTCAAGCCGCCCTAGAATCTGTTGAAACAACATCTAAAACAGTAATTCGCTGCCGCAGATCCCTAAATGAGATGGCAGAGCAGCTCAAAATACACCTATGCTGGATTCCCGGACATAGAGACTTTCTAGAAAACTGCAAAGCAGATGAACTCGCTCGCACCGGAACAACCAAACAACTCTCGATGAGAGAAGAAAGTATTGGTATATCCCTCACCACATGTAAACTACTCACAAATGACCCTATAGGAACAAACTAACTTGTTTTTAAAAACAACTAATTAAAAAACTAGTTTAAAATAAACCAGTATATGAACTACTTTGAATTATATTAAGGCGGCATCCACTTCAATATATGAAGTAATTGAATACTACTTAAAAACCAGTGATTGATAAACTACTTTGAATTATATTAAGGCGGCAACTACTCTGATGTTGGCATGTTTAATTGAAAATTTTTATTAGATTACAAGCTTATATATATTTAACCATGTTATTTCATCAAATATTATAAACTGTAGAAATTTTATTATCTTTTAGTTATTTTAAAGTAATTAAAAAAATAGTTTAAATATAACTAATTTAACAAGTAGTTGAAAATATACGCAAACGACAGTCAATTGACTTATTTAGCGGACATCACCATACAAAATAAGTTAGTTCGTTCTATGGAAAAAAGTCAGAATTTCAACTAGTTGTGGTTGACAAAAAACTACTTTATCAACTACTTTTAAATTAGTTGATTTTCCTACAGGGGAGCTATCCCTAAACAAAGCCAACGATAGATGGTCAACGGGTATCACTTGTCATACAGCGCGTCAGGTTTGGCCAAAAATCACCCTAAAAAGAACTGATCGCTCTAAGAAGGGATCAAATCAGTACTACGATAGGTGTCTTAACAGGACACTGCTTAATAGGTAATCATGCACGAAGATTGAACATCTTCCACAACGACTTCTGTAGAAGCTGCAGAAATGAGGAGGAGGAGGAATCTACAAAACATTTTCTCTGTACTTGCCCAGCACTTAGGTAAATGGTTCTATAGAGATCTCGATAATCTCTCAGAAACTTTGGTGTACAGAATCCTTGGCTTTGTCAACAGCTCAAACTGATTTAAATAGAGAGGGAAATTAACCCATGGTATCACAATGGGCCTTATTGGCCTAAATGTGTCTCAGGGGAGACAGCCGCTTCAACCTACCTACCTAAATGGTGATTGGAAACTTTGAAGCAGGATTTTCCGAAACGTACAAATCAGACTTAAGCCGTTATTGTTTATCGCCACAGAACTAGAACACTGCAGACTTCTATTAGCAGTTATTGTAAATTTAAGTATTTCCTTTATATTCCCAAAAAAAATACCTTACAGAAAGTTTTATCCGCTACAGAATTTTGATTGCTATATTGGATTTGCCATTTTGTATTTTGAAATTTTAACATTCGATTCAAAGCCAGCGCCCCAAAAACACTTTTATAATAAATTTCATAATGTTACGATAAGGTTTTTAAATTTTTGCCGCCATATTGAATCCGCTATTTTTGATTTAAATATTTTGACATCAAATTCAAAGTCAGCTACCGCGAAAACCCCTTTTTAGAGCTTTACAGAATTTTGAATATGTGAAAATTTTTTGTGATAACCAGGGGGGTAGCTCTCCTATCTCCCTCCCATACGGTTTTTATACCCCAACGCGTACTGTGTAAGGGGCACTTAAGCTTTCGTCTTCGATGTAATTGAAATTTGGCTATGAAATTTGGAAAACTCGAATGAAAACCACGCCTACCTTCCATATAAATTGGTTTTATTTTAATCGTAAAATCTCTTAAAAATCTGCAAAAATTAAAGAAATGTCTTCAAATTTTGCACATAAGCTTTGATTTCTAATATAAACCATCTCTATGCTACTTGGCAAAACCGGATGAAAACCACGCCCAGTTCCCGTACAAAGTGTCTTTATATTAAACGTAAAATTTCTTAAAAATCCACAAAAACTAAAGAACAGTCTTGAAATTTTGCACATTAGCTTCGATATATCTATAATATGAACCATTTCTATAATATTTGGCAAAATTGAATCAAAACCACGCCTACCTCCCATACAAAGTGAAGTCATCAAAATAGGAAACTTTCGTTAATATATAAAACTGAATGTCATCGTGTCTGACGTGGCTAAAGACTTCGAATATACTTCAGTATGGCCGCGGGGGGAATTTTAGCTTCGGTACCCTGCCGAAGCTCCATTCCTTAGGGTTTTTTCTTGTCTCGTTCTAGATTGACCTCTAAATACGATTGACGCTATTATTTCGCTGGACGCTATATATTCTTAAATTTTCCGTTTCTTACTCAAAGCCAGATATAGTTTTTTTTCAAGTTCAGTTAAATATCAGAACATAGCACAATTTAAAAATTTTTTTTTCCTAAAGTTTCGCTTTTATGTTGCGTGCAGAGCTAGAATATTCCTTTCACTTCCGATTATGGTCTTCCGCTTCCGTTCGCCATTGCAATTTATGCTTAGACGTTGTCGTAGCCGCAGCCGCATTGCAACGCTTTCACCGCGTGTTTTAATTACGGCGTTGAGATTTTTGCAATTATTCGTTACTTATTTTTTGCCCCTTGGGTGTGTGTGTGTGTGTGTGTTTTTTTTTTATCTGAGATCTTGAAGTGGGTACTCGTAGTAGTTGTTGTTGTTGTTGTTGTGCCTATTGTTGTTGTTGACTGTATTGTTGCACGAAATGAATTGCATTGCAATTATTTTAAAATATTTTCGTCAAGTTCCTTAGATTTTTGAGCTTGATGTTGTTGTTGATACTGTTGTTGTTTATCTAGAAACACAGTGAAATAGCGAGAAAAAACACACAACAATTACAACAACAAAAAAACAGGAATGTTGAAATTTGTTCAAGCGTGTCGCGTACTCCTGGTCGCAGAAGATGGATGCATTTTGCAAGCAGTCTGTCTATATTGTTGTAATTTGCCTTGTTGTTTTTGCTTTTTTTTTTGTGTTTTTTTCCTTTTGGTAGATACTTTATGTAAGCCGAAAAAAAACCTAGGGAGCTGCTGAATTTTAATTTAAAAACGTTGGAAAAAAAAATAATTATTATGTGGCTTATTTTTTTTCCTTTTTTTACATTTAATTCCATAGATGATGGTTGATGATTGGAAAACATTTTAAAGAAAAATGGAGAAGGCTCAATGGAAAACCGACAATGGCGTGGCAGACATTTTGTTTGTTTTTTTTTTAATTACACTGTTTTTTTTTTTTTAAATGCAGCTAAATAATAAATTTTCGAAAGAGATTTTCTCGTCATCATCAAAACTTGTTGGCTTTGAAGTGTTGAGCGAACAACGCTTGATGTCATTAATAATCCAGCTGCAGCTGAGTGGTTGCGGTTTTAGGCTAGCCGGAGCAGCAACGAGAAGTAGGGAAGCACTTAAAGAAGTGCTTCTGCCATGCAACGCACTGCAATCCATACTGCAGTCAACTGAAGTCATTAAAAATGCATTTTGTATAATTATAATTATATTTTGTCAAGTTGTTTTATTTGCTCATTATATATTACTTCATGCTGCTTGTCTTGCTGCGTTAAAAATATTCAGTTAAGTATTAATTTATGTAGATATGTATGTATGTAGGTAAACTAAGCCATTGACTACTTGCAAAAACAGCTGAATTTTGTGCTTATTCATGAATGTCTTAGAACTCAATTTAAAAGGAAAAAGCCAGGCCCAAATTTAGCTTCAGGGTTGAAAAAAATACGCGGTATTAATATAAAGCATTTGTAGCAGAATTTTGATCATCAAAAATAAATACATAAGTATTGATATGAAATGTGAAAGAAATATATGGGACATTTTCTAGGTCCAGTAGTTTGAAAAATATTTATCAATGTGGCTTTTCTCCAACGCTATAATGGGACAGTTATGTTAAAAAACTACTCAGTGCGCATTTGTAAAAAGAGCGAAAAATAATGTAAAAGTTTTTTTATTATTTTATAAATTTGACGTATTGCAAGGAATATTATGACTTTTAGCATGGGCATAGCTAATGGGAGTAAATAGGACAGCTACCCCCCTGGTTATCAGAAAAATTAAAACAATAAAATATTATTGTGAAAAGTTTATAAATTGCTGCGATTTAATAACAAGTCTTTCAAAAAAAATCATAAAAAACTGTAATTATATTGGTTTTTGACATGACATTTTTCCACTTTAAATTCAATTTTTTCCAGTTCAGGAAATTTTTTACAAATCATACTTTTTTAAACTTCTAATTCACTTATAAAAAAAAAATAAAAATATATATTAAATATATTTTTAAAAATATATTTTGTTTAACTTTTTTTAAATAATTTATTAAAAAATTTAGTGCTTATTTTGGTCTACGACTTGTTTAGAGTTTACAATAAATTTTAAGAAAAAAAAATGTTTTGTACATTTTATACACTAATAAAAAAAAAAAAAATTTAAAATGCCATTTCAGCCCTTGAAAGGACTTAGACCGAGCTTCTTCTGATCAATTGTATTGTGTGTGTTGTGAAATATTTGAACACAAATGATCGAAAACTGGACCTACCAGCTTTATGCCGACTCCGAACGGCTCCGAACGGCTTATGTTCTCAAAAAGGTTATCATGGCAGTTTTTTACTCTCTGCGGTTTGCCATTGTCTGCAGAGAGGTGACGGACTTTTCAAAGTTTCAAAGTTATAGAAGTATCAGTCTTATTTCCATCGCATATAAGGTTCTCTCAAGCGTACGGTGTGAAAGATTAAAGCCGATTAGAAAAACACTGATTGGACCTTATCAGTGTGGCTTTCGACCTGGTAAGTCCACCATAGACCAGATTTTTACGCTACGACAAATTCTGGAGAAAACCCACGAAAATCAAATTGACACACACCATCTCTTTGTCGATTTTAAAGCTGTCTCGGTATACAATGTCTCAGTATACCTGCAAAGTTGATTAGACTTTGCAGAATGACGTTGAGCAACACACGCAGCTCCGTCAAGGTAGGAAATTACCTCTCCGAAACCTTCAATACCGAGGTTTCAGGCAAGGCGATTCACTCTGTTGCGATCTCTTCAACATCATCATGGAGGGGATCGTACGAAAGGCCGGTGTGCATCGTAATGGCACCATTTTCTATAAAGGTGTCCAGCTCCTTGCGTACGCTGATGATATTGATATTGTCGGCAGAACCAAGAGAGATGTTACCGCTGCTTTCGCCGCTATCGAAAAGGAATCAGCTAAAGTGGGTTTGACGATAAATGAGGGTAAAACAAAGTATATGCTGTCTACTAACAAGGGAGCGCGGCGTTTAGACTACCCCGTTTCATCTGGTAGCTATAAGTTTGAAGTAGTCAAGGAGTTTGTATACCTTGGCACCGCTACTAATACCAACAACGAAATCAGCCTGGAGATAAAGCGAAGAACAATAATTACTAATAGGTGCTACTACGGGCTCAGTAAGCAACTAAGTTCCAGAGCGCTCTCTCGATCGACAAAACCAACAGTCTACAAGACGCTCGTTCTACCTGTGCTGCTTTATGGCGCTGAGGCGTGGGTAGTTTCGCAAACTGACGCATAACTGTGCGTATAACTGTGCAGCGACTACGCTGGCTGGGTCATGTCCATCGCATGGACGACGAAGCTCCAGCGAAAAAGGTGCTCGAGGCAAGGGTCGCTGGTCAACGACGACGAGGGAGACCATGGCAGAGTTTATACGTCATTCAAATTGAATGAAGAATATCGCATTTTTTGTTCTCTTTTACTCTCTTCGAGGTATTTGATTGAATAGCTGCTCACACTTGATTTTTTGATTAAATGGCCGATGCCGACTAAAAGTGTTGTTGTAAGTACCAGAAAAGTTGATTATACAACCCTGTGATTGATTGATGCAGGTCTTGAGCTCCATCAAAATTTTGATTGATGCGATGAAGTGTTGAAAGTTCATTTCAGCTCTCGCAGAGAGTTCATCTTTTTTTTCGCTATGAAAACAACAACAAATTTTGAATGATCCTTCAATTTGAATGACGTGTAAACAGTGCCCATGCCTCCGATGGATGGACCAGGCTGAGGAAGCCCTAACCGCACTTATGTATCCGATTGAAGAAGGCGCGCGCAAAGCAGAGGCGCCTGGCGAGAGCTGATGAGTTTGGCCGAAACCCGGACACGGGTTGTTACGGCCACCTAAGTAAGTAAGTAAGTGTTGATTTTAAAACAATGTTTTGAAATATACTAAAGTAAACATTTTCAGTTTAAAAACATATATTTAAAAATTAAATTTAAAACAGTAATATTTTATATTGAAAAGAAATATTTTTAATTCCTATTTTTTCGATGCCATTTTTGTAATTTTTTTTCGAGTTTTTGACGTCAGATTCGTGATCAGCGATCCCTGGTACCCCTCGAATACTAAATGTTAGTTCCATTCGATGAAGTTTGTTCCTTGTTAAAATATTGAAATATTTTATGTGTTAAAATAATTTATTAGTTTTTATTTCATCATACCTTTAAATTTTGTAAGTCCAATTAAAAAACATTTTCAAACAATCCAATGTTTTTTCTCAGCTTGGTCTCAATTGTCTGCTCAATAATTCTATTACACATAATATTTTAATTCAATCTCAAATGGCGACGTATTTTTTGTTATAAAAAAGAAATAATAAGAGAAAATTATTAAAAAAAAAAGCTAAAAAAGAGAATATGAAATGAGAATTATAAAAAAAAAAAAAAAATATATTAAACACTTTTGTTTTAAATTTTGTTTTGTAGCAACACAAACTCGTTAAATTTATATATTAAAATTTTTTGCTTAATTTTAAAGTTTTTTTTTCTCAGTGTTCTGTTTCTTGACAAATTGTACAAATTGAAAAGTTTTATCATATTCATTTTATCATAAATCATTTTATTGAAAACAGAATTGTACAAAATAATATTTAGATTTATCTTGAGGTATGTACAAATTTTAGGTTACAAGGAAAAATATTCTTTACAAAAAATTACGTATATTTTAATTTTAAATAATCCTAATATTTTAGAATATTTTTATCAAAGAGTAAATTTGAGATATAATTTTGCCATAAAAAATTTTATATTAGTTTCTAATAAATATGGTTTTGTATGGCTTAACGGTACAGATTTAATGAATAATATGCAGGTTCTTTTTAATGAAATTAAGTTTGGAAAATATACAACAGAAATTAGAAAATGATTAAAATTAAAGTATAATTTAATTTTTTTCGAACTGAAAAAATAAGTATTAAAAACAAAAACTCCTGATGAAACCAAATTTAATGTGACATTATTAGGCTATCGGTGCAGTATGTGAGGGAAAATATTATATATTATTTTAGTATAGTACACCGAGAAAAAAGCTTTTGTTAAATTGAAAAAAACCTAGTATAATTTATTCGATGGCTTTGGCAGTTTGCAGCCCATCCAAGTACTTTATTAAAACGCCTAAGTTTTATATGTTGACTTGCCAATTTTTATTGGGTGATAAATTAATCAAGTATTTGGTAATTTTTTTATACACTACTTAGAAAAAAATCGAATTTCAAAAACATAACTTTTTTCGGGTCTTGTTTTTTTTTTATTTTCCTTTTTTTTGAAGCTGCCGCTTCTCGTTCTGCGATTTGCTTGACTGAATTCGGCAACAACACAAATTTTTCTATTATCAACACCGATTCTTTCTTAGAAATTAATGACTTTCTCGACTTTTCTTGCTGCTTAACAAGAACCTTAAATTAAATTAAATTAAAATAAATATCAAATACAACAATTTTACCTTCGCATGTCGTTGAGATTCGAACCCACACCGACCCAATACCACTATATCGGGTACTATACATTGAGCCAAACTCCTTCGTTACGCTGAGTGATTTATTCAATATAAATTACAACTGAAGCTATGCTGCAGCTATGAACAGAATACTGCGACATACTGCATCTGTTAATACAGCATTTGTTAACATATGTGAATCAAATATTTTTTGTTTGGCAGGGTATCGAAGTATGTGCTTTCAAAGCAATGTATTAAACAATAAATTGCTTAGGTGAATTAACGTAGCTGCAGTTATGTCAGCAAACAGCAGCAAGGCTGCTTGGTTCAGTTGGTAGAGCAATGGACTGGCAATAAATGTTCCAGAGTTCAATTCCGCACGGCGGGCAAAGAAATATTTGTTTTCTTTTTTTGATGAAATGTAATCAAATTTATTGGTGTGAATATTAACGTGTGGTTTTTAATTAACATTGTATTATTTTTGCATTTAAAAGTGGTTTTGTTAAAAAAAAAAGCATTAAATTATTAAATATAACCTTCTCTCGTGTGTCTAATGACGCAGCTGTGTTTTTTTTTGCAGAAAATAGCTCAAAACTATGGTTAAGTCATACATGCTAGTTGTTTTTAATTTGGTATTTTTGGATTTTGGGCTTAGGTGAGTCAAATATTTTTTTGGCAACTCCCCTACAATTTTCTTTACCCAAGCCGACTTAGATGATTTACCTAGTGTTTTTTTTCTCGGTGTAAGTAAGTAAGTAACTAAGTAATTAATAAACAAATTTAATATGTTCTTCTTTCCTAGACTCAATCATTTCATTATTATCCTTCTGTACAGGTACTACCATGGGAAGTGTTCAAGGGAGATACATGGCCTGACGCCACCAGCTCGTGTGTTTCCTAGGTCCACTCGGGCAGCTCTCCAAGCCCATCCCATTACTATTGCAACTTTGCCCAATACAACATCGCATTACCGAGATAATTCTCGGTAGTTCTTCGGTCGCTCAGTAAAATTGTGGTACAATCTCCCTGCGCGCGTGTTTCCCGGCAGTTTCAATCTGTGTAAATTTAAATCAAATCTTCACCGACACTACTCCATCTTTCCACCCTCCAACTAATTATCAACCGTCTTCTGAATCAACACAATGCTTTCGCATTTATAGGGGGCATCCCCTAAGTGCTGCTTAAGTCTAAAAAAAAAAATTATCGTTAGCCAATACCTTCCATATTTAATAAAACAAAAGCATTTACTAAACACTTACTAAACATTTACTAAAAAAAAAAACTACATCTGTATAAATTGCTTAAATAAAAAAAATTTAAATATTTCTTCAAGATAATTTCCTAAAATTATATGTTTTTAACAACTTTTTATTTTTCGCCTGTGGTTGAACATTTTTGGGATTTGCTCATATATCCTTCAAAGGAATTTTTAAAATTTCAATTATTTACGGAGTTATAGCTATTTTAGTTCTTTGCTCAAAACTTTAAACACGTTTTTCTCGAAACTACTTTCCAACACGTTTGACATGATATCTCAAGTTCTAATGGACCAGTCAACTTAAAATTTGGTGTGAGCCTTTTTTATATACTCTTCCCCCTGACTTTAACTAGAATTATGAAAAAATTTTGTTTCTTAATAATTTTAAAAAATTCAAAACTTTGAAGAAAAGGTCAACAAATTACTTATTTTTTCAATTTCAAGCATTTGCCATTTCGCGAAAAATTCTTTTCCTATTCCGGGATATAGCGACATTCTTACTAATTAAGAATTTTTTTTCAGATAAGTAGAAGGGCTGAAATTGTGTCAAGGTGGAGGCAACCTTTTTTTAGAATCCTCACTCCACCAGCCTATAATTTTTTCAATTTAAAATTTTTTTTTTAATTTTATTGTGTATTATTGAAATATTAATAAACATATACCTACTAAAAAAATGGATTCTAAAAATATTTTAAGTTTTTTTTATTGAACTTTGAAAAATGGCCAAAATTTTTCCTTCTTAACTAGAATCTGTCGAAAATTATGTAGATGATATGTATACAGTTCTAAGACGAAGAGTAAAAGGTTGACTTACTGCATCTTGCCGTAAAACGAAACGAAGACTATAACGAACGAAGAATAGAGCGACAATATAATTTGGTATGAAAAAATTTAGTGCTTACCGTGTCTCGCACGATCGAAAGTGTTCGTTTCGTTATACAGCAAGATGCATAAAAATTAATGTTACACTAAGGAAAATAACGATTTTTAAAATTATTTAAATTTAACACGTATTTAAATTTGCGTAAGAAACTTTCATTTGATTTTAGCTAAGCTTGTTGCTATTAGTTATAAAGAACCAAATTTTTCAATTGCGTTGTGACATACTGGGGGGTGCTTGCCTTGTAAGCGAGTTGCTTAGGTTCAAGCCCGCGGCTGGCGCATTGTTTTTCGTTTTTTATTAGAAATTAAAAATATTTACGTACGTGTTTTATGCAAATGCGTCAATTTTTTGCACAAACCGTTTTTATAAACTTACTGCTGCCCCACCCTGCCTTGTGCTTTGTTGCCTTGCTGAGTGTGTGTTTGTTACTGTGTTATTTAGTTTTTTGTTTTTTTGTTTTGCTGCGCTCTGGTGGCCAACGTTGGTCAATGTTGCGAGGGGCGTCAACCGCGTGAAAGCCGCGAATTGGCAACATCAGCAATATTGCGCCTGCAACGCAAAAGTCTGCGAAATTCCAAACAATTTTGATTTATGATCAACTAATTATTTTCTTCAGTTTTTCATTTCTGGTTTATTTTGAATTATTCGTGGTTGTTGATTTTAGCTGGGAAGCATGAAAGCGTTGGTAGCCTCTTCATGACTGATGGCGAGTTGAGCAAAAAAAAAAAAACAAAAAAAAAGGAAAGAAATAAAAACATTCATTAAAAACACAAAAAAAAATAACGAAAATATGGTGGTCTCGGCATTGGCGCGAGGCGCTTTTGGCCAGTGACAGACATCGTGCACAGACATCGACACTCCAAACGACGGAGCGCTAACGTAGAAAAAGTGCAGCGATAATTACCAACATGCGTTCCATCATCATTCTGACCAACTGCTTATTCTTGGTTTTGCTGCTACTTCTGGTTTTGCTTGCTGCTCATAGCTGTGGCTGGAGCTGAATAACAGATATTTTGAATTTCAAATTTTAAACGGAAGATTAATGAAGTTGTTGTTGTTGTCGTTGCCGTTGTTGTGGTTGTGGCTGTTATTGCCATTGCGGTTGTGGTAGCATCCTTGCCTGGGAAACCATTCATGTTGTGCGTTTTACTGAGGGACACCCCGTAATTTGCAGATGATCGATCGCTTTGTTATGACCTTTTTTGCATTTAATTTGCTCATTTTTAAACTAAGATGCTTGGCTTGTCTTAAGAAGATTTAACCTACTATTTAGACAGCCGTTATTCTTGATAATTCAAGTATATTTTTTTTGTTCGCTTAGATGAACTAAACTAATTAGTTAATGGAAATTTTGAACTTAAGCGTATTGTTAACTAATCGTAGAATTTAACTTAAGGGCCTCCGGGAGTTTTTTGAAGAAAACAAAATAACACTTTTTAAATTTTTTCAATAAAATCATAAAAAAAATTCATTTATCACGCTAAATTCGGAGAAATTTGCATTCAAAGTTAAAATTTGGTAGTTTCAACCGATTGATTTCATCTTTGAACGAGTACAGCTTGGTAACGGTTATGTCGGTGCTGTTTGTTGATATATCGATGGAAATGTTATTTTATTACCTATGCAATGAGCTATCAAAAAAAGTTTTCCGTAACTTAGTTTTTGTGCTAGAAACAATAACGTGAATCAAAGTCGTGACTTATTAATTAACCCTGTAGCTCCTAAGAATGTGAAAATAGACCCCCCCCCCTTCCCATACGATTTTTTTCTCAGCTCGACATAACCTTTCACCTACGTAAATAGTTGCACTCAATTGCGGGACACCCTGTATAGCATATTTAGTTTGAGCTAAAATTCACATCCATATAGTAATCTAGGCAGCAAATAAGTTTTTGCTAGTAGCATTCTGATATTTTGAGGGGTAAAGTGTTGAGTGGCCTAAAGATTACGCAGCATGCCATAAGTATTACCAAGCAGATCATTAATGTGGTTTGACCAAGTTAAGGTACTATCAAATATACCAAATTTTTCGCGGAATTAACCACCTCAATGCTAAGCCATTTATTAATAATCTAGGAACAGATGTCTGTAAGGGTTTCCTTGAAATTACAATGCATATAGATTTTAATGGATTTAAGCTTTAGCCATTGATCGACGCCCTTTCATTTACTCGGGCTAAGAAAGCTTTACTTTGTAAAGCGTTTCTACGCGCTGCGTAATGTCTTTCACCGGGCAGCTAAAGTAAAGTTGCCCTCGTACAAGTAAACCTTGCTATCCCGCAGAACTTGTGGTAGATTATTTGCGCAAAAGGAAAAGAGCAGTGGTCCCAGAAGTGAGCCCTGTGGTACGCCTCTGTTAACGGGTAAGAAGTTTGAATACTTATTGTTAATATATACGTCCTGTGATCACATTATAAGTTTAGCAGTGGTTAGAGAAAAGTTATAAAGTTTTTCCAATTTTTTACATAACACCTGACGATCGACTGTGTCAAAGGCCATGGAATGATCTAGAAGAACTAAAAATGTTATGTTGTTGGAGTCGACGTTTGATCTTATGTCCTTGGTTACTTCGAGTTTTTTAGACCAACATTTTTTTTTTACATTATTGAAGTCTAACTATTGAAGTCTTATCCTTGACAATTTTTTTAAAAAATATCGTTGTTAGGGTAGAAAAGTACAATGCCGCGAAAGGTCTTAAATTTGCGGTGAACAAGATATCTGAAGACTGGTTCATCTAAAAAAAAATTTTTTTTTCGGTTTAGTAAAGAGTTCTTGGTTGTGTAATCATTGATGACAAAATGGCAGGCTCAAATAAAAAGAACATTTTAATTGTTTCTGAACAAAATTAAGGTCGTTTTAGGCAAGGTTTAAAATGCTGTCAGCAAAATAGCAAAAGCAACGAATATTCCGCTTTTGCTTAACTGTCATTATTGTAAGTGCAACAGCAACAGCAACAGCAAAATCAACACCAATAAAAAGCTTCGCTTCAAAAATACTTTGTTGCTTTTCATTTCATTTTGGTTTTGGTAACTGTTGCCTTTCATTGCTTATATGCCACACACTTTTAGGGTGGGTTATCCTTTAAAAATATGTTTTAAATAGACAGACAGTAGTTAAAAGGGGAGCTTACAATTTGACTTACCATGGACAGTTAAACACGAGTTTCGGCCTGCCCCCTTAAAAATCTGCAAAATGAAGGACTGACAGACCCCTCTATTTGTGCCTCTCAGAAATGACTACCCCCTTAGAAGCCCCCCAAAAAATGTTTAATTTTTACTTATTTTGCTTCCCCTTCGAGAGATGGCACTTTTTCCATTTTTTCGAAGATTTTTCGAGAATTTTACGAGGATTTTTCGATATCTTTCGATTACTTTCGATTTGATGTTGTTCCATGTCTCGAAGGCGAAGCAAAATAGGTAAAATCGAACCAATTTTTGTAGGTTACTATAGGAGGAAGCATTCACTCCTCCTATCACTCCTCCATTTTCCACATTTTTAGAGGGGACGTTGAAACAAGTGTTTAAGTGTTCACTTTAAGTCAAATTGTAAGTCAGACAAGTGCTTCTGTCTCTCCCTAAAAATATGGCGGATGGGAAGCTAATAAACCCCTCTATTTGTGTGTCTCAAAAATGCTTCCTCCCATAGCAACCCCCAAAAATTGGTTACATTTTACTAATTTTGCTTTCCCTTCGAGATATGGAACAACATAAAATCGAAAGATATCGAAATATCCTCGAAAAATTCTCGAAAAAATTCTCGAAAAATAGAAAAAGTGTCATATCTCGAAGGGGAAGCAAAATAGGTAAAAATTAACCATTTTTCGGGGGTTTCCAAGGGGGGAGGCATTTCTGAGACGCACAAATAGAGGGGAAACACGTGTTTAACTGTCCACTGTAAGTCAAATTGTAAGTCCGCCCTATTAAGATCGCCTTTTAAGTACTGTCTGCCTATTTGAAACATATTTTTAAATTGTAATCCTCCCTAAAAGTGTGTAGCGTATAAACAATGAAAAGCAACATTTAATAAAACCAAAATGAAACGAAAAGCAACAGTTACATAACAACAGCAAAATGAAATGAACAGCAACAAATTATTTTTATTGCTGTTGCTTTTGCTGTTGCTGTTGCATTTACAATAATGACAGTTATAGCATGTTCACACACAGGTTGAAAAGCCGCTTTTCAGCTGAAAAACCTCTTTTCAGAAAAAGGTGTTCACACTTGAAAAGCAGCTTTTCATTTGACAGACAGTAGCCATATGCTTGTTATTATAGCGATTTGTTTCATTGTGCTTGGCTTAGCAAACAAATATCGCCTCATGAAGGTCACTCTACTTCACGCGCTCCTTGTATTATTTATTTTCAATATCCAGGTTGTTTTATAATTGCGAAGAAAGTTTGTCTATAAATCACAACAAATGAAAACAGACAGACGAAATGTCAAATATCAGTGACAACTTGGATTTTTGTAATAGATTTTGACTTTACTTCAACGAACAGACTTCCAAACCAGGGTTGTTTTCTAATTTTTCAGAGTTTTTCGCTGAAAAGCAAACACATATCAGCTTTTCATTTGACAGTTCTTCTATGGCGAAAAACTTAATATCATGTAGCTTTTCAGCTGAAAAGCCATTATTGTTCGAAAAGCGGCTTTTCGGCCTTAGTGTGAACATACTATTAGCAAAGGCAAAAGCAATTGAATTTTTGCCAGTTTTTTAAACCCTGGATTTAGGTTATAAATCAAAAAGATTTGTTTCCAATAAAAAAAAAAAAATCGAAAATCTATGTATTCAGATATCTTGCTCACCACAAAATCGCGGCATTGCACTATCGCACCTTATCGATGAATATTTGTCTACCAAAATGTTCAGGGATAAGTCTTGAATAATTATAATTTAATAACGTAAAAAAAATTTGGTCTAAAATAAAATACAGCTTAAAAAAAAATTTTATAAAGTCTCTTTTATTTTTTTACACTCCCGTAGGCTCTTGAGTAAATCGTTTACTTAATAAGAATTTGAAGTAAACCGAGTAATAGTTAATAAATCGTAAGTAAATTGCTTGCATATACTTAAGCTTATTTTTTATAAAGTGAACTCGTGTACAGTGTGCGATTTGACCAATCTAGGCGGACAAAATTCTAATTTTTTGTGATATGATTCCTTGGCTCATTCCCAAAAAAAATTGTTCAGGAGCTGGGGTCTATCTCAAACACCCTCCTAATTACAGGGTGTTTCATTGAGTTGCCTATAAAGGAAAATTCACGCTCTCTGTTTTGACTTTGAAAGACTAAATTGCATTAGAACAACACAAAATTGTGTGTCTTCTCTGTTATTGTAATTTAGTCCTATTTAGAAGAACTTGCAGAAATTTAGTTTTCCAAAGAAAAACCTATTCATTTTTCATCAAATAGCTGTTAAAATATAAGAATAAACAAAGTAATAATTATTCAGAACTTGATTTTTTGCTTCTAGAATTTTTCTCATTTCCTTCTATTCTTTTGTTTAACTCTGACTCTGATTCAGTGCTTGGTAATTTTATAAGTTTCATAACTCACTGTAGTTATGCATTATCAAGTGGTGTTGGATTATAGTTTGCTTTTGTTATATATGAGCTAACCACAGGGTCTGAAGTTATCAAACTTTTATGCAATATTTCCATGTATGTTTTGGTTCTTGATTTCGTCCTAGAGTGGAGAGAAAAGAAATGAAATAAAGCCATGATTTCAATGATTGGATTTAAAATTAGTCCAAGGTTTTTGACTGTATACTAAACATTGCATTTAGATAATATCTTAGTATGCATTATCAACTTATAATGATGGTCTTGGGCTTTAGTCATTTTTTATTTGACATCATAAAGTTGCATTCTTGAGATATTAAGGCCTCTTCCTAAAATACAAATATTTTGGTTATCTGCAAAAACTAGCAACTAAATTTTTGTATGAACTATCTATGAGAGTGAAACTTAATAAAAAATTCAATTTATATGCATACGCATGCATACAAACTTTTTGGCAGTCCATCAAATTGTTATCTGATTTTATCTTTCCTTATTTATGATGAATTTTCCATCGCTAATTTAAATTAAACTCAGATATATTAAGCGACTTATTTTGTTTTGAATTAATCTACATATTTTCACAAAAGTTTTCTATTGCAAAAAAAGTTTAAGAGTTAACAACTTTAATCAGCGCACTGAATACAAAAACTACTATCTTGAGGCTTAAGAATAATTTTGAAAAACACAAAAAGTAACATTTTACGACTGCTGTTGTAGATATATCTGATAAAGCAATAATTTGAAACGTTTGCCATGGCTTTATGTGTGTACGAGCTTTATTTTCAAGAAAAAAAATGAGTTTTTTGGATGTTTTTTTTTTTTACTTTTGTCCTCCTAGATTGATAAAATCTCACACTGTATCGTGTTGCATGTCATATCTAGATTTATTAATATGATACAATTTCGCTTTAAAAATATATCCTTATATTTCGATCTCTTATAAAAACATTCAAGGACATAAAAATATCTTTAGATAATAACAATCATTATCTGATTTACATATTAGACTGCAGCATATGCTTTATTTTCTTAAAAATTCAAATATGAAAACAATGAGTTGATAAAAGAAAGACAGCTGTTAAGAGCTGCAGTCAGAAATATTCACACGATCTTTTTGATAGCTGATACATTTGCATATTTTGGTAACCCTTTCTTTGGGCTGTTACTATTCAACACCAGCGTATACACAATAATATATATCTCTTTAGAAGCAAAGGCAAGAACTATTTTATAAAAAGGGACACATAGTGAAAAGTCTTACATTTTAAAAGGTTAAGATAGAATGTCGATTGGAATTCACTTTGGAAAAATTTCCTATGAAAACCTTTAAATAAGTATATTTAATGAATTCACTTCCAAACTCAATGGCCCTTAGTAATATAAACGTAAAAACTCACATCTTAACTCATATCTAGTTTGGTGATTCTAAGCTACTTTTCAGATTTCATAGTAATAAAACAAATCTAACAAAAGTTGACTTCAGTGCTTCTTCTGTAAACTGATCTTAAATTTTATCTTTGAACATACCCTTTGTTCGGTTCGGTATTAACTTATTTGGGCTATTTACAATCTTGTGCAAATGGTCTTGCATCATAGCATTAGTAAAATGGTAGAGTATATTTTAATGGCAGTATATGTGAGGGCCGTGGCGCAGTGGGTAGAGTGTGTGGTCCATACGCCAGAGAACCCTGGTTCGAATTCCACCTGCCACAGAAAGTTTTTTCAATTAAATTAATTTTTAAATTTATAGCGACTTTATACATGGAAAATAGTAGCCATATCAATTGGTGTTCTTTTTTAAGTTTTTTAAAACTAGTGTTATGGGAAAAGGCAACAATAACATACCAATAGTTTTCGCTTTTATATGACAGGGTACTATATGTGATCTGTGTATTTCTGTGAGATATTTCAAGACAAATTTCAGCTAGATAAACATTTTTTGCTCAAGCAGCAGTGCATTCCGACACACAAAAATTGAAATTCTGGCACTAAGGACGAATTCTAACACATTTTCAAAAAAAAAAAAAAATTCCCATGTAAAAACACTTTCACATACACACACACATATAACAAACATTCTTTCTCAATTGAAAATTCAGTTGAATTATAGTTAAATTATGCAAATTTGTACGCTATGTTTGAACAATACACATCCTTTACTATACCCCTATATTCGGCAATATAATTCTTAATACTATTATTCTCTCTGCACACCTTTTATGCTCATCGATAATCAAGAATATCTGCTGCTTCTGCTTCATTATGCAGTTAAGAGTTGATCCTATCGATATATTTTATAATCTAAGGGTATTCCTTCATTGAGCCTTTATGGAACACCGAGTCTCGCGATTGACTCTGTCTGAGAGAAGGTTAGGCAAACAAATCGAATTCGTTCCGCCTTGGCAATTTGCAAATTTTTCGACGATTGTCCTTTTTTTTTGGTTGTTTTGGCTGCTGTTTGTGTGTTGCCATGCATCCATTGTCCTTTGACAATAATTGCAATATTAGCTACCTGACATTGGTGCGCACAAAGATATCCTTTTGTGTTTTTATATGAATGCGTGCGATTTTTTGTTTGTATTCTACCCATTTGTGGTGAAGAAGTTAAGTAGGGGGTTAATTGATGCAGGGTGTTGTTGTTTATACTTTAACGAGTTGCTAAATTTTTTGCTTATTTCTGTTTTATCTTGTCTACACTTGATTTGTTTGCTTCATTGTCTACTTTATTGATATTATTGATCTTGGGTGTTGATGTTTGTAGTACAGTTGTTGTTATTTTGAAAGGAATTTCACTTGATTTGCATGTTTTGATTGTTGTATTTTTGTAGAGAAATATTCTTCGTTTAGTTTTTAAAAATTTATTACGAACAAATCTTTTAGAACCTAAATTGTTCAAATCGGTTCAGAAGCTATCGCGTGAAAGTGGAAAGTACATACATCGTCACAAGTGCTTTATATATTAGTATAGATAAAGATTATAGTTATTTACAGTAGTGAAATAAAAGTTTTACAAGACCGTCAGTTACGATTTTTTTTCCATGAACATTACATTTACGCTTGGCGCAAAAACAAAACCATGTACAAACAGCAACAACACAAGCTGCTCTCATGGTCAGCAAATTTTCAAACCCACTTAAACAACAAGTGCATGAAAACGCAATAAAAACAACCCTCACTCGAATATGCTGATGTGGATAGCATCGCTACTGTGTGGATGGCTAAGAATTGTTTTTGCTTGTATATTTTGGTGGACTAGAAACTCGTACGCAATAAATGTTGTTTTTGTTTTTATTGAATCGTTTGCTCATGACATACTTAGCTAGAGTTAGGAGAACATGGCTTGTCAACAATAGTAAAAAGTATAAACCGAAAAATGTAAAAAAACAGTGGTGCAGTCGTCAGCACTGCCGATCGAGGCGTTAGCATTTTTGAATTAGATGTAAAATTAAATAAAGTATTAATTGAAAGAACAAACATGAACACCAGAGAACAGCTTGCACACCAGAGTGCATTCAAATGGCGTTTGGAATGTCTCGTCAATATACGGCTTACGAATCTGCACTCTGCATTCAAATTAATGCGCGAATATTAATATATGCGCCACAGAGTACGAGCGCTCCCGATTATGAATGCCTACGACACAAGAATGGCCAACGAGCAAGACATGAGCAACACTCGTCAAAAGCAACGAAACATCAGGCTTTTATGTCCATTCATCATTGTTCTTTTACCAACAAACATTCAATAATAGTTTGTTTACTAATACTATGCTAGAATGTTAGAAAACAGCAGGGAAAAATTCATACAGCAGCACACTCGAGCCTTAAGCGAATGATCCGAATGTCTGAATTTTCTGGATGGTGCCATTGCATTGATTCGCAATCGTGATAAGCTGTGCTCACACCGAGGAAAGAGCTAATGTTTAATTAACAAAGAACCTAGTATAATTTATAAGCTGGCCTTGGCAGTTTTCGGTCTCCCAAGTACTTCATTAAAACTTAATTAAAAACCAAGTATTTGGTAATCTATACATTATTTAAAAAAAGTTAAGTTTCAAAAATATAAGTTTTTTCCGGGGTTTGGTTTTCCGGTTTTTGTTTTTTTTTTAAGCAAAGTTTTTACGCCACGTTCTGTAATTTGCTTGACTTAAATCGACACTACAAACTTTTCTTTTTACGACACCGTTTTTCTTAGAAATTTATGGCTTCTTTGCTGCTTACGTTTATTATAACAAAAACATTAAATCAAATGTATATCAAATATAAAAATCTTTCCTTCGCCCGCCGTGGGGGTTTGAACCCACACCCACCGATTAAGAGTTCACTACACTACCCATCGAGCCAAACTCCTTTGTTACGCAGAGTCATTGGCCCTTAGTAATAAAGAAATTCTAAGTCGAATCTTTCTTAAACTCGACTTTAGCTTTCAATCGGTAGTAATAATAACAAAAAAGTCACTTCTAAGTTAGATAACATCTAGTTGTGGCTCGCCTGATTCTAAGTCAATTTTAAATTGACATTTGAAACAATTGTAGTGAATATGGACGATGAAGTATTTCGGGATCTAGAAATAATAAATGATGCCAGAAGCACAAGTGCAAAGAAAAACTACAAAAGCCGTTTAAATGCTTTATTCTACAATGACGTAGAATTTAAAAAAAAACTACAGGTAGATATACTATATTATATAAATAAGCAATAAAGTAAACAAACAATAGCATAAGCAGACAAAAGAAGAAACTTACTTTTATAGAGCCTTGCATTTTGATTTGTGTTTAAAAAATAAGCAAATAGTAAAATCTGTTTAAGCAAACCGAACAAAGGGTACGTTCAGGCATAAAATTTAAGATCAGTTCACAGTAGAAGCACTGAAGTCGACTTTTGTTTGATTTGTTTTATTATTACGAAATCTTAAAAGTAGCTTAGAATCACCTAACTAAGTTTGAGTTTAGAAGTGAGTTTTTACGTTTCTATTACTAAGGGCCATTGATTCAATATTAAGTACAACTGAAGCTACGCTGCAGCACAACACAATAACTTATTCATAGATTTTTGTTGTATGTCTATCAACAGATTGCTGTGATATATTGCATCTGTTAACATAGCTGCAGTTATATCAGCAAGCAGTAGCTAGGCTGTTTGGATCAGTTGGGTAGAGCGATGGACTTGGCATCGAAACTTCCACGAACGATTCACACGGCGGGGATAAAATTTTTTTTTTCTTAATTTCTTTTCTTTTTGTTGATATGAACGCATTTGTGTTGTTGTTAGTACATACTTTTGTTTTGTTTTTGCATAGTGCGAAGAAAAAATTAACAATTGAGCACAAGTGCGTTGAAATAACAATGAATGTAACTTGTGATAAAATAAATAGCAGAAAATGACTCTAAAATATGCTTAAGCCCTCCATGCTATTGCTTTCTTAAAATTTTGTGTTTTTGGATTTTGGGCTTAGATGAATCAAACATTTTTTTTGGAAGGGTATCGAAGTATGTGCTTTCAAAGCAATGTATTAAATAATAAATTGCTTGGGTGAATAAGCACAAGCTTGTAATTCTCATACAATTGTCTTTACCCAATGTACAGTGAAGGACGAAAGTCTACATACAGCATCGAATTTTTGATTTCCGCAAGACTTATGAATCTTCACGAAAACTAAAGTATGCAGTTTAATTAGAGATAACTTTTTAGTAAAAAAAAGAACAAAAACCTTAATCATAATCAACTTAACAGGACAAATACAATAATACGAAAAACTTAAAGCGACAAAATTCTACAGTGCATTGTGCTAAACTTTTTTAAAAAGCAAAACATAAGTGACAGATTTAAATTTGTTTTGCTTTTCATTAGAATACGGATTATTAACTTTAATTAAAATATTTTTTGAGATATTTTTTAATCGGTATCGCTCACACAGACAGAATCTGGTTTGACAAGTACACCTGCCGCAAGGCTTAAGTACTTGGGTCTCCAGACCTAGGGTAATAGTTCATGAAACAGACAACCAGTAAAACATACGGGGCATCCGGTGTAGCAACACGAACATGGAAGCCGTTTCACAAACACAAAGCATCACCCAGTGCCCTGCTGATTAGGAGCATTATGCAATAAATTACATACTACGCGTAATAGCAGTACCAGTTCAGATTTCAGTAGTGACGTACTTACAATTCATCTACTGGTGAAAACGAGACCTATCCAATCTCTTGCATATTAAGACAGATATGCCAGGCCGGGTCGTACCACTGCGCGACCCCGCCGGTCAATCTAGACTGTGTAGCATTCACACAACCACAACCAGTACGAGACCCCCCGGAGGTCGAGCCCACGACAGTCATCTGGGCAACTCGATCCCGTCAACGAGAATCCAACACAACATCCCCGCAAAGAGACCAAAAATGCACTCATGCAATTATGAAGTAGTGCATTTTTATGCGGGACCGTGCTCAATGAGCACTGAAAGGGCCATATTAACAGCTCACAGCTGCCGGCTCAGTTGCGAACTATTACGCATGTCTGGTACCTACAGAGGAGGACCTAATGATGCCACTCTTACTCTGTCAGTCCGGATGATCTAAGGATCTCAACATCCAGACAGAGTATTGGCCTTGTTCTCAGGGACTGCCGTGCTCAGTATGAGAACACCATTTCTACACTTATCTCAGTGACCGCCGTGCCAGTTTGAGGGTCCAAGTCAAACGTCGACGAGCAAACCCCTAAGGAAAGCCCGAGCGTCGACATGTAAAGCACGCATGCCAAAACACTCAACATCCAAATTGTTATCGGCCATTTTCAAGTCTCAGTGCGGTGGATAGATAGGGTCTACCCCATTTGTCGGGTAAGACTGTCCCCATACTAACAAGTCTTAAGGTCAATTGCTATACCTTCGCAGGCTTGTTTCATATCGATATACCGAATACGATCTGCTACCAAGATGGGCGCCACCCCGAGCTCTTGGTTGGCCCTATCAGTTTTTACGTTTGCAGGACGTGTCCTACAAACAACCATCCTCCTTTATCCTGGCTTTGGACAGGCAGGCGCAACTAAGTTGCTAACCTGGTGGAGTTGGTATCGCTCACACAATTATACACCGAAGCAAAAGTTTAACTATCATGCAAAAAAAACAAAACCTTTAACAAAATTGCGATATGAGTAAAATTTATTCAAACCAGAGTATAGACTATTATAAAACATTAAATCGAGTCAAAATTCATTACGATCGAGCAACGCAACGAACCAAGATCTGGAAATCAATGATTAAAAACTTGTGAATCACATCGGCATACTTTCCCACAAGTGCGTTCATTCCAGAAATCAAAAATTTGATGCTGTATGTAGACTTTCGTCCTTCACTGTACATAGCGTGATCAAAATTTAAAATTTTTTTGCTGTCAATTTCATTAATATGTTATACTTGAAAGACAAATTTATAAACAAAAAAGTGGGTACATGTTTATTCTTTCAATTAATATTTTATTACTCGTATATTTAATTTTACATCTAGTGCAAAAAAAGCTTAAGCTTCAATTGGCAGTCCTGACGACTGCACCCCGGATTTTTTTTTTTTGTTACTTAAATTGTTTTTGAAACTAAGCATTTCGATAATGCTTAAATAACAATTGAATTGTTTATTGAATTGAAGAAATCGAGCAAGTAATATTCTCTTGCTTACAATGTTATTCACGGCTCTGCTTTACTATATACCAAGGAAAAATAACTATATTGTAGCTATATAGTAGCAAAATTGAAAAAGATATTTTATTTTTGAACTGCTTGTTTTAATGTGCCATATTTTTGTGCTTTTGAAAAGTTTAAATCTATGACATAATAAAACAATTTGTTGTCATGCCAAGAAAAAGTCTTCGGACGCGAAAAGAAGCGGCTTAATAGCCCAAAAAAATGACAGCAACATCAATAACAAAAGTTGCTGCTTACTGCCAGCAAGTTTTTCACAAAACTTTACAAATTTTTAGTTCAACATAAAATAATAACAAATAAATAGGCAGCGAAGGACGCAACATTTATTGATCCTTTTTTGGCGCGCTCTCAGTCTATCTCTCTGCTTCTCTCTGCCTACGTATCCTTATTTTATGCTGCCGCAACTTTGTAGCGGAAACTAAAGCTGTGGCAAAAATAAACGAGCATCAGTTGGCTCTAGCATAGAGTCCAGTTAATATTTTTTTTAGCTTAACTTTGGCAGGAACTGGCAGGCGGCTAAAAGGAACTCTCCGGTTCAGGTTGTCCAAGAAGAATATTGCTTGTTCCTTTTTTGCTGTATTTTTTTGTTGTGTTTTTTTTTTTTTTTTGTTAAAGGCTTCATAAGACTTTGTAGCTAACAATAAAGTTGTTGCTATATATCGTTGTTGTTGTTGTTGGTACTACTGAATTTTTATTGTTGGCGGCAATAAAATGAGAAACTTTTGCGTGTCGTAATGCAGATAAGTTGCTGCCACAAGCTTCTTGGAGGTTTTTTTTGCTTCTATTTTGTTTTGTTTTTAGTTCTTTAAGTTTGTCAGGAGTGGGATTTGAAAGTCTCGCAAGTTTTAATATTCTTTGTTTTTTTTTTTTGTTTCTGTTTTTGTTTTTCACTACATTGTGTTGAAAAACGGGTCGAAATTAAATTTTGAACTTCGGCTAGGATTTCTTTAAGCTTTATATGGCTTAAGACAGTTTTATTGAGGTTTAAAAATTTTAAACTTTAACATTTGAATGATTGTTAATAAAATAACGATTTCGTTTTTGCGTTATAATGTATAAACAATGGATATACTTGGAATGTACAAAATCAATTTAATAAAGGTGATATTTTAATGGGCTGATTGAGTTGAGATTGATTTTCATTTTCTCATCAGAAATTTTAGAAAAATAAATATTTTACCAAAAGGAAAAGATATAGGTATACTACGAACGTTCCAAGTCTAATGCAAGTCGAGTTTGAGGCAACTATTTTGAATTACAACTCAACTATGTTGACTAGATTTAACTACATTTTTTCGTATAACGTAATACTTTTTGTGAACAAGTCATAAGAGTCCCAACTAGAGATGAGCGCGTGTCACGACAAATCACGTCGTGATCGTGAGTGAACCCATAAAAAATCACGAAATATTCGTGAGCGTGCGGGATTCAATTTTTCTCGTACGTGAGCGTGCGTGCCTTAAATTTCTTCGTGTCACGACTTGTTTATCTTTATTTTTTAAATCTGTGCAAAACTTAGTAATGATTTTTTTGACGCTAGTTCTACCAATTGCATATAAAATGCAACACTGACCACTGACCAAAATCAATGTTAAAAGATAATAATAAAAAACAAGAGCGAAAAATATATCACAATTCTGAAGCTGATATACAACTGCTGGACAGCTTTCCAACTACTTCAAAGAGGACAAGATACGGTTCATATAACGAATTCAAGGACCAAATTGAAGAGAACAGTAAAAAAAATTTTGAAAATATCGATAGCTTGGTAAAATACTAGCGATATTTTAGCTTTTTGGAAGGAAGCAGTAGACTTTTCTCTTTTGCATGAATTTTCCAGGCAAATACTACATATAACCGCAAGTTTTGCCACAAGTGAAAGAGTTTTTTCAGTATCTGGTCGTATTTTAGAGGAGAGAAGATCCAGACTCCTAAACTTTAATTATAATATAGATTTAAGTTGATTGTTTGCTTTTCAAAGATTACTTTTTATTAATTAAATTCAATAGTTTTCATATGTATTAAAATATTTAAGTTTTAACTTCAACTCAAGTGATGGTCTGCGGTTTCCATTTAAATATTAATCATTTTGCTGCAAACTAATTTTTGTATTTATATAATTTTAATATATATGTGATATATCGATATAAAATATGAACTGATATTATGTTTCTAATTTTAAAAACACTAGCGTTTCCAATGCTAAACACTTTTATTCGTGAGCACTCCTGAGTCAAAAAATTCCATCGTGATCATAAATGGTCGTGAGTCAAAAAATAATTTTAATCGTGAGCGTGCGTGATTAGAAGAAAACTCATCGTGAGCGTGTGTTAACGTGAGTCATAACCACTCACGCGCCCATCTCTAGTCCCAACCTCTGGTTTCAACAAACGATGCGATGTTGCGTTCGTGATTTTGGCACGAACCAAAACAAGAACCATAACAACCAAACAGCTGCTAAAGCATTTTATGCATGATTTTTGTCGTACAAAAATGTAAATTTTTCTTCTTAGATTTTGCTATTTTGTGACTTTATTAAAGAAGTGAACAAGTCCAAAGTCAAATATTCGTTTCGTCCGGCATGTAGCAGTTATTTTGGTATATATTTTTATCTTTGAACGATAAATATTAAAGGCGTAAATATACCCAAAAATGTCAGCAAAACGTTACATGTGCTTAAAAGAATTTTGCGAATAAGACCTCAGTACAAACCGCCCTGCAAGACGTCATTCTACGTCAAAAACAATTACTCACTTTAATGCATGAGACCCCTTGTTATTAAATATTAGAAAGTGATAAGATAGATTTATTTTTATCATGGCTGATAAAGTGACTAGTTCTAGAGCTGACACTAAAGTTATATAGAGAAATGTTTAACTAGCCCCTGCAAATTGTGACTCAACAAACGAAAAAAAGGAAATGCTTGTTTTACGTGATTTTATAACTTTTCGTCACATAGTTTGGCTCCTCGCATTGAAAAGTCGACGGAACTCTTTTTTTTTGAGAAAATTAAAGTTAAATTTTTCCCGCATTTTGAAATGAAGCCAATTTACTTTGGCGACTTGACTTAATAAGCCGATTTTAAAATACTTTCTACGAATTTAAAGACATTGCTTAGCTCTTATTGTTTTACAAAAATTATTTAAGTTTTGTTAAACAAATTTTTATATCAATATTTTTCTGCTACACTAAACTAAATATTGTTCTTAAATCAATGAGTTGAAGTCATTAATTGAAATTCATTGATTTCATTGGCTTAATGAACTGATTGTTTAAGTTTCTTTTTTTTTCAATGTACTGTTCATTGTAAGAATCTGCATTCAATGTAATTTATTTTTGTTGTTGCTTCAAAACTAGCCTAAAATGTTCACCAGTATAAGAAGAATTTTCTTAAAAGGTAAGAACGTGTTCTTACTCTTAAAGAACGCGTTCATTAAATAAATGTACAATACATTGATTTCAATGTATTTACATTAGTTAATTGAATCTGTTTTTTTTGAAAGCAACAACTATTGCCTTGTTTTAAAATAGCGATTCTTTGGCTGTAAGAAAAGGTTCATAAGATTAAGGAAAGTTATTCATTGTCACAAAGGAAAGTATCTTAATTTTAAAAAAGAGTTCGTACGCGTCAGACTTTATTTTTAAATTGAAGAACAGAGATTCATTGAACCAATGAGCTTGTACATTGAACCAATTCATTATACCAATTCATGGGAACTAAACAATTTTTCTTTGATTTTAAGTACGTTCTTTGTTCAGTGCAAAGTATAATGTAAATTTGTCAAGTTTTTCTGGGTTAGTAACTTTTTTAAAGTATTTTCTAGAGCTGCCAACATTGCAAGTTTCACTTTCATTCTTGACGCTCAGTGCGTTGATTAAACTCCAGCAGCCAGCCAGCCAACTAGTTACCAGTTTTAATTTTTTAACTTAACCTATATATATATATAAAAAATTCTACTTCAAGGACAAATTTTCTTAGTTTCTTGTGTGGCGTTGACTTCGTTGTCATAAGCATCGTTATCATTAAAAAAAAAGAGAAAGAAAACACATTCATGAATGCATACACTTTCAGCTCATTTTGAACTTTACCACCCACATTCCTGTGACTAGCTTCGTTCACACCGGCAATAACAACGCTTTTAGTAGCAACAACAACTGCTGTTCCGGCTTCTTAGTCTGCTTAGCCTGCAATGCCAGTTATTTGCGCTAGTCTCAAGAAGTTTTCTAAATAAATGAAAACTGAAAATGAGCAGCGTTTTGCAGCATTATCCTTATTTGTATAATGGTGGCAGCAGCCAGCTGCTGCAACACCCGCCGAGACTGGGTGTTAGTGTTGGTGACTATGGAAAGTCAATTAAAAGTTGCATCAAGCCAGCTAGACGTAGACTGGCGGCCATTGCTGTTCGCCTGTTGCCAACAACTTGCCAAAGTTCGTAGAGACTGGAAGATATTTAGTGGTCTCTCTGTTGGTGTGAATGGAGTCTCTTGGATCTGAGTCAGTAGCCGGATTTTTGCTTCTTTCAATGCCACTAATTGTGTCACGAACTAATCTGAAAGATAAACAAAAAGGCGAAGAGAATAAAATGAGTTTGTCGCTGCACTTGACCTAGTTGTGGCTAAGATGAGGGTCAAAGTTTGTTATTAAGAAAAAAGAAAAAAAAAAAAACAGAAGAAGTGTGTCTAGTATACAATACTTTGAACTATGAAATAAACTGTTAATACAATAAAAACTTTTAGTTATATAAAACTGATATTTATTAACATCAATTTTTAATTAAAATAAAATAAATATGGTTTCTGAAAATGTGGTTTTACTTTATATTATTTATTTATTTATAAACGAACATTACAGAAGGTGGAGATGTTAGTTTGTCTGTCAATGTTATATATGAATCTTGCGCAACTATTATAGGTCAATGTTAGTTTACGTTTTGATTCCTGATCCATGTTCGAAAAAAGTTCACAGCTATACATAAATATGGTTAAAATGTATGACTTTACAAGTTTAAGCTTAACATTCTTTGACAGAAAGTTAGAGGTAGGGCTTAGCCCACGCAAGGCCCCATAAACCTTTGCAACTATACGGTTAATATGAGCCTTACTCCATGTAAGGCTATTATTGAAATATACTTCGTGATTCTTTAAGCTTTCAACATACTCAATGGAGATGTTGTTAAGAAAAATAGGAGGGCATTCTTCACCAATTTTTCGCCTATGGATAAGCATTGATTTAGTTTTAATAGGATTGAGACTTAGTCCATTTTCAGTCGACCATTGGAAAATTCTGTTCAACATAATATTTATTTAATTTGTAGCTATGTTTTTACATGATCTAGGAAACAACTTATACAACTATATATATGTGATGCTCGCACGATCACCGATGACATTAATAAAAGAAATAAATAAAAGAGTACCTACCTAAAACCGAGCCCTTAGGAACACCAGATAAAACCTTCAGGCTAGACCGGTAAACAGTTTTTTTAACCGGTTGTGGGCATCCCTGGAAAATAACCTGAAGATGGGAATGAAGTAAAACGCCACTAAATATAATGAAAAGAACATTTATTAATTTTTAAAGCCTTCAATGGCACAAAGAGCAACGAAAAATAGCGTAAAAGTCTTTACAGCAGAATAAATTGAATGAACATGAAAATAAAAATAAAGGTGAATTAAATTATTTATCGTCCGCATAGGAATCGCAATGTTTGCAGGTGTATAGCCGGCATGCATGTCAGAGCCGGTGGCACGTGTTGCGTTCGATATTTCTTAGACGGTCAATCGAATGTGCAACAGCTTCTCACAAATGATGCAAAATCGCGAGTCTCGTCGTCGGGGGGTTGTTAACATAAACATTGATATTTGACAGTTTGTTGACCAAACACACCTTTTCAGCCGAAAAAATTAGGTGCCCACAGCCGATAAAATATTGGTGCCCACAACTGGGAAATTCATAGCTGCCAAAAAATAAGCAGTAAATATTTCGGTGCGAACATTTTGATCGAAACTATGAAATAATATAATAATTAGCTTCAGTTTATAACACTTGGAACACAATAAACAATGAGATCACTGTTGATTATCACACATCAAAAGATATTATCGACTGTAGCTACTACCCATATGCATCTGTTCGCTTCAGTGTCAGCACTAAAACATCATTTCTACTATTTCTTCTCACTGTCAAAAGATATACAGGGCTGCCACAACCGGTTAATACCCACAACGAGGTAACTTACCCTACATTCTAGCAAAAAACTTCATAACGAACAAGTTATTCAACATAATTCTTTTTGATGAAAAAAAATACAGTGGAAGCCAAACAATGGCTTGATAAACATTATCCGGACTCTGCTTCATCGAGACAAATGGTAGAAAAGTGGATTGCTGAATTTAAACGTGGTCGTACCAGCACAAATAATGCAGAGCGCAGTGGACGCCCAAATCAGACTCTTATTCCACAAAACATCAAAAAAATCCACAAATTGGTTATGAACGATCGCAAATTAAAGGTGAACGAGTTAGCTGACATTGTAAAGATATCAGATGGTAGTGTTTTTACCATTTTACATGATCATTTAGGTATGCGAAAGCTCTGTGCAAAGTAGGAGCCGCGTGAGCTCACAGTCGACCAAAAACAACAACGAATTGATGCTTCAGAGGAGTGTTTGGCGCTGTTAAACCGCAATAAAATCGAATTCATTCGTCGATATGTGACAATGGATGAAACATGGCTTCATTATTTCACACCAGAATCCAAAAGACAATCAGCTGAGTGGACAGCAGTCGATGAACCGAGTCCAAAGCGAGCAAAGACCCAACAGTCGGCATGTAAGGTGATGGCGTCTGTATTTTGGGATGCAAAAGGAATCATATTCATCGACTATCTCCAAAAAGGAACCACCATCAACAACGACTATTACTGTGCACTTTTGGATTGATTGAAGACTGAAATCGCCAAGAAACGGCCACATTTTCAAAGGAAAAAAGTGTTGTTCACCAAGACAATGCACCGTGTCACAAATCGATGAAAACAATGGCAAAATTTAATGAATTGAGCTTCGAATTGATTACCCACCCACCGTATTCTCCAGATTTAGCCCCCAGTGACTTCTTCCTGTTTTCAGATCTCAAGAGAATTCTTGCTGGAAAGAAATTGAAGTCAAATGATGAAGTTATCGCTGAAAATGAGGCCTATTTTGGCGAGAGACAGAAATCGTACTATAAAAGTTGTATCGAAAAGTTGGAAAATCGCTTTACTCGTTGTGTCGCTCGCGAAGGCAACTATGTTGAATAATATAATCGAGTTTTATCAAAATTTTGTTTTTTTCTTATTTATCCTATGGACTTATTGAATGACCTGTTAGTTTAAGAAAATGTTTCCACAAGATTTCAATTAAATTTTTTTCAAATTTTAACTTTTTTCAATTTTGTTTTAAACATCAAGAACAAAAATCAGATTTTTTCGAAAAGTAAAAAATCACAACTCTGGCAGTTTTCGTCCAATTTTCACCTTTGATAGCTTATTTTAAAGAAATATTAAATAGGGGCTGTGAACTGGCGTCTTGAAAATTTACATACACACAAAAATTATTTAGGTTCCTTGAAAAAATTAGCACTTTTCTCCATATTGCCAAGTACTGACATGTATCGATGCAAGCGACACAATTTGCCGTGGTCCTAGGTACATAAAATTTTATTTACATTTATTTCAACATCATACGTAAAAATTTAAAGGGCACCACATTAAAAAAAATTTCAACTTTTTTGGGACACCCTAATATATATATTCGCTAATCAAAGATATCAATTAGAAATTTTAAACACATATTCTAAACACACATATAATCTTTTTATGAAAAAAATAATATCGAATTTTTTTTTTTGAAATGAAAAATACCTTTAAAAAAATTATAAGAAAAAAAAAATAACCGGAAAATTCTTGTAAAGTTTTAATTTTAACCTTAAACTTGGCTAGTGGTTAGATCATTAACCAGCAAATTAAACGGTATCCTGCCACAGTTTTCTCACAAAAAAACAAATATGCAATAGACGACAAGGATAGAAATGCTTTTTAGTGTTGAACGGTGTTTAACAAACAATTTCAACAAACCAAATTTTAAGATACTAATGCAATTGAAAGGATCATAAGTAATACATGGTTTAATGCAGTTATTTCTGAATATTTTAGGTAAATAATTTTAAGGAATAGTTTTTAGTTAAAAATCACATTTTTCTGAATGCTGTTGATTTTTCATTCTCAATAAACACTCCAAAAATCTTTTATTTTTATTCAGACTTTTCGACTCCTTGCGATGAGTGACCTTGCTGGTGTTCGCTTTTAAGCGATATCACCAAAATAGACAGGAATTATTTGAATTATTATGAAACTACCAAGTTTTTAAAAGCATGCTTTTTATTTTAATATAAAATTGATAGGTAAAAATTGGTCTATCGTATTTTTTTTTCTGTCGATTACCAGCATTTTTTTTTTAATGAATTCTGTTGTATTTTTATTCTGAATAAATATTCCAAAAATCGTTTTCTTGTATATTCACAGTTTTCGACCCCTATAGACATTATTATGGAACCAAACTAGACATTAAATATTTTGGTTATAATGAAACTATCAAGTTTTGAAAAGCATTTTGTTTTTGTTGTAAAAATGTAATTAAATTTTCAATTCCTAAAAAAAGACCAAAAAATCTAAAATCTTGTTATTGTTATTGTTAATCTTTTATTTTAAAAAGCTGGGGGGATAGCTGGGGCTATCGGCTTGCGATCTAAAATCTTAAATTGCTATATTGCTATTTTCTAAAATCTGTGTAACTTTCAGTTTTGTTATAAAACCTTTAACAGTTCAGGTCAATGCTGAAATTTTAAAATGCAAATTAAATCCTTTTATTGTAATTTTGTACAAACACCCCAACTTGGACCCCATGGCAACAAAAGCAATACTTACGAATCGAGAATTATAATAAAGAAAAACCCAAAACAGACAGAAAATACTGCTACTCTGACGCTGGCGCTGCTGCCAACGGCACTATTTTATTATTTCCTCATTGCTGGCCAAGTTAAAGCGGGTAAATGAACTTAACATTATTTTTCGTTTTTCATTATTTCGTTTTTCTGAAATTGCGTTAAGAGGCAGTCATAATGGCTGATAACGGTATGATTTTAAGTTGGCATCAGCTGCCATTTAAACGGTGCTTCTACCATCGTAGTGGGTGTGCTGGGTGGGGGTGCTTTTCTCGGTTTATTGGGCTGCTTCTGCGTTGCGACTTCATTTTAAATGAACCACAAGCGCCAGACAGTGAAAATTATGCAGCGGCGACTAATTAGGTTTGCTGGTTGCTGGACTTCCTTAATCTGGGTTGCCATCTCTCGACATTGCTGCTGCTTGCCTTGTTATTCTGTTATTGTTGTTGTTGTTGTTGTTGTTGCTGTCCTTGCTTTCGTTGTGTTTTTCTTATTTTCTGCTTATTAAGAGCACTCAATTAGACTGCGTAATGAGATAAAATTTGGGTTAAGGTCAAGGTCAACCTACAGTTAAGGGCACTGAAGTGTGTTTTTATGTTAATGAACTTTGTCTGTTTTGAGAAATTTTAATTCTTTAAACTAGTCGGATGAGTGGATAGAAATGCTTTTGATGTTGAATTCAAGGACAATGAATATTTTATGAGTGCTATAAGAGATTGGAAGATGTTTGCATACAAAACAGTTTTAATTAAAGCTGTTTTAATTGCTCATTTGC
Source organism: Coremacera marginata (assembly GCA_914767935.1). Classification (NCBI taxonomy): domain Eukaryota; kingdom Metazoa; phylum Arthropoda; class Insecta; order Diptera; family Sciomyzidae; genus Coremacera; species Coremacera marginata. Next base: position 23,218,653 of record OU612047.1, on the reverse strand, counting down.
AAAAAAAAAAATTATATAAAAATCACATAATTTTTTTCCATACATTTTTAAAGCCTGTTGTTATGTATCTACAAAGCATTCAAGTTATTAAATATTATAGTAGCTCTCAAACTTTCTGAAAGAAGCTCATTTTAATACATTTATTAAATAATGTAAGCCATTTAGCATGTAATCAAAAAAGAATTGTCAATAAAAGTAGAATATTCTATGTGAACTTATATGTTGCTCTTTGTCTTTAGTAGTTTATATATTCTGGTATATAACGGAGGGGGTCGAGTTTTTAATGCTCCAACCACCTTTGGAGCTATAGACCATTTGGTCTTTATGTATAAACAGACAAGAAAAAAAAAATGGCAACAAAAACAAAGCACAACCAACTGAGCATCTGTCTATAGAACAGTTGCACGGTTGAACAGTGTGTGGACCGAGGACGAAGCTCGAGCGGGTTATAACCATCAGTCGTCTATAAATTATATCCGCTCCAAATTGAAACGCGCGTTAAAATGCAGTTAACGTTTGCCAACAAACGCTTCGACGTCAGTTAGAGGCAAGTGGGGCGTTATGCGGCGGAACTATGGCGCAAGCACAGTCGACAACAAAGTCGTTGTAAACTAGGATGCGATAAAACGGAAGGAAAGGACATTAAAGGAAGGAAGCAAGACTGCAGGACAGACAGAAACACAGACAGACATACAGTTCTGAATGCAGGGCGCAGTCAAAACTTAATGGCTAGAATATGGTTATGCGTTACAAGCAGTTTACAGTGTAGCCTTTATAAAGAAGATTTTGTTTTTTATTAAAGAAAAGTGCAGTTAAAATTTAGTTTACTTTTAGATATACAGAAATATTTTAGTTAAGAAAATGTTTGCATTATATCAGTTTTGTTGAAATCTGTGTAAAAGTGGCAAATTCTTAAAGAAATCTTTATTCTATAATAATGTAATATTAATTATATTTAAATGTACTTTACAGGCATAAACTTCAACACAGAATAAATATATACAGGGTGTCCCGCAATTGAGTGCAACTATTTACGGAGCTGAAAGGTTATGTCGAGCTGAGCAAAAAATCGTATGGGAGAGGGGGGGGGGGGGGGAGGGTTTATTTTCACATTATTGGAAGCTACAGGGTTAATTAAAATTTCACGACTTTGATTCACGTTATTGTTTCTAGCAGAAAAACTAACTTACATGATCTTATTTTGATAACTTATTTCAAAGGCAATAAAATCACCTTTCCAACGGTATATCAACAAACCCCACCAACCCAAGCAACAATTCTTAAGAGTTGAGCACTGGGCGAAAAATTTTAGTTTTTAATTACGTCCTATAACTATCTTCAGCAAGAGCAATACGCTTACAGATTATTTATAGCAAAACTAGTTGTCTATAAGTATTCTGTTCTCTTTCACATTATCTCATAGTAGCTTAAAAGGGTTGTGTTATAAGAGCATTACTGCGAAGACGCTGCATCTTACAAGTCATTTCTTACAGACTTCTACAACACTTCAGCTATCAGAGCCAAACTCTGAAGAGTTTTAGCTTTATAGATTAAGTCTTATAGACATCTCAAAGGCTTTTATTTAAAGATGTCTGATCTGATCTGAGTAACGGTCTAACTAGAAGAGTATCACTCTGAATATAAGAGAAACAGTCTGACTAGAAGAGTGTTACTCTGATAATAAGATGTTGGTTTTTATAATCGGGCAATTGCCCTTAACAAAAGATTTAACTGTATTCATGTTCTTAACCCTTTCTTGTAAATGTATCATTTATCAAAAGAAATGGGTTTTTATTTAATTAGCTTACATTTCAGGGTAGCTATATAATAAACGAACAGAATTATGTACAAATTATGTTTAATGAATTTGGTTCATTCATAAGAAAAATATTCCGAAAGAACAGAACAATTTCTAACTGCAATTTACGTATTCACTTCCATTCATAAGATGTTATACTTTCCAGGAAGAAAATGTGCTAAATTTTCATAGTAAAATTTATAAATATTAGTAGAAATTCTAGGGCGAGCTTAGCCCACTAAAATTCTGATTCGAGGCAACATACAGTCAAAACCGAGACACAACTATTTTTTGTTACATAAATCAACCTCTTGAGGAAGATTTTTCATATTCTTTATAGCGCAAATTTATTTAACTCTCAACGCAAAGTAATGAAATTAGTTCGGTAAAGCTTGCACTAATGTAATGAAAGGGTTAATTCTGCTTGGCATAAATGAATGCTTTTTAAAAATGGTGGCCCTACAAAATTTCGCTTTCACTCATCTCGTAGAGTATACAACTCTTCTATGTGACTTACTTAAGTATATTAATTTTGTAGTAAGAGATGTACTCTTGTATGGAGACATCAACTCTTAAAACTGCGTTTTAGTGCATTTATTGGGAGTATAGTATAATTTGTTAATTAAATAAAACTTTTAATGTTGGTTTTTGCAAAAGGGGACAGCTTCTAACCGAGAAATTTTCCACCGCAATGAAATTTATGCGCTTATATGATAAAATATTACACCACACATATACAATATTATTGATATAATAATTTGCTACAAACATAATAAAAAATGGTACATCAAATTTTGTTATATTAAAATAGTGTTGGTAGTATTGTATATATACATAAATTCTTATAAAACTCTCTTATGAGTATATACATCTTAATTTTCTTAAAAGTATATATCTGCAAGAGATCTGTAAGTCTTGTCTAAGACAATGTTTCTTAGAGTGTTGATCTTGTTTCAGAGCTCTAAGAGACCGATATAAGGGCGTTCTGAAAATTACAACTCACACTTATATAGTGCCAAAATGAGCTTAGAAGAGTTTTACAAGTATCTTACAGATATCGTTTAGAGTTAATCGTAAGTGTATCAATCTTAATAATTTCTCTTCAAGAAGTCTTTAGGATAAAATGAAGATAATAATTGTTGGTTGGAAATTTAACCCTTACTGAGCTGTGATCGTGTGAAGATGAAATCAATCGGTTGAAACTATCAAATTTCAACTTTGAGAGCAAATTTCTCAGACTTTTGCGAAATAAATGAAATTTTTTTTTAAACCACTTTTGTAATTTATTTAATTTTCTTTTCAATGACACCAAAGACATAAACATATTTTTAAAAATAAAAAAGTTGGCTGTACTAAAAAAATTATACTTATTTAAAAACAATGATAAATAATGACAATTACAATTAGTTATGCAGTAGATAATAGACATCTGCACGAATACATCCGAACGCCTCTTCACAACATTTGCTTGAAACACGTATACATACACTCTATTATTGTCAACAACCAACTACGAGTGAGTATACTGCAAAACAAAAGTAAAACATTGAATTACTGTACTCAAAACCGAAATGTTTTCAATATGAAATTTCCTCGCGTACTTGTGCTCGTATACCAAGTACATGTATATAAATTAGATTAAATAAAAGAATGTAAAAACCATTCATACAAACCTTAAAAAGAATAAAATTGAATATTTTAAACATCAATACTTTTAAAAGAAGGTGAATAAAATAAACTAAAAATAAAGTTGACCTTTTTAGACATGATTTTTTAACTTGATGTTCATATCTATTTCGAGCTGTACAGCAAAATCTACTTGGTGTACTTGCTATGTTTTAAAAAGACAAAGTAGTCTGCATGAAAAATAGCTATGCAACCAACCCAAAGTTGTGTACACATTCTGTTAAGATCCAACCGGATGTTGTACACTACTCGCTTCAGCCTGTGTTAGATTTGAAAGTACTGTACACAAGTTTGAAAGATACTATAAAATGTGGTACAGTACGAAAGTGTGCACTTTGCTGCAGGCAAAACAAATGTATTCCTGCAGATGTCTAGTAGATAATATCATTGTTTTCTAATAAGTATATTTTTGTAGTACAGCCAACTTTTTTACTTTTTAAGATGTGTTTATGTTTTTGGTGTCATTGAAAAGAAAATTGAATGAATTACAAAATTGACCTAAAAAAAATTTCATTTATTACGCAAAATTCGGATAAATTTGCACTCAAAGTTGAAATTTGATAGTTTCTACCGATTGATTTCATCTTCACACGATCACAGCTCGGTAACGGTTAAGTTGGTGGGGTTTGTTGATATGCCGTTAGAAATATGATTTTATTGCCTTTATAATGAGTTATCAAAATAGGTTTTATGTAAGTTAGTTTTTTTGCTAGAAACAATAACGTAAGCCAAAGTCGTGAAATATTAATTAACCCTGTAGCTCCTAAGAATGTGCAAATAGACGCACTCCTCCCATACGATTTTTTGCTCAGCTCGACATATCCTTTCAGCTCCGTAAATAGTTGTACTCAATTGCGGGACACCCTGTATATATTAATGATATCTTAAAATACTTAACCCTAATCATGACCTAGATTCTCACACTCATGCTTGTTGTGTATCCTGAACTTAACCATTTTTGGTGAGTTCTTTTATGACCTTAAGTCTCACATAGTTCAATAGTTTAGGTCTACCTCGTATAGACCTCATTCTATAATGATTTAAGTACTCCAATATAACATCTGTTTCTAAGTACTTGAGTTTGCGTCAATATCATAAACGTTTTTTGAAAGCTTGTCGGCGGGTCCACACAATTACTATTGTTTATATCCAGATTTATATCATTTTAGGTATAAATGAACAGATAAGTAATATATTCTATCAGCATCCCCATCTGAGTTGATTTAGCACAGTCAGCTTGTGGACTCGATTGCAGTTATATTTTTAGAAATATTGTTATGACTTTCAAAAAAAATAATTATACATTTTATTGAAAAATATATATCGCTTCTCTAGACAGTAGCTACTCCGGACTTTCCAATAATCTAGATACCAAATTAGTTCGGACATTCTGAAATACAACCTCTGAAATCTATTCTTAAAAAAAAAAAAATCATATAAAGAGAAGATATCCTAAAGGTATTGAAATTCTGACAAAAATTTAAAGAAATAAGTTATGCAACAAAGGATGCTTATTCTAGAAAAAATTCCTCTAAAACTTTTAGAAAATTTTTTTAGAAAATGTTTAACTGTTTGAAAAGTTCAAATCGCATTACATTGTAAGCAATTTCATACCATAACAAAAGTTTCATGTCAACCGGTATGATATTAATGAAAAAAATGGGCTTACCTATCTACTCTGAACGCCTTTTTTAATTTATATATCCAAATTTGAATTAATCTTTGCTTCTTCAAATTTGGATTTGAAAAAAATACACTGTTAAGCATTCATTGAATATGCCGTATCTTCGGAAATATGAGTGCGAATAAATCCAATGGGTAATATGATCAATCGGACTTCGATATAAGTAAGTTTAGCTTGGATGAAGATGATTTGGAGACCATTTTCAAAAATATTGTGTACTATGGGAATGCGTTTATAGATGTCGATGAATGGTTGGCGCTATGAAATATCACCCGAAAGAAAAATCACATAAATAAAAAAAATAAAAAATCAAAAATCACCCAATATTATTCCATACAAATTTGAGCCATACAAATACAGTATTTGATAGATTTTTCGTAGTCATAAAAGTATTGACGATTTTACATTTTGGTGGGGTGAATTTTCGTTTTTTGTTTTTGGAGGATTTTCATATGAAAAATCTCACAAATATTTTGGGTAAAATTGCACTTTTTGTTTTTTGTTTTTGGGTAATTTTTTGAATTTTTTGGGTGATTTTTCGTTCCTTGTACGTAATGTTTTTATTGATTTTTTGTTTTCTTATTATTTGGCCGTAACCGAAATCGAAACTTAAAGGCTTATTATGGTGATTGACAATTGTAAATTTATTTACAATCATAAAGATTTCTTTGTTTGAAATGATGTCGAAAACTCTAATACTTAACAAAATTATCAACACCAGGAAAGGTCTCGACAAGAAATACATAGTTATATGAAACTTTTTACAAGTTTCCAACTCCTTGTTAAAAAAAAATTGCATTCAGAAGTCTACTTTGTAAATAAATTTACAAAAGTCAATGACCAGAATAGTTCTGTTAGTATTTATATGAAAAAAATACTTTTTATTAAACGTAAATAAAAAACATTTCATTTCATACATTGAAGAACGAAAAGAAATTTTATAAAATTAATAATTAATTAATTAATTTGTTCAATAAATTTTTGCAAGAAATTTTCAAGCCTCGGTTTCGGTCATATTGAGGCCGAACATTCGAACAAACTGACAAAAATGGCCGAAATTAGCCGAAACCGAATATTTGGTCGTATAAAAACCAATTTCTCATTTCAGGCCTATAAAGGACCGAGCTTTTTATGACCAATTGTGTTGTGCATGTTGTGAAATGTTTGAACACAAATAATAGAGAACTGGACCTGCAAACTTTATACCGACTCGGAACGGCTTATGTGCTCAAGAAGGTTTGTCTGCAGAGAGATGACGGCCAAACAGAAAAATTAATTCAATTGAAAAAACATTCTGTGTCAGATGGGGCTGGAACCTGGGCTCTTTCGAAAACCAGCCATCGGTCAGATATTTGGTCGGATACAAATTTAAATATCTTAAAAGGTCTTAAAATCAATAGTTGAAGGGGCATTAAAAAAATATGGTTTTTGAGACCTTCGATCTTGTATTTTTTTTTTGTGTGAACGCGACTTCACATGGGACTTTTAACCAGTGATGCCACTAAATTTTTGAAAAAATCCCTACCGCATTTCATGAAAATCCCTACTTTTCCCTATGCAAACATAATTTTTCCCTACAAGTTTCCCTACATATTTATTTCATAAATGAAACACAAAAAGTTTGTTGCAAACAAAAAAATAGCATGTACGTATGCCTTAAAATGTTTATTTAATATTATATTTCACATCGATTAATCCATAAAATTGTATTGTACGTACTCAAAAAAACAATAAAAAATTAACATAAGTATATGTAGACTACCCAGTGGGCAAATGCAGCAGTCCGAAGGCCGTTTAAAAGGCCTGTATTTGCATTCGATAGGCCTTACACAATCCTTGTAAGCTCCCTTGTATTGTTTGTATGAAACGAGAAAATTTGTTAGTACTTCCGCACTCCCTGCTTTAAAGAGGCCTGCTATAAGCACTCCTTTAAAATGGCTTAAAGAAGGGGTTAACCAAAACAATTAAAAAAATATTTTTTTTTATTATTCTGTATTATTCTATTTATTCTGTGATTCTGTGATTTTATTTTATTTTACATATTTTTGCCGGATAAGAATATTTCTAAGTCATGACGTTGATTATTATTGAGTATATTTGAACTAACATATATTTTAACTTTTAACGAAAAAGTAACACTGAAATATAAGCAGAACCAGTTTTTGTAGGAAAAATATAATTGTTGTACTGCCCTGTGTAGCAGTCACATCACAGAGAAATAACGAAAACTTCTTGCCTTCCTTTAGCAGGCAGGCCTTTTAGGAGCCCTCACCGATGCAGTGATGTTGTTAAGTGTGTTGACGCCAAAAAAAGCAGTTAATGCATGCCTTTTTTCAAGAGGCCTGACTGAATTGCCCACTGGGTAGTTAACATCTATAAATCCATATAATTGAATTGTACACAAAAAACAATAAAAAATAACATAAATATATGTTGACTAGTTAACATTGATAAATCCATATCATGGTATTAAACATAAATAAAAAAAATACCAAAACATAATATATAAGCATATGTTATACGCATATAAATTAGTTTAGATTAAAGCTGATTCAACAGAATTATTCAAAGGTAAAAGTCATTTTTTTTTAATGATGATCATAAAGATCTTTATAATTCATTTGTCTGAAATGGCTTTCGTTACATTTAAAAGAAGTGCAATCTTGTTTTTCATCTTGTAAAAAAGACCGAATTATGCAAATTGAAGTGAGGTTATCGTGACTGATTTTATTCCTTTTTTTTGTACGAACATCGGTTACAATAGAAAATATACGTTCAGCATCTGCATTAGCATAAGGCAATATCAAACAATGCTTGGCTAATTTGGATAAATTGGTAAATATTGCTTCATTATTAAAATTCCTTAAATTCTCAATTTTTATCCAAAATTCTTCGATACCCATGTTCTCAAGAACTTTCTTTTCAGGTTCAAGAAATTGAAATTCAATAGACCTCCACTCAACCAGCACGTCATTTATATTACATTTAAATTTCTCACAAATATTTTTAAAATCAATCTCACGCCTGCTGAATTCAGTATGGACCCCCAGTACAATTTTGGGATCAAGAAAGCACATATCTTTGAAAAAGGTCTTGTTTTGTATCGGCAATCTTTGCTGAATTTCTTCCAGAGCAGTGATATAAAAAGATAGGCAATCTAATCTGATTCGTTCGGCAGCTATTTTTGGAAGCGTATTCAGTAGCTCGAGACATTCAGGGCCGAGATATATCTCATTGAATGATTATGTCAGTGGGTATGTTTAAGCATATATGAAGACTTAACTTGCTCAGGTTTTTCACACTGAAAGAATTTCAACTCAATTAAAGAAATTATATGCGAATATAAATACACATTTTTTGAGAAATATAGAGAGAAATTTAAAATTTTAAAAATTCCCTACATATGAGCATATATTGGAAATCTGTCCTTCTCAAAACTAAGGATGAATTTCTCTACATGTAGCCTCTTTTCCCTACTAGTGGCATCACTGCTTTTAACACCTTATTTCTTATGACCAAATAAATACAAACCTATGAAGAAAACTTTTCTTAGTTTTTCTTCCCATAACGACCGTTTTTTCGCCTTATTTTCTTGGGAAAAAAGTGGAGTTATATAATAAAAATTGTCTACCGAACTAGATTTAGAACATTTTTAGTACACCACTCATGAATTTTCGGGTAAATCTTTGATCCATACCAGGATATTGTAAAAGTTTTAAATTTTACCTCTACGTTACTCTTACTACCATAGTATATGTACTCTACCTCTAGCTATATTTATACAAATACATATAGAAATGGTGGTTTTTTTGCCAAGCCATTCTGTGACATTATTCGGTCTGTTTATAAAAATAAAAATGTCGGTAAAACATGCTCCAACTCACACATCGAAATGTTGCCTGTCTATTTTTGACGTTGCGTGAATATATAAAACTTTCCATAATCGACAAAAGTAACACAGCAAGACACAAGCTGAATACATAGACGGGTCAATATACACAAAATGACAAGTGGGATGGAAGGTGTCAGTTGATGTAAAGAAGGACAAAGAGCACGGTTTATCGGTAACATTTCGATTTTATTATGGTCAACACAAACAAAATGTAAGAAAAAAAATAAAATGAACGAACGAGTGAACACATTTGACGAGAGGACATCAATAGCAGCAGGACGTTGAAATGAGTGAAAGGTAATGCATTGACAAAGATAGCAACGTTTACAACACATTATAAAGGTGTGATTATGCAGTGAAGGGGAAAGAGTTGGTGATTAACCAAATCGATTTTTATTACCTACATCTTTCCTTTACCTATATTTTTTTTTTTTTTTTGTTAACTCAAATTAAACTGAAACTGAACTTAAAGCTCAATAATGTGCCGTTGTTCGTACTTATATACACGTATTATTGACTTTATTTTGTAGTCTTACATTAGATAACCATTTAATTACATCGCAAAAAACCTCAAATTTCAATATAAACTAACAAAGTCTTTATTTGTTTGTTAAACTAAACGAATGAACAAAACCAGCAAGAAATTTGCCTTTTTGTGGTATAAACAAAGAAATTCCTAATCAGTAAACCATGCAAAGGATACTCGCTTCAAACCGCAAATTCACTCAGACGCAGTTTTAAGCAAACTTTACATACAACATCCTTACCAAGAGATAATAGAAAATAGAGTTAAAACTGCAACTAGAGCATAATGAAAGGATATGATGATATGCAGTAAAGATATATGTACATGCGCTCATTCATAGCTATAGATGGAAAAACGTACATAGAGATAAAGTAATGCCTGGCAGCACAAGTGAAAATGTTCAACCGCAAATTGCTACAGGTTAAAGTTAGTGGTAAGTGAGCCGCCAAAGGGGCGTGTATTGTAACCATAGCGGAAACTAAATGGAAACAACTGTAAGAATATAAGAAAATTTCGAATTGGTTAGAAAATATGTAGCAGACAAGCAACCCGGTCGAAATTGAACCATTTTGCTGAATATGCATAGATTTTGACTAGTGAAAGTCTGGACTTTTCTGCTTAAACAAAAATATTCTAGATTGATAAAAGAACGTATTCTTAGATATAATCTGTTATGAGATTATTGCATGATCTTTTGGTGTTTTCTTTCACTTAGCTCAAATTTTTTTGTGTCATGTCCTCATTGAACGTTTGAAACATTTCCATGCCGTATTTATCAAAATATTAGTTTTGTTCACGTACTTTACTTGCAGGATGAGAGTAAATGAAGAATTGAGAAAAATAATCCCACAAAGAGAAAAATAGTAAAAAAAGTACGTGAATCGAAAATTAGTAGAAACTTGCTAATTAACAGCTGATCGAACGTCTTCACAGCTTTTTTGAAACCCAAAAAATTGTGTAAATTCGAGTTTTTTCAAATATTTGAAACTATTAAAATAAATAAAGTGGAGCCACATAAAATAAATTTCAATTTTTTTCCAAAGAATTATAAGCTTCACAATCGGTTTTTGCTGCTGTAGTAAAAGGTTATAAATTATTTAAATAATTTCTTGTGTCCAACCAACATAAACATTTTTATTTACATTTGCCTCTACATCACAAAGGTTTCTTTTTCCGTCCCATTTAAAAGGAAATTCACAAGAAATAACTTTTCAAAGCTTTTTTTTTAAAACAAACAATTTTTTTTAATAGCTGCAAGTTCTTGCAAGTAGAAATTTTGCTAGCAAAAACCAGCTACAAGGTTGTTCTTTCTCGTTTTTTTACGCTCTCGTTGTCTACTCTCGTTGCAAGTTCTTCGAGTACGTGAGCGCTTTACTAGTTAAAAATTGTATTGTAAATTGTATTGTAACAATTTTTTGTTAGTGTACAAATTTATTACAGCAAAAAAAAAAAAAAAAAAATAGTGGAAAAAAAATTGGAACACCCTATAACTTTTGCAAATGGCGCCAAATGTCAATTCGGTTTTGACATTTGTGAAGTAAACAAACGCAGAATACAAATTGACAAGCCATAAATTGGTTTACTCCTCAAGAGCTCGGAATAATTGTTGTGAATAATTGCCGGCTCCGGAGCATCCGTTCTGCTGAGAATATCGCTGCTGTTACCCAATATGCCAAAGAAGAGCCCGGAACATCGGCCAGACAACGTGCCACCCAATTGGGTATTAGTCGGCGGTCCCTACGCAGAATTATGGTGAAAGATTTGAAGATGTTCCCGTACAAAGTGCAGACAGTGCATCAGCTGTTAGCTGTGTTGACCGCCAAACGCGTGTAACCTACGCTCAGCCATCCTGAATCCCAACGAAGAGGTGGACGATTTTTCATCAAAAATTATCACGAGCGATGAGGCTCATTTCCATCTTTGCGGTTACGTAAATAAACAAAATAATCATTTCTGGGGCACCGAAAATCTGTGTATCACCCACGAAGAACCATTACACCCGCTCACAAGTTACTGCGTGGTGTGCTGTTTAAGCTGAAAGAGTCATAGGACCATTTTTTTTGAGAACGCCTCGGGCCAAACGACAACTGTGGACGGCGTGCGCTTCAGATGATGATTTTTTCTTCCTCAATTGGATGAATTGGGACTGGAGAACATGTGGTTTCAACAGGACGGTGCAATGGCGTACACTGCTTGAGCCACAACCGATATTCTGAATGAAGCATTTCCGGGCCGCTTAATCTCTCGTTTTGGTGTTTTACACTGGCTCCAGTCTCCTTTTTATGGGGTTTTTTAGAGTCGGGGGTGTACGTCAACAAGCCTCAGACTCATCAAGTCCTTAAGGAGAATATTCGCCAAGAATGCGAGAACCTGTCGCCCGAAGTTCTGACAAGAGTGATAGAAAATGCCATAAAACGAGCCCGTATGGTCATCAACTGTGGTGGCGGCCACTTGGCCGCTATCATTTTCTCAACTTGATGGAATAAATTCTAATGGATTAAATAAACAAATTTCACAAGCACAACCAAAGTTTTTCATTAAAAAAAGAAAACATCACAGCAAAAGAACATTGGGTGATTACTTTCGCCCCCACCTAGTGTATAAAGAGAAGTGTATATTTTGAAGTCACCACTAACTGCGGAAACGGGTTGACCGATATTAGGCAAAATTTGAGGGTACATTGGGAAAGGTATCTAAATGGTTTATGTGAAGTTTGCACGAAATCCGGAAGTTTGCCCAGTGGACTTATATACTCCCATATTTTCTATATTATTTATATAAAAATCGATTGCTGTGCGTTTGGCGGGATTTTTTTATTTTCTTGGTAATTGTTCAGGGATAGTTTGCTAAATGAGAATAATTTAAAAACTTTAATTGATAATTTGGAAAATCACGGGAACCAAAATAGGAGGCAAACTATCACTTAGGTCAGATTTAAAGATATACCTTCTTTTCCACGCCAATTCAAACTGGCTGCTTAAATCGTTGCAGCAGTTTCACTATATGGAGAAAAATTATACTTTATAGCTCAGAATTAAAACTCAAAAACGACTGAGCAGACTGAGTTCAAAATTTGGCCGCAAATATGTTTCGTACGCGAGATGGTTTACGAATAATAAAAGGTAGTATAAGATAATTGGGCGTGTCAATTTCCAATACAAATCCAAAACCTCAAACGTGGTACCTGATCGATATCTGGCCAATTTGCATAAAATTTTGTATGTGGGGGGTTTTAAGATACGGAAAGTTTTTACTATTTATATATTTTGCTCTATCTCGAACTCCAGATGGCGCTGTAGTACAAACTGTGTTGAAATAAGCTAAAACCTCCTAAACCGCTCATTCGATTTGCATAAAAATTTGTATATAATAGTTTAAGGGTACGGCAATTATTATGACACTATTTTTTTAACTTTAACTCAAACATTAGAGTGCGCTGAAGTACAAATATTTTTAAAATACGCGAAAAACTCCTAAAGCGTATGTATGTAAGAATTTTCGGGAAGAGCAAGTCCTTAGAACATGTTGAACTAATTGAAAACATGATAAAAGACAATTAAAAGCGAAAATAAGTCTAAATTTTAGCATATATAAATAGTGGCAGATAAAAATAGGTAATTTTCCACATTCAAGTGTGAAATCGAAAAAAAACATATTGGCCATTTCAGCTCGTGAAAAGACTTTGGCCGAGAAGTGGACCTACAAAGCTTGATGCCGACTCCGAACGGCTTATGCTCACAACAATTTAATCTTTTCGTTAACAAAGGAGTTTTCTTGGTAAGTTTGACAGATTTGAGTGACTGTGAAAGCAATTCCATGTTGTTTTATAGTGTTCATTACAATGCCAAGGAGAGGACAAGCGGACATAGGTATTGCCATGTCCGAATTTCGATCGAGAGCGACTAGAATGAAGCGAATAGATTCGGAATACAATAAGTTCGTGCACATCAAATACAACACCAGCGAGAACGACAAAATGAACAAAACAGGTTGCATCTACGCAGTGCTCCTGTGAATCTGGAACAAGCGTGATTCAATTACGATCTGGAATTCGATTACAGTGTGAACAGATCAGTAACGAATGCCAGTTATTAGTCCGCATTGTAAGGCGTTGCAATTCAGCTGTGAATCTCCTGGATTGTGTTGTGTGGGTGGAAGAGTGAAGTTGCCACAATTGACACCGCCAATAGAGCCATTACTCGCATTAGTTTCTGGAACAACAAGTTTCTAGAATTTCTCAAATTGCCTCCTCACAGTCTTCAATTTAATGTCATATTGGGAAAATTGCTAATATTCACTACTTTCGAATGACAAGGGAACGCACGCTGGGAACAGCTATAAATATAATAAAATTTAAATTACAGGCAATTTGGTCTGTGAAATTGATAGCTAAGTGATAAAAAACGGTGTATTTGAATTACACAGGTCTACAAATACCGGGGTCATGTGAGTTGTTGGAAAGCGAAGGTTCATTTCCAATGTAATTTGCTGCGTAGAATCCGAATCCGACGTCAGAACTGGCCCATCACGTCAGGATTTTGAGATATTTGAGGTTATGTACCCGAAAAACGGCGTTTTTTCGTACTTTTTTGGTTATGTACAGGGAGCTAAAATTATCATTAGTATTTGCATTAAGCTTTTGAGACAATAATTTTTTACTGTGTAATATCTCTTGAAAATTTTGACTTGAGGGTTTTTGAGGTCGCTGAGATTGAATATGAAGTCGGAATAATGAAATTTGCATTTCCAATATGGCGTTTTCAATATTTCCAATATGGCGTTAAAAATTATTGTCTCAAAGGCTTAATGCAAATGACGTCGAAAGGATATATTTCGTAACTTCGAATAGCCATAACTTTGCGAAAAAAAGTCTTAACTGATCTCTTAAACTCTTAAGTTAAGAGTAAGAGTTGTACTAAATGATGTAACTGGAGAGACAGACTTGATTTTTTTCGCCCTGTACATAACCTCAAAAGTAGGGAAAAACGCCGTTTTTCGGGAACCTAACCTCAAAATCCTAATTCTACGCAGCAAATTACTTCGAAAACGACCCTCAGCTTTTCAACAACTTACCCATTTTGACCTGTGTTATCAATTCAATTAGATTAAAATCATCTTTTTTATAATGACTTAACCTAAGTCCTAAAATTAAAAATTTTATCTCTGACAAAAAGATTTATGGTTAGGATTGGATCCATTGATCGTTGTGCATTGATCGTTGTGTTGGTTGTTTCATGTTACAGATATTTTAAACACCTTGAATGCTACACACTCTCGTGAGGCGCCAGGTATTCCAGCTAGTATAATATAATAATGTAATATAAAATGAATATAAAAAAAAGATAATTTTGAAAAGATCAAGTATTTTTTATTTTGATTTTCCTTATGGTATAACAATGTTTTTATTGAGTTTAATTTTAGAAATTGTGTTTTGAGGTCGTTAATGGGTTAAATGCTTTTCTTTTTTTCGGCTTTGACTTGACCAACAATCACATCCATTCGAAACGTCCTTCAGAGATACTTTTTGAAGTTCAAATCTTAAATATTTTTAAACAATACAAGTTTAAGTATGAAACAAGTCGTATGTGTTTCGACGAAAACTTTAATTTTCCTACTATTTCCTACCGGGCTGCTCACGTACAGTATTCGCCACGTAAGCAATGCGGATTTAATAGAATGGAATAGAATTGCAAAAGTTTTCAAAGAAATTCTCGTTAGCTTTGAAAATTGAAAAGAATGTGTTTAGTATGTATGTGTGTTTGTGTGTGTATACACATGCATACATGTGCTATTTCGTGTGAGTTTGTGTGTGACTGTTGGGGAGTAACGGACAAATAATAATATGGTGAAAGTCCCCACAAAGCAGAATATACATTAAAAACACAAAACAAAAAATCGAATCAGCAACGCAAGTAAATCCTCTGTCAGGAGTTTGCGCTGGAAAGTAAGTTTTTAACCTGGCCACCTCCTTGGCAACAATCAAGCCAAGAAGTAACAGGATAAGACTAAGTCGAACAGCAACAACAATAGAAAATATGGTGGAGCTAGCAGCAAACTGTTCATTGCTCCAGCAATAATCAAAAAAAAAGAAAAAAAATCAGCTACACCAACAGCAACAACAACATCAACAGCAAAATCAAAACAGACGACTTGGCTTGGCATGTCTGGCTAGCTGACTTCGTTTGCCATGGCACATCCTGTCGCTGCTTCGTGCACTTAATCCTGGCAAACGAGCGAGCACGTGTAAAGCATTCTGTAGTAATGTGCGTGTGTGTTTGTACTTGTATATGAAATCGTGTGTTCGTGTGTGCCATATGCGCTGACATATTCATGTATACACACATCCGCATATATCGATTTTACATTTAGCTCTTCATATAACTAAGCTTCCACATCCTGGCTAAGGATGAGCGGCACCCGTCCTCAGGCAGTTCCGATAGCATGGGTCGATTTGTGGCTGACTCGCTCTCAGTTCGATGTCGCTGCCAAAATCTCTGTGGCTCTTCAACTGCTATTCTCTAGTTCTTTCATACTGGTTTCATACTCACAAAAAGTTCCTGCGAGTTGAAAACAATGCATTGACGTTTCTCTCCTTTTTTTTGGTTTAATGTTGTTAGCGGTGAAGAGCGGCTTTGCATGAATTCTGTAAGAATGAGAGAGAGAGAGAGAAAGTTATTGAATTACTCAAATTTAATTCAGTTGTGAGTTGTATTTTAAGAGAGTTTTTATCTATGAGGTGCAGAACTATGGTGAACTGGGTGTAAGTCTTTGAATTTCAAGAGGAATAACTTGTAACCTTAATGAACACTATAACTGATAAGTTTTAAATGCGAAATTTTACTGAAATCGTTTGCTTTTAATCTCGACTAGCTCAATTTAGAGACTAACCTGAGTGCGTTGAAAACAAAACCAACAAGTTATGACAACTGTTTCTAATGCGTTTTGATGTTCAAAACGAAGTCATTCAAATCAATTCTATACAGCAACCGAGTCTGGAACGGGTGAAGCTTATCCCGGTGCCGCAATTTTAATTTGGAACTTTTTTTTTATAGAGTATCGGTGTAGATTATAATTTTATTAAACTTTGTTTAATAGTTCACTTAAAGCTTTATTATTTATTGACCATATTTTTTGTTAGTTGTATATGTGTTACACCGATTTATGTAGTTGCTTCTGGGCGTAGCGAGGAGAAGGTACAGCTGCCCACCCCGTAGACACAAGAAAAATTAAAATAATAACATAATATTACAACATATATGACCGGTAAAAAATTCATATTGACTGGTAGTTTAAAAGCTATAATTATAGCGGTTGTCTACTTGAAATTCAGGTTTTTCCTCTTTTTCAAATCCAATATAAGCTAATATAGAAAAGATATTATCTTCCCTCTGGCTGACAACCTGGCTACGCCCATGGTGCTGCTTGAATAATTTGTTGAATAGTTGCAGATATTATTTAATCCTTAGCAACAATTTTAAGTTCGGATTCAAGTTTCTGTGTTAGTGGGCAGGGTAATGTAGCCAGCAGTGGGACATCGCCATGAGTGGGACATCGCCATGAGTGGGACATCGCCATGAGTGGGACAGCGCAAAAATGTATTTCTCATAGTGACAACACTGCAATTTCGGCTGACATCGATCAATCTACCCACAAACTTACTGTTGAATAGCGTTTTGAAACGTAAAACTGACCTTATGTTACTGTGCCAAACATATTAAAAATAAGTGCAATTTTTTTGTGTATTATCAACGTGGCTTTTTTGGGGCTATAAAAATTCAAGTTTTTTCTTCGAATAAAGAAAGGCAATCAATGTTTGCAGTATTATACTGGTCCAAAAATAAATATCGAACATTTTTTTCAACTGCACTTCCAGTTCGCTAGTTCATTAAATTTAGTTCTTTAAATACTATATAAAAAAGAGGCTGTCGAAAATTTTAAGGTACTTTTCTCTTTTAGGGTTGAGTTATGTTTTCGAGGTCGCTAATTATATTTTTTTAGTCCAAATTTGTTGAACCCATTAATGCACAAAATGTGAATTTAGTTTTTGCTCAAAACGCAAGTTCAAGTCTAGAATTCTACTACAAAAAGGGGGAGGGTAGGGGGGTATTTTTATACCAAAATTTTGAATAAAGGGTTTTTGAGTGTGAATTTTCAGAATCAGACAGTTTCTCATACGCAGTTTTTGAGAATAAACCGTTTTTTGAAAGAATAATATAACGGGGAAAGTCCTCAGCAATCATATTCTGTGCCATTCTTAGATTTTCGTCAATTTTGGGCTTCAACAGAGCCACACTATGGTCATCAGGTAAAGATATTGTGCGATCTTCACAAGAATCACGAGCAATGGTTGAACTATGACATGGATAATGATCAGAAATTTCAGAAAAATTTGATGCATTCTGTACAACAGCTAAAAAAAGAACTGAAGTTAATCAAATAAGAATAAATCGGTACATAGAAAATTAACCACTTGATTTAACTCAATTTTGTTTTTTTGCAAAAATTATTTTTAATGGACATCGCGAGTGCAGAGCTGTACAGCTGTAGTCCTTAAATGCAACTTGATGTCTTAAATGCAGGACATCAATCATCATACATGTCGTTGAAAGTGTTTTCAGAGTATTGCTGTAGCCAAAAGCCAGAAACTGTCCATACATCATTAACATCAATATCATCCAGATCAGTGGCGCCGACAGTAGCAAAGTGCAGCACTGCCAGACCTTCGGCGGCTTCTCTAAATATGTGACGTATTTCCAAAAATATGCTGAACTTCATTCAGTTCGGGTTCTTTGAAATTTCTGCATACTTTTCTTCATTTGCTTTGTTTTTTTTTTTTTTTTTTTTGATGTTCTGCTTGTACTTTTGACGTTAGTAACTGAAGCTAGACTGACTGACAGATGCCATTGATACACGCATGCGCGCGTGGTTTATCAAATAACTGAAGTTTTTGTTAAAAGCAACTGTAGCAAGTGGCACACCTTGCGCTTAATTTGCGCCGCTGTCAATAATTGTGCTGCTATGTCGAGATGGTCGGATGGTTGTAAGTGCAGAAACGTGAATGGCCAAAGGGGCCCACGCTGTGCCGCAGATAACAAGCAGCGACTAGCAAAAACAGTAATAATTGTTAACTCATTGCTACCGCATAACGTCATGTTGGCCTTTTAATTAACGATTAAGTTGAAATTTTTATTGCAAATTTTTACTTTAATCCCAATGACTGTAACGCTTTGCAATATAGGCGTGTGCCACAACAACAATAACCACTTGTCTGTTCTGTTCTGTTTGGCCTGTAGGCGTGTGCGCAAATAGCCTTTTGTCCTTGCTTGTACTATAATCCAGCTTGACTAAGAGTCTCTGTTCATCTGTCTGTCTGACTGTGACACTTAAGTTTGTCTCAAAAGTCTTAAGCCTGCAGTTTTCAATAAGGCGCGCGACTTAATCAAGCGTGTGTCTTAATATACATTTTTTTCAAGAGTTACGTTAAATTAACGTAGTCTCAAGTATTGCACTTGCTTTAATCCTTTGGGGCATTGATGTTGTTTGACAGCTGAATTAATATGTCAAGCGTTGTTTTAAAATTATTTTGTTTACTGTAAGTAGCTTTTTTCAAAATATTGCATCTGCATAGATTCGATTAATTAATCAATGATAGGGTTGCATGTGTTACATGCGCGCAGGCGTTGTGCAAAATTTAATGATAAAATTAATTTAGCCGCAAGTGATGTTGGTTAATAACATAATTAGAGGAAAGTAGGAATTACACTGTGTGAGAACTTCATAATCTAGGAGGATAAAAGTAAGAAAAAAAAATTGGCCAATTCAAATAATTTTTTGGTGTGTCATATAAAAATCCTTCTTTATTACGAATATGAGCGTAAAAATAAGCAAAAACCAACAGGTTCGGCATAAACAGCAGTTTGCTTGCTGGTACATTTTACAAACTATAAAATTATTTTAATAGTAGAAATTTGAACCGTGATTGAAGTAGCGGGCGTGATTAAAATAAATTGTTTTTCTAAGTTTTAAAATTGCCTGCACTTTAAATATGATTACAAGTCGTAATTTAATTATATGATTTCTCGTTTGTTTTCTCAGTAATTCAGACCTTTAATATATTTTACTATTTTTAATGCTTATTATTCAAATTAAATAGACTAAAACCGATAAAGGCCATTATTAGCCATTCCTTGTATTACGTTTATCGTCAAAATGGATGTTTATAGTTTATAAATGCATGAAAATTGTTATGCGCATGTTTGCGCATATCTAAAAATTTAAGCTTTTTATAAAATTCCTTTCCTTCTAAAAATCAAACTCATATCAGTCATTATACGTATAGCATTTCATTATAACGCAATATCTGTTTATTTTTTCAGACGAATTTCTTGGAGCATAATAAATAGAATGCCAAAGGTTCCTTATTATTCTATATACAAATCAGAAGATATTTTTTTTTTTTTTTTTTATTTTTTTATTTTATTATATAATTAGTACATAAGAAAGAGTTATTCTTTTGCGTACAATAAAATAGTATACTATATATCTCGAACAAGCTTAAAATCATAATGAGAAAGAAACAAAGTTATTACATTTATATTTAAAAATTACTTAAGTATACTTAAAATCAATTTAAATTAATTAAAATAATGAAATCAACACGATCTCATATATAATGAAGTGAAGTATTAAAGAAAAAATGTGAAATGTAATAAAAAAAAAGCGAGAAGGTAAAAGAGAAACGAGAATTTAAAAAAAATGTGCAGATATAAATTGCTTGAAGTATTGTGCATTTGAAATAGATTTAAGATACCTCGGCAAGGAGTTCCACAGTCTAATGGTGCTTACGAAAAAAAGCCTTGAGGAGTTCAGATATTTAAAGCGAGGAACTACAAGATTTAAGCTTCTAGATGATAAACAAAACTGAAGTTTCGCATATAGATAGTTTGGAGTTTTTGAGTGTATCAGCTTATGTAGAAATATACAATTTCTTGCTTTTAAATAATTTTCTATATTGCATCCTAGTATACGGTTGCTTAGACCAGTAACATGGCTAAATCTTCTGAGTCCATACACATAACGGTCCGCATAGTTTAACGCTACTTGCAGTTTATGTAACGAATGTGAATCTAGATTACTAAAAACCACTTCAAAATAATTTATAAAAGGCATAATCAACTGTATTACTAGTTTACGGCGAGTTTCTGTTGGTGTGATCTGAGCAGTCATTCGCAGATTTCTTAAGGCAAAGTAGATTTTATTTACAACATAGTTAATATGGTCTACACATGAAAGTGATGTGTTAATCCTTATACTTATATATACAGCTGGGATATCTTCATCTGAGTAACGACTTTTTGAAATTGGCAACACAAAAGATTTTAACGGATTTAGTTTTAGCTTGTTACTTAACGCCCACTTATTAATTGAATCTAGGTCTTCATTAACTCTGAAGCGAAGATCTGCGCTGAGACCAATAGGACGAGACATATAAAGCTGGAGATCATCCGCATATGCATGCATTATTACATTTTTCGGAATGGTAAAGATATCATTAATAAAGATTGCAAAGAGAAGTGGCCCAAGACTTGAGCCCTGTGGCACTGCGCTGTTAAGGTATTTATAATTCGAGTAACTACTGTCAATCTTTACTCTTTGGGATCTCCCATTTAGATAATTTTTAATAAGTTTGACTGCAGTCGAAGGAAAGCTAAAGAATGACTCAAGCTTTGAACATAAAAGATAATGATCTACAGTATCAAATGCTCTGGTAAAACCCAAAAGGCAGAGTAAGGTAAGATGTTCTTTATCAAAGGATATTCGAATGTCGTCTTAGATTTTAGCAACAGCAGTTGAGCAACTATGTCCAGAATGAAAACCGGACAATATTTGGGATATTTGGGTCGAAAGTTAACTAAAAGTGGTCATCCGCCTATATCCTAGCACCTGTTCGTCGGACAGTTGTCTGTTTAGATAAAAACTGTTGCCCAGTTTAAGCTGCTTAAGCTGCTTCCGAAATCGAAGAGAATAATGTCCATAACTTCCAAAGCAATTTAAATGTTAGCAGTGATTCATATTGATATAATTATATCAGCATAATTATATTATATACTAGCTGAATATCCGGCTCATTCGTCGATTTGAAAAAAGTTTTCACAAACTTTAGAAGAAATTTTGTGTGCATCTTTCAAAGCGGTAGCTTTGGCGAAATGAGCAAAATGTAGCTTTGACATCTAAAAATTATGAGAAAAAGTTAGGGAAATCATGATTTGTGTGTGCGTGTCGCCGATCGCTTGCAAAAATATATTTTCTAGTTTTATATTGTATTCGATAGATTGCACATTTTTGAAAAAATCAGAGCAAAAACGAATTTTTTGCAATTCGCGAGGAAACTGGACACAAATTAAATAAGCATTGAAAATAGAAATTGAAATGTCAAAACAACGCCAACTTACGACGCAACTGACTTGCGCATGTGTTGATGCGTACTCAAATACCACAGAATTTGGCATCAGCTGTCCTGATTTGCGAAAAAATAAAGTGGTATGCAAATAAATACACATAAAAAGGAAAAGAAGATATTTATCATCCTTCGCGCTTTGCTACGCCTTACTGAATTTTGAAGTACAGCGCCCTCTGGGGTTCAGAATATAGCGATATACATAGCGCCAAAAGACTCACCGCACCCAAAAACCACTTATAAAAATCATAATTATCGGATGAGTTGTTTTGAGTTTTTTGCGTTATTTCTACAACAGGTTTCTGGTTTCTGGTTTTCGAGATAGAATAAAAAAATAACGCCAAAGCCCTTTCAATACTCGATAATCAAATCCTATATATCCGATATACAAATTTTTCTCTAAATCAGATGAGCGGTTTTTGAGTGTTTCACGATTTCTTAAGTGATTTGTACTACAGCACCATCTGGTGTTTAAGATAGCGCCGAAAAAAAAAATCCAAGATACCCACCGTATCCGAAAACGCCTATGTCAAAATTTTTACTCAAATCGGATGTACAGCTAGGAGTTTTTTTGACATTTTTAAAACATTTGTACTGCAGTACCCTCTGGTGTTCAATACAGAACAAAATTCGGAGATAAACTATAATAACAAAATTCGTGGAACCTGATCACAGCGGCACCTACTGGGTCCAATTGCTTATCTGAACCAGGGATCCACTTAAACACACACAAAAAAATTTCATCAAAATCTGTGCAGCCGTGTAGGAACAGTTTAATAACATGCACACGTACAAATTGTATAACAGCGCCCTCTAGTTTCGAGAAAGAGCAACAAAGATAGCACCAAACCCTTGCCGTACTGGAAAATCGCTATTTACATATTTTCATCCAAATCGGATGAGCAGTTTTGGAGTTTTTCACGATTTCCTGAGATTTGTACTATAGAGCACCCTGGTGTTCGAGAAAGAACAGAGTAGATATGTCGAGAACCTCTACATACAAATTTTCATGCAAATCGGATGAACGGTTTTGGACTTTTTCGACGTTTTTTAAAATATTTGTACTACAGCTCCCTCTGGTGTTCAAGATAAAACCTAGTTTATAAGCCATGAAAACTCACCGTTTCTGAAAATCTCTATATACCAACTTTCAAGCAAATCGGATAAGCGACTTAGGAGTTTTTTGACGTATTTTAAAATATTTGTACTGCAGCGCCCTCTGGTGTTCAAGATAGAGCAAAGTTTATAAGCCATAAAAACTCACCGTTTCCGAAAACTTCTATATACCAACTTTCATGCAAATCGGATAAGCGGCTTAGGAGTTTTTAGACGTTTTTTAAAATATTTATACTACAGCTCCCTCTGGTGTTCAAGATAAAACCTAGTTTATAAGTCACCGTATCCGAAAAACTCTACTTACAAATTTTCATGCAAATCGGATAAACGGTTTCGGAGATAAGCTAAAAAAAAAGAATGCCTGGAACCCAATCGCAGCGCGCCCTACAGGGTCCAACCTTTTTTACTGGATAAAAAGTAGCCTATGTTATGACCGGGGATATAAGGAACCTAGATGCCAAGTTTCATTTAAATACACCCAGTGGTTTTCGCGTGATGCTTTAACAGACAGACAGACAGTCAGACAAAAATTTTCAAAATGCGATTTTCGGACTCTTTCGGCGTCATTCAAAATGTCCATCGCAAAAGGAATTTCAAAAAAATATTTCATGTACAGATTTTTTTTTTTACAATTTAATATATATATATATATATTATATAGATAATATATATATATATAGGGGAACAGGGGGCGAACCTTCACATGGCAACGTGTCTGACCGCCTCAACCTGGCGAGGCCAGCATTATCCATGTCAAAATCGTCTCAAGTCGACTCAAACCTCCAAGTGGTGTTCCCTGGGCAACGGCAAACTGGCATCCGTCAGTTTGACGGCTAATTTGAGCGGCGGGTCGATCCATAGACCTTAAACATGGAATGTGCGCAGGGTTTGGGTCCCGCCACATTACTACTGCCCAATGAAAACTAAACCAGCCTCGGATAAGAACCCCAATTACGTTGACGACCACCGCAAACGAAAAACGGACAATGATTTACGGATATGCACCTGGAATGTCCGGACCCTTTATAGGGAAGGTGCCATTATCCAACTGGCGGAAGCCCTCAAAACAATACAATCTGACATCACCGCCATCCAGGAAATGCGATGGAAAGGGCAAGGCTGCTCTAAACAAGCACACTGCGATATCTACTACAGCTGCCATGCGGAGAAGCGCGAATTCGGATGTGGATTCGTCGTTAGCCGGAAACTACGCCACCTTGGTTTCCGGTTCACAGGTGTGAACGAAAGATTGGCCACGATCCGCATCAAGGCAAAATTTTTCTACATAAGCCTTATTTGCGCGCACGCCCCGACGGAGGAAAAGGACGAAGCCGTCAAGGACGCTTTCTACGCTAGTCTTGAGGACGTATATGACCACCTTCCGGTCCATGACGTGAAAATAGTCCTCGGCGATTTTAATGCGAAAGTCGGAAGGGAAGGCATCTTTGGCCCCACTGTCGGTCAGTTCAGTCTTCACGAGACCTCCACAAGCAACGGTCTAAGACTGATCGACTTCGCCGCGGCACGAAACATGGTAGTTAGTAGCACCAGATTTAAGCACCTCGACATCCACAAGGCCACCTGGCTGTCCCCGGATCAAAAAACGCGAAACCAAATTGATCATGTTGTAATCGACGGAAGGCATGCCTCTAGTGTTCTAGATGTGCGTACATTTCGGGGGGTCAACATTGACTCCGACCATTATCTTGTTGCAGCCAAGATCCGCATGCGATTATGCAATGCCAAGAACATACGCACAGGAATGCAACGAAAGCTAGATGTCGCTAAGCTGCAATTACAACGGACTGCCGAAGCCTACTCCGCTCAACTCTCGGTTAAGCTCAACCGACCAACCTCTGGACTCGACGACGCCGGCGGACTTTGGGCGCATATATCCCACTCCATGCGCGCTGCCGCTGAAGAAGTCATTGGTTTCCGGCGCCCGCAACCTCGGAACCAATGGTATGATCAGGAGTGTCGCATTGCGACTGCAGTAAAAAACGCCGCTTATAGAAAAACGCTGCAGTCAGCTGCAACGCGAGCCGTGCGAGAAAACTACCGCGAAAAGAGGAAGGAAGAGAGGCGCCTTTTCAGACGCAAGAAAAGAGAGCAGGAAAAGCGTGAGCGTGAGGAACTAGAGGTATACCAGGGCAAGAAGGATGCACGAAAATTCTATCAACAGGTTAAGCGTCTAACCCAAGGTTTCAAGCCCGGAGCATCCACTTGTAGAGACGAAAATGGAGATCTGAATACGGATACACAGTGTGTGCTTAGATTGTGGAGACAGCACTTCTCCAATTTACTTAATGGCGACGATTCCACCAATGCCGCCCATCGAGAGCACAGTGCAGTGCCACCAATCGACGATGACGGAGTGGAAGTATCACCACCTAGCCATGAAGAGGTTCGAGTTGCTATCCAACGACTCAAAAACAATAAAGCAGCGGGTGCTGACGGCCTGTCAGCTGAATTGTTTAAAACCGGCGGCGATGAATTCATAAGGCGCATGCATCAGCTCATCAGCAAAATAT
Source organism: Coremacera marginata (assembly GCA_914767935.1). NCBI lineage: Eukaryota > Metazoa > Arthropoda > Insecta > Diptera > Sciomyzidae > Coremacera > Coremacera marginata. The sequence continues at coordinate 23,192,963 of OU612047.1, read as the reverse complement.
GGCTAGCAGAAAGCATGCCCGACGATTGGAACCTCAGTGTACTGTGCCCTATACTTAAGAAAGGAGACCCTACAATCTGCGCAAGTTATAGAGGTATCAGTCTTATTTCCATCGCATATAAGGTTCTCTCAAGCGTACTGTGTGAAAGATTAAAGCCAATTACAAAAACACTGATTGGACCTTATCAGTGTGGCTTTCGACCTGGTAAGTCCACCATAGACCAGATTTTCACGCTACGACAAATCCTGGAGAAGACCCACGAAAATCAAATTGACACACACCATCTCTTTGTCGACTTTAAAGCTGCGTTCGATAGCCCGAGAAGGGATTGCCTATACGCAACAATGTCTGAGTTCGGTATACCTGCAAAGTTGATTAGACTTTGCAGAATGACGTTGAGCAACACACGCAGCTCCGTCAAGGTAGGAAATGACCTCTCCGAAACCTTCAATACCGAAAGAGGTTTCAGGCAAGGCGATCCACTGTCTTGCGATCTCTTCAACATCATCATGGAGGGGATCGTACGAAAGGCCGGTGTGCATCGTAATGGCACCATTTTCTATAAAGGTGTCCAGCTCCTTGCTTACGCTGATGATATTGATATTGTTGGCAGAACCAAGAGAGATGTTACCGCTGCTTTCGCCGCTATCGAAAAGGAATCAGCCAAAGTGGGTTTGACGATAAATGAGGGTAAAACAAAGTATATGCTGTCTACAAACAAGGGAGCTCGGCGTTTAGACTCCCACGTTTCATCCGGCAGCTATAACTTTGAAGTAGTCAAGGAGTTTGTATACCTTGGCACCGCCATTAATACTAACAACGAAATCAGCCTGGAGATAAAGCGAAGAACAATAATTGCTAATAGGTGCTACTACGGGCTCAGTAAGCAACTAAGTTCCAGAGCCCTCTCTCGATCGACAAAACTAACACTCTACAAGACGCTCGTTCTACCTGTGCTGCTTTATGGCGCTGAGGCATGGGTAGTTTCGCAAACTGACGCAGCCGCTCTGGGGGTGTTCGAGAGAAAAGTTCTTCGCAAAATCTTCGGTCCTGTTCGAGTCGGCGATGACTATCGTATCCGAATGAACCACGAGCTGTATGAGCTCTACGGAGACATTGACGTAGTTCGGCGTATAACTGTGCAGCGACTACGCTGGCTGGGTCATGTCCATCGTATGGACGACGAAGCTCCAGCGAAAAAGGTGCTCGAAGCGAGGGTCGCTGGTCAACGACGACGAGGGAGACCATGCCTCCGATGGATGGACCAGGCTGAGGAAGCCCTAACCGCACTTGGTGTATCCGATTGGAGAAGGCGCGCGCAAAGCAGAGGCGCCTGGCGAGAGCTGATGAGGTCGGTCGAAATCCGGACACGGGTTGTCACGGCCACCTAAGTACGTAATATATAGATAATTATAATTATTAATATAGTTTATGTCCTATCAAATAATATTATTTGATTTTTAGCTCTAATTTATATTTTATACTTTATTATATTCATGTCAAAATATTGTAGAAACCTTAAGGATATTTTCGTTCATTAAAAAAAAAATGTTATAATGATTCAAGTTTTTATTTCAAAAAAATTTAAAATACTTAATAAAATAATATTTCCCCTCAAAATGTTTAAAGATATATAGTATTTTATTAATGATGCCATTTTTTACATGTTGCTTAAAAAATATCCTACCTACCATTGTACCAAATTTCAGGAAATTTGGCCAACTAGTTCTGGAGTTATTAGTTTTGCCCAGCTAGATTCGTGAATTCTCACACTGTGGCCTCCTTTTCAGTACCATAAATGTTCCTGTGCCTTGCAATCTAAAGTAACTAAAGCAACCGACTTAGTTGGGACAGTTCCTCCTCACACTGCCTAACAAGCTTGGAGTTGGTTCTTACTGCAACTAATCCAAATCTCTAGTAAATCTCTCTAGTAGCAGCTTGGCTATCCGACTGGATTGTTGTGATTAGGTTGTTAGTGCTGGCACATCTTATTGTCCGACCTTATCGCTAAAAGTTCCATTGGTTCGCTCCAAATTCCCAACTCATCTTGGAGCCATCGGTGTAGAAGGTAACATCATTAAGAGCATCCAGACCCCCATAGCGCCATTCTGCTCTAGTCGGGAATTTGCTGGTAAATGTTTTAGTAAAGTCAAGGTTGGGAGATTTCACAGGCCGTGCTGTTATTTGCCAAGTCTGAAGGTAGTAAGCTAAGGATTTTCCATGTCCATAAAGCTTGTATCTTCAGCTTTCCAGGCAAGTATATGAGTCAAAACATTCAGTGCGTCCCTTCGGCATTTACCGGATTCTCCCCGTAATGCCTAGACATGCTGAACGCTGAACCCTGGATTGTTTTCTAATATTGTATGCATTAGTCAGTGCAGGCCACCATATCAGTGCTCATATGTCAGAATATGGCGCACTCTGCGGTGTAAGGCCATACGAATATTTTTGCCTTAAGACCCCATCTTTTGCCAAATATTTTATTTACAGGCGTAGACGGCTATACACCCCTTATTAACTCCATGCTCAGTGTTTGTTTTCCAGCTGAGTTTCGAATATAGTCTGACTCCCAGATACTTGGTGCTGCTGGATTCAAATAGTGAAAATGTTTGATCGTTTAATCGCAGAAGGTTGAAGTGCTGCACCTTAGTTTTCAGAGTGAAGAGCATCAGTTGTTTTTTGCTAGGATTTTTTCCTAAGCCTGAACCGGCAGCTCAGTGACTGAGTTTGTTCAAAGCACCCTAAAAGAAAAAACCGTGACAAAAACTTTTGTTGACTCTATACTGATAAAAAATTTATCAAAACGACCAGAGATTAGAACAATATTTTCCATATTGACGAATTCCTAGGTTGAGTTGATAAATTTTTTGTCAGTATAGAGTCAATAAAAGTTTTTGTCAAGGTTTCTTCTTTGAGTGCATGATGCATGATTTTGCTGATAACAGAGGGAAACAGACCCCATACCATTACAACCACATCATCAGCGTATGCTACCACTTTGACCTCACTGTTATTAAGTAGATTCAGCACTTTGTTCATAGTTATGAGCCAAAGAAGTGGAGATATCATCCCGCCTTGAGGTGTACACCTATCAACGAATCTAGTAATGTGGCTGTTTCCAAGGTTCCCATGGATAATTCTTGAGCTAAGCATCAAAACAATACAGTCCCTTATAGGTGGTTTTACTCTTTTGAACGCTCCTTAAATGTCAAGAAAGGCAGCAAGAGTATACTCTTTGAAATAGAGAGATCTCTCAATATTTTTAATAATCTCATGCATAGTCGTTTCCGTTGATCTTCACTTGAGGTATGCGTGTTGGGCTATGGAAATGGAAGTTCTGCTGGGAGTGTCCCTTAGATACAAATCTAGAAGTCTTTCTAGTGTTTTTAGAACGAATGATGAGAGACTGATTGGTCTGAAGTCCTTAGGGGATTCATGAGCCCGCCTTCCAATTTTTGGGATAAAGATTACTTTGACTTTTCTCCACCTCTTTGAAACACAGTTAAGTCGGATACAGTTTGTGAATATTTTCATGAGTAAGGGCGATACTAGCTCCTGCATTTTTTGCAGCATTGCCGTATGTTGCCATTCATACCTGGGGATTTGTAGGTTGAGAAGCTGTTTATAGGCCACAAAATCTTGTCCTTTGTGTTAATGTGATCTATGAGGCTTCTCGGGACACTAAGTAGCGTCTCCCTACGTGAGGATTCATCACGGCTATCTGCACAGCAACAAAAAAATTTGTATTAAGTCGGTGTTCCAATGACTCCTTCGTAGATTCCATCCATGTGACTTCCACCTTTTTTATAAAAGAGGGGCTGGTTTGACCGTTAGATAGCCTCCTAATTAGTCTTGCAGACTTTATGAGGTTGTCAATTGATTGAGGGTGTATTCTTCACAAGCTCGCTTTTTCGAGTCACGGATAGCTTTCTTGTAAGTATTTAGGACTTCTTTGTATGGTTGTCAGTTGTTCGGTCTGTGGCACTTATTGAAGGTTCTCCTGATGTTATTCCTTAGGTCAGAGAGAACCTTACGTCACCACGGAGGGAAGGATTTCTTCCTACCCTTACTTATAGGACAAGATACCCTAAAGGCCATCTGCATGACCTTCTTCATGGCCTCAACGGTAGAATTTAGTTCCTTCGTCGTTGATATGTAGGTGTTAGCCAGTTTAGGAATTTTTGAGTGCGCCACACACGTAAAAATTCATTGTCGTAAAGAATGTCCAGCTATGTCCAGCACTTCCTTCCAACCTCTAAATTTGTCAGAGCTTGGAAATATAAATTAAGGTGCATTCTCCAGATAACCCAGATGTTTATATTACTTAGCTTTGTTTCATAATAAAACAATACAGCTAAATCGTTGAAACAAACAAAAACCAAATTAAATAGACTAAAAATAGATTTTGTTACATAAGACATTGTATGCTTTATACAATAATTTGTTCAATATTGAAATTTTTGCCATATATAATTTAAACATTTCTGTTTTGTATTCCAATGAATGTTATAACTTCCAATGAATGTTATGCTGACGCAAAAACTTTTGTGACTACACAAAAGATCTTCAATCCAGTATATATATTTTTTTTTACTCAACTTGTATAAGCTCACGACGTTTTTTTTTTGGCGTAAGAAGTTGTTCTTGCTTCCAATGAACTTATCCTTTGGATTAATTACAGTACATTGATTTTAATGAATTTCAATATAGAATACATTGATTTCAATAAAGAATCTTTGTCGATTAAGAAATTCTTCTTATATATAAAAAACGTTTTTATTAAAAAATTTAAAAATTCATTAATTTTAACAGCACATATTATGATTCCGCATTGGTTTTGTCGAATGGTGTGCTAAGTAGATTCTGAAGTTAGTGGACTGTAGAAAGCACAGACGATTTGCTGAAGAGTCGGTGTAGCAGCTAATGAATTCTTAAGGATATTTTTTGGATATCTTTTTTCTATCTACAAAAAAAAAAAAAAAATGAAGAAAACCTAGTAAGGAATGTTCTTCGGCTGATTCGAAGTTAAAATAACCCTTGCGACTTTATAATTATATAATTATTATAAGATTAACTTATCACAGCATAAAGTGTCAAGTCAATTGTTGAAATATAAAAAAAAATTGGAGTTTTGAATTCGCAATGAAGTTCAGAGGGAATTGATCGAATAAGGTCAATTATTTTTCAAAAATACGTTTGAAATTTAGTTCTCAAATATTCTTGAAGGTTTTTAACCAATTTTTTCGAAAGAATACATGTTCAGTATCTACTAAATATTTGAAAAAACCAAAATTTAGTTCGGAAAAATTAAATAAAAATTATATTATCCTTTTATATTCTTATTTGAAGCCTTAAAAATCTGTGCTTTTAATTTTATAATTTTATTAAGCTATTTAATAAATTTAGTTTAACTAATTATAAAAAGTTAATTGTTTAAATTGGTTAATTTTTTGAAAGGTAATTTAAAGCCCTTTTTGTTTGAACCAAAGAAGATTTTAAACTGAACCGAACTATTTTAAAATTTTAAGCGAAATATTTTTGTTACATATATAAAGCCGCTACCACACTTTTTGATGGATCTTTTTTTACCATTTTCAAAAGATTGTTAAAAAAGTAAACTAAGTTGAAATATTCTATGAAAATCTTTGTTGTATAATTTCGGTCAATATTTCTCTATAGCTTACATCTATAGAGAAAAATAGTTAGTTTCGAATTACATAACTAAAATAAAAAAAAATTCTTAAAACTATGCACTGAACATTTCTTCAGATTGTGTGCTTATTGTACACCAATTTCAGAAAGAAAAGTCAGTTCTTAAAATTTTCTGAATATATTCACAATTCTTTGCCATTTCTTCGCATTTATATCACATATCTTAATACTTGTGTGCCCCCCTTTTTTCATTGCTAAAGTGCCTTTTTTTCCTCTTTTTTTCCCAAAAGATATTCATAACACTTAAATGTTTGTCATTAATTACAAAATTCTTGACACTTTATTAACATTTAAGCAAGTTGATGAAGTTGCCTGCGCATATGAGTCAAGATTGTTCATCTTGACAGACCAGTCGACAGCTTGGACACAGTAAAAGAATTGATAACCTAAATAATAAAACATAATTGAAAACTTTTAATTTTAACGATGTACTTTTTGCTGTTTAAACTTTCAATACAACCCATAATATGAGGAATACTTATGTACATAATTCAAGCCAAAAAATAATAGTTGCTGCTGTCGCTCCAAATCATTAACAATTTTAAAAAAGTATCACTCTGACTTCTCTTCACCCAACTTTCCCCGTCAAAATCGCTGAACGCACGCACATCTTTTATGTTGCAATATCTTTGCACCAGCGCGCCCTCTATCTGTATCTTAAGAACCTTAAAAAAACAAACACGAAAAAAGGAGATATATATAAAGAATGTAACTTTATGCTGTGTATATTAATTGGACGACATAATTGTAGAGTGTTGTTGGCCATAATTATAGAGTCGAAATAATTGGGTTGGAAACACGTTTTTTCGGTGGCAATCTTCATAAATAATCGCAGCGTGCATCCAGTGCATCCAGCGTTGCTCAATTCACTCTATAGTAACTGACTGTATTGTGCACTCGTGCAAGCATGAATTTAACAAGTTCAGCCCCATGCAATTGAATGCTACGTGCGCGATTCTCTTATATTTGCGTAGACACGACACATTCTGCATATAATAACGGGTTACACGAAATATATATTGAAAGATTTTTCTTCGAAAATTAATACATATGTATTACAAGATGTTGTTGTGAATAAATTAAAAATTTGTGTCACAATTTTTGTAAAACATTTCGAAGAAAAAGAGTTTTATGGAATTTCAAGAATATAGGTCGAGAAGATTTTTTTTAACCATGCTAATATGATAAAATGTGTCTTAAGTAATTGTTTTTTTAGGATTTTATTTTTGTTTTTTCGAAAACTTTCACTTTAATAAAGTTATGTGTGGAATAGTTTCATGAAACATTTATTTTGATATCGCTAAATTTGGTTATTGAACAGTTTACTTGATATTAAAAAAAGAAGTCTTCCAGGTGGTTTACAAAGATTGTTGTTGCTGACTTGAATCACCAAAGATACTTTTAATTTAACATTTATAATACCAGAAAATAAATTTATTGGAAATTTCTCCTGTTGCTTTTCATTATTTCATTTCATCATTATTTTCTTTGCACCAGCAAAAAAAAAAGTGTGTGCGATTGTTTCTTTTAATAATATTTTATTTACTTGTTTACCTCTAAGTCAGCAACTCTACGGAAAGAAGGCTGAAAAGTGTCAAATTGTTGTGTGTTTAAATGAGCAAATCAAAAAAAAAAAAAGAACGAAACACAATTTTTCACCAAAAAAAAAAAAACCAAACTAAGATGATTACGGCCGAGCCGCTTCCAACAAAATAGGAATGGAAGACTTTTGTATTACATTTGGAAGACTATGAACTATACATAATTTGTCACGCCTACCAGCAAAGTGAACATTTTTGTAGCTGAGCAAATTTAATACAAAAGGAATATACGTACATATTTTTGTTGTAATACGATTAATAAAAATTATACGTTATTGAGCACACCTACATTTCACACCAAATATATTGCATCAAACCTAGACATACTTTGAAACGACGAAGTCAAACTCCTTGTGCAATTACGCCGAGACTCTAAAACGGGCAGTAGATCTTCTGAACTACCGAAATCTTGTTTTCCTTCTTTTTCTTAAAAACTATGGAGAAAATTGTTGATCGGCATATCAGAGAGGGTTGTCTTATAGACCACCCGCTGCATTCCCAACAATATGCATATCAACCAGGGAAATTAACGACTTATGCTCTTCACATCCTTACAAACAAGATTGGAAAATCAGTGCGGAGCAAATAATATGCAATCGGGTGCTTCCTAGACATTGAAGGTGCTTTTGATTGAAGGTGCTTTTGATAACACCGAATACGCTCGTATAAGCGAATGCATCCAGCGCAATGCATAACGAGCTGAAAGTCAGAAACATGAAATCAACTTTGGGCACGACAGAGCTCAGAATACTCGCCGCAAAAGGTTGTCCACAAGGAGGAGTTCTCTCTACAATACAATGTGGTCCATTGCAGTTGATTAACTCTTAGAACTTCTTAGCTCACATGGCTTCGATGTGCAGGGTTACGCTGATGACATCGTGAAAACTCACTTGGAACCCACACCTAAACAGCACTATAAGCAAAGCAAGAGCCTTATTATGGGTCACCAGAAGCTTTATAGGTAAAAACTGGGGCCTAAGTCCTAAACTAGCCATGTGGATGTATACTTCCATCACGAGACCTATCATCTTATATGTTACACCAATATGGTGGATTGAAATGATCCAAAAACAGCTCAAGCCAAGTTCACCAAGTTGGAACGACTAGCTTGTGTATGTATCACACAAGCGATGTGTACTGCTCCAACTGCTGCTTTGGAGACTTTGCTTGGTATGCCACGATTACATCTTCTACTCAAGAAAGAAGCTCTGATCTTCACAGTCAGGCTCATCTTTGACAACAATTTAATTATACCGAGTAACACTCACTCAGCGCTATTAGACGAAATAACTACGGACGAGAATCTAAGTTTATTATCCAGCGATCTCCGCCTTCTAAAATACAACTTCTGCAAAAACTTCCAAGTCTCCTTCCCGAATAGAACCACATGAGAAATAGGCCATGGCTTACTGGTGACTATCAAGCCTGGTATACTAACGGCTAAAATACAGAAGAAGGCGAAAGCGGAGTTGGCGTTTTTGGCTTAAGGCAGGGAAAATCTATATATGCCAGCATGGCCACAGGTAACTCAGTCTTCGAAGCTGAAGTCCATGCAATTGAGATCTACCTAAGAGAGTATGTACTGAGTATACTCAGTCTTCGAAGCTGAAGTCTATGCAATTGAGATCTACCTAAGAGAGTATGTAAACAGTCTCAATAGGAATAAAAACATTTAAATTCACTCTGACAGCAAAGCTGCTCTACTTGTACTTAAAAAAAAAAAAAAAAACGAAATGGCCATTTCAGCCCTTGAAAGGACTTTGACCGAGCTTTTTATCATCAATTGTGTTGTGCATGTTGTGCGTGTTGTGAGATGCTTGAACACAAATGATCGAGAACGGGCCCTACAAGTTTTATGCCGACTCTGAACGGCTTATGTTCTCTTGATTTTGAACCATGGTTCTCTGACGTATGGGCCACACACTCTACCCACTTGCACTTAGCGCATATAAAATCACGTCCAAACTCGTATAGGACTGCCTACAGCTGCTTATCAAAGTTTCTTCCCATAACAGACTTCACCTCATTTGGGTACCAGGCCATAGCGGCTATTTAGGAAACGAGATTGCGGACGAACTAGCCAGAAAAAGAGTTGCAAGTTCCTTCATAGGCCCAGAACCATTCTGCTGGTTCCCGTGGGGCACTATGCGCCATAACATTAAAATGTGGCTAAACAGAGAGGCAATAACATTACTGGAGGGAAACTGAAGGTAACAGATAGTCAAAAACATTCATGCCAACCACTTTGCTCCAAAGAACGAAACAATTTCTAACTCTAAGGGGAAGATCTATCAGACTTGTCACAGGTTTCCTAACTGGACATTGCAAGGTAAATAAACACTTATCAACCATGTGCATAGTACAGGAAGATCTGTGTAGATTATATAGTGAAGATGAAGAAACAGCAGAGCACATTTTGTGTCACTGCAATGGTCTAATCAGGACTCGACTTCGCTACTTAGGTGCATTGTACCTAGAACCAAGTAGCGGATAGTTCACCTAAGGACATCGGTATGTTCCTAATGAACTTAACGATTAAGAATGAATTATAACTTATAGAGGTATGTTACAATAGGCCCTTGAGCACGCATTAACTAGGCGACTAGCTCCCTCCGTACTTAACTATCTATCTATCTACGTCGAGTTGGTAGCTGCGTCAAATTGCACATAGCCGGCATGAAGTCTCCAAAAATGCGTCGCATAAGAAATACATGAAAACTAAAAGTGACAATTGGCGTTCATCGCTTGTTGTGCTCAATGTGTTCGGGCTATTATCGCTGAAAATTTGAGTTATATTTTGGATATGAAAGGAGGATGATTAGAGGATTAAAGGAGGATTCAAGACGAACAAGGAGGTTCGGAGGTTCGGAGGTTTTCGAAATTTTTGACTTTTTAAGTTAGTCGAAATTTTAAGATGATTCTCCAAAAGGGATGATAGATGGGACAGTTATGTATGATTTACTTTATATCAAACATGCTCATATGTGTGGGGATTTTTAGATTTAATTGTTGGGGTAGTGATTGACTACTTGATGGACTCTACATTTGTGACCGAATATGTATTAAGGAATATTTGATAAGTCATCATTCAAGTTATGTAATGGTGCCTCTGACATATGTTAAAGATTCTTTAATACGAGTACAGGTTTATGTTAAATAAATGTGTTTTTCCTCTAAAAAATCGGTTATTGGGACTCTGATTATGTGCTGCACAGTTTGATGTTCTTGACGGTCTTCGGCCGAAAATTTTGGCGAGAGGTTAACTATGTTTGTGGAATAATTTCTTCATAATTCCGTTTTGGTTATATCGCCAAGGAAAGCAACTAAATAACGTTTCAGAGCCTATGTTTCCAGACTCTTAGTATGATAAGACCTTAGCTGATGTGTATTATGCATAGTGTGGGTTTATTGTATTTGAGAGCTCAAGCCAGAATTAGGCAATTATTTTCATAGGGATGGTTGTCCTTGGTGCCTAATTTCTTGTGATGTTAACCATGTTATGGAGTACTCGGTTATAGTTTCGTTTTGGCTACATCGCCAAGGAAAGCAACTAAATAACATTTCAGAGCCTATGTTTCCAAGCTCTTAATGTGTAAAGGATTAAGGGAGTGAATGTTACATACACAGCTGGATTCTTTATGCATTTGAGAGCATAAGCCAGAACTAAATTTGTGTCTTCACTGGATGGTTGCTCCTCACAATTAGTGATTTTTGAACCGAAGATGAAGTAAAGGGTTGATAATCGTACTTTTTCGTAACATAATCTTTGCGATACATGGACGTTCTACATTATAATAATCGTACTATTTCGCAATATGATCTATGCGATAGATGTATGCTCTACATTATAATAATTGGTACTATTTTTCGTAATATGATCTATGCGATATATGTATGCTCTTAATTTTATAATCATACTATTTTCGTAATATGATCTATGCGATACACGTATGTTCTACATTATAACAATCGTACTATTGTCGTATAGTATCTATGCGATACACGTATGGTTTTCCATTATAATAATCGTACTATTTCGCAATTTGATTTGTGCGATATATGTATGTTCTACATTAACAAGATTACTTTCTATTGAAAATTCATATATTTTTGTCTTCATCAAAGCCTTTGATGAAAACGAACATGTTTGATGCAAGTGACTCATTTAAGGTGACTGTCCCTTATTCAAAAGCTGTCTATTCAAAAGGCTGTTGTGGCGGTTAGAGTCTATGATAATTTGATGTATGGTATATGGCTTAGATTCCGAAATTTCTGGGCTTTTGTAAAGTAGCATACTTAATTGAGTCCAAATCAAGTAAATGAACCGTTAAGGAGCACTTATGTAGATATCATTCAAGTTATGCAATGATACCTACTAGCACAATAAATGTTCCTTAACTGCCAATAAATAAGTTTGTCATACCCATTCTTGTTCAAAATTGGTTAGGTTAGCTTAGGACTCATGCATTGATATAGTGTAGCCCATCTGGCCCGCGTTGCTCGCCATAAAATGTTTTTCTATAATTGTTGAGCTTTGTATTTGCGCTTATGCAAAAGCAAAACCACTTATATAAAACAACAACACAAGCTACAGCTTGCCCGCGTGAATCACCATATATTTTTTTTTTTCTATCATGGGTTATACAAAAGGAAAAGCACGTATATACAAAATATAACAATACAATAAACAACAACAAATGCATGAAAATTGCCGCTTTAATTGACGCTTTACTTGTGTCTTAGCGCATGTAGGATTTGTTTTTGATTTTATTTGTAAATTTCTTTCCCAAAAGTCACGATGCGCAATATTTTGTGCTCGATTTTGTGTTTTAAAAACCATTGGTTCGTTTGCTAAATTTCGTGAGCTCCACTGATATATGTATATGCTTAACAGTGAACTCAAGAAAACGTCTTTTATAACAAAACTGATAAATTTAACATAATAATCATTAACTTAAATTTAAATTAAAACTATTTAATGGTTACATAATGCAATTTGTACTTAATATTACCTTGCCTAATTATCGAAAAGGCACGGAAAAACACTTTTAGTTAATTATTACTCCTTATTAAGATCATTAAAATACAATGACTTTTGGGTCTACCAACCGGCTGGAGCTGTTATGATAGAGCTTGTAACGCCAACACGGCGGCATTAAATTAAATATTAATCGGACATCGAAGGTGTACCTATTTACATTAACTTAATTGCCAGGGAACACATAAAGAACACTGCTAAATGGACGCTAATGCACTGACGAACGAGTTGTGAGCATCTAGTTTATGATCGACATGCACGCACTTGATAATAAATCCTACTTACTAGTCTCTACTACAACTGCATCAATACCTGTGCCCTCCAGCTAGAGGTAGAGCTGGAATTAATCAACAGCAAATGTGTTGCTGGCATTTGTTGCAACATTCACTGCCAACAGCCACTGCAACTAAGCAGGCATAAAACTTTGTTTCATTTCCTTATCACACTGATATCTATGCTGGCTGCCACATTGCTGAACATCACTTTGTCATTGTTTCTAGTTGCACCAATGCTGGTGACTACTTAGTAATGACAGGCACGATACACATCCTCGTGCGTAGACCACATTAATGTTTATGTTTAATTTTAAGTTTTTGTTTTCAGTTCTTGTTATTGCTATGTGCTTGCTTTTCATAAACTATCGAGCTACCCAGCAAGCGTTTAGCTTTGTATTGTGTTGCCAACATGACTCAAAAAAGGTTTGTTTTAGTTGCTGTTACTGTTGCTTGTTTATGAACAGCAACATAAATTAAGCCGATATCTGTGGCAATCTAAGCCCAAGTTAACATATTTCATTGCGTTTAAGTTAACTTGTTTTGCTACAAAGTAAAGTTTATAATGAGTTAATTTCTTTTGGGGGTGGGGTGGCAGGTTGTTGCTACCGATTGGGCGTGCGTGTCCCTGACGCTCAAGGGACAGTTTAAATTGGGATCTTATAATGTAATTTTTTTTTGTCATATTAAATTACACTGATATCAAGTTTCTTGTTGGCTCAATCAAGTTAAGTGCTAGCATTCAATTGTGTAATGTTCCAGCTAAACGGTTTGGTTCTTTTTTTTAAATTTCTAAATATTTTCTAAAGTATTGCTGCTTCTTTTAAAGTCAAAGCATAAGAATTGATAATTACAGGTTCTCAAATTTAAGCCAACATTCAATGTGTATTAAGGCCATAAAGCCTACAATTAGGCTTATTTTAATGCTTCTGGCAGCAAGCATTTATTTGCTTTTTGTTCTGTACAAATGTTTGTTACACTCTCCGAAAAGTCTTCCACCTGCTTATGAGTGAATGAACATAACGCCGAGTAATAATTAGCTGGAAATAAATTTTGCAGTTCAGATTAAGACGCTCTGGGTTAACATGTGAAAGGGTTGTTTTATTATTTTTTAGCGTTTATTTATGCCGGGATACGGTTACAGTTGGCCTTGAGGGCCAACAAATAAGCAATGCTTATAATTAAAAAGATTTATGTTATGCTGTGCTAATTGAGCGCATAAATTGGTGCATAATTTGGCGGTGCAAGTTTTAAGTTTGCTGCCACAAAAAAATAAAAAAAGTTCATGAAAGATTGAAGCTGATAGCGATAAGTTTTGATACGTAGAAGAATTAGAATTTTATGTTTGAAATAGTTTTTCTTATATTAAAATTAATATTTTTAAGAGGCGTTCCGATGCATTTTAGAGAAATAGGCAAAATTTATGCATTTTTATCATGAAAATATCAACTTGTTTTCATAATTTGTAAGTCGAAATTGATATTTTTACCGATATACATTTTTTATTTCAATTATTTTTCTACTTTCGATATATTCCACTTAATAGAACATTTCATTGAGAGCTGTAGTAAGTACATTTTTTTTTTGGAAACTTTATTGTTACCTGGTAATTTTCTTGGTATTCTTATTTCTCATCTTATTAAATTAAATTTCCTTTTTCACTTTTTCTGAAAAAACTTTAAACTGAAGTTTCATTCGCCAATGGTACCCGCCGCCATTCACGCAGATTGTAACGTAGATCTTACGAAATATCTTTCTCTCGAAGGCGCCCAAAGTGTTTTTTCCGGACCTGCTTAGCGTCCAGGTTTATGCTGGACAGAAAAGAACGGGCAGGCTTAGCGACTTACGTAGCGAGACTTTTCTTAGTCAAGAAAAGGGCTCAGCTTTTGAATTGCCCACTGCACCCAACTCAGATAACAATTTTACCAAAATATTTGAAGTTATTTCAGCACAACTTGAAAAGAACATGCTTGAAAGTAATAATTCAAGCATTGCTTAAAAGAGATTTGTAAAAGTTGAAACTTGAAAAGTCCATGTCTGATATAATTTCTAATAAAAAACTTTAATCCGCGATATATTTCCGAAAGTATTACAGATGATTTTTACTCAAGTAGAAATCCTTATATAAAGCTTTAATCAAGAAGACATTTTTAGGAAGTATTCAAGAAGATTTTTACTCAAGATTACATATTTTTTTGATAAACAAAGTTTCAATTTGTGGTTATAATATTAAACAAAAACAAAACAAAACAATCTCTTTTTAAAAAAAACTTATCACACGTCTTCTATTTTAACAATGTAAAAAAAGAATATACATAAAAAAAACTTGTCTGAGCCCGGAGTCGAACCATGGAACTCTCGTTGGATAATGTGCTTTCTTAGACCGTAGGGCTACCGAAGAAATTTTTGGCTGTAAAATGAAGTGTTCTTATGAAGTGATTGCAGTTGAGGCTTTTATAAAGATTTGCTTAAGGAAAATAATAAAAACAAAAAATAGTAATTAACTTTCAACGTTATTCAAGCAAATTCCTAAATAGAAGAGTAAATAGTGTGTGCGGCTGCCGATACAAAGATTTGAAGTTCAATCCGTGCTGTTTGATCATGGTAAATATACAAAGATTTTAAAAATGTACTAGACTTCTATTCTAAAATGAAATGAAATGTAACTTGCAGAAATATACGTAATAAAAATTAAATTAAAATCCAAACTTTTTTCAGTTTCCGAGTTCCTTAATAACAGAGTTGTAACAGAATGCATTCATGCAATAAAAAACTGGCGCTGAATGCCAAAAAATAATTCAAGTCATTCAATCAAATTTTTTGATTTCATGACTTCAGGTCTTGAAATCAACATTAATGTTGAAGCCATGACTTCGAAATCAATTGGTAAACATTTTTTTGAAGTCTTTTAATGCATTCACTATAATTGAAATCGCGGTCCTTGGAGTCTTTGATTGCATTCAATTGAAATCAATTTGAAGTCAAATGAAATCATATTTTAAATCATATTCAAATAATTTGAAGTCAATGGAAGGCTTTCAATTGCATTAAAAAATTTTTGAAAAAATGAAAATAATTTCAAAACTCAAGTTGTATAAAACGACTTATATTTTATCTCAAATAAAAAATACATAATTTTGCGTCCATAAGCAAAAACCGCTTAAGTCTGATTTCTGTGTTCGGATAAAACCTTGCTTCAAACTATTTCGCTATAATCGCCCTTTAAGTTGTATGAAAGCTTTTTTGGATTTTATATCATAACTTTAGATCACG
This sequence comes from Coremacera marginata, assembly GCA_914767935.1. Taxonomy (NCBI): domain Eukaryota; kingdom Metazoa; phylum Arthropoda; class Insecta; order Diptera; family Sciomyzidae; genus Coremacera; species Coremacera marginata. The sequence goes on along the minus strand of OU612047.1, from coordinate 23,177,067 downwards.
CTAGAAGCTTAAAATTTTGTGTATATTTAAATTTATTCACATTAATAACTCATATCTGTCTTAAACCAACTTAAGCGATTAGTGCTTATTGCCACAGAATTATTAACGAATATTTTTTATTAAAGAAAAAGTTAAAAAAACTAAACAAAAAAATGTTTTTTTTTTTGCAATTTACCGCTGATTTCGTTCGAAAAAATGTAATTGCTTGTTGTTGCACGTTAGCTTTTGAAATTGCTAACGGTAGAGATTAAGCTAAGAAAATATATATCATGGCTTTAATGATTTTTCTCGGTCATGATTTCAATTATTTTGAAAGATTACAATCATATGACTTCAATAACTTCAAATTGACTTCAAAGACTTCAATAATTATTGTAGTGATGGCAATATTATGAGTGAATGAATCTAATCAATTTAGTTTTTCAATCATGACTTCGATTTAAAATTTAGTGAAGTCAGCAATGACTTAATTTTTTTTAATGCATTCATTACCTCAAAATGATTTTAGAACTTTTTGTGTTGAAGTCATTGCAATTAAAAATTATTTAAAGATTTCAATCAAATCTTGAAGTAATTAGGTATGAAGTCAATGATTTCAAAACAAAATCATTGCATTCTTTTACAACTTTGCTAAATAAGCTTTAAATAAAAACCATACATAAAACAAAAAAATCTTTATATATATTTAACTTTATGAAAAAGGTAATTAATTTCGTAAGCCTTTTCTCCTTTCCTTGTAGACCTTGTATAAAACTTGTTTCAGAGATTATTTATTCAATTCTTTCAGGAATTCTACATAAATTCCTTATATAAAGCTTTTATATATCTCAAGGCTCATTCAACTGAAATTGTTACCTGGGAAGGTAACACCTGTTGGCAAAAGTTAACCTTCGTTTGATCTCAATACTGACATACGAGTAGTTGGTGGAACTTATACTGAATCCCAGATAGACAAAGCCCTTAACAACCTCGAAGGAGGTGTTGTTAACAATGGTGTGAGTTTTGAGACGCTTCGACTGTTTGTTTGTTGATACCAGAAATTTCGCCTTATCTACGTTTCCTGCAAGACCCATGAAATTTGACTCTTTTTCTAATTTGGAGAATGCTGCACTGACTTCGCACATTTTATGTCCCATGATATCGATATCATCAGCATAACATTCTGATAGAATATAGTGCCAATACGTCTCAGATCAGCTGCTCGGATGGTCTTCTCTATCCTTAGTTTATAAAAACCGATGGTTTGTGTCGATTTGCTAGGGCTTTTTTTCCAAAACTTGTCGTAGCGTAAAGATCTGTTCCGTTGTAGATTTTTCAGGTCTGAAGTCATACTAATAACGTACAAATTGTTGGTTTACGATTAGGGATCAGGGTTTCAGTCTTTCACATAATACACTCGACAAGACCTTATGTGCGATATTGAGAAGGCCTTGTCAAGAGTGCAAGATGTCCACTGCGCGCATATATAATAGATCGGAGGAGTGCTTTCTTGTAGCAGAGGTGAGAGTAAAGTAGCGAATTTTTCTTTTGTGTGTGGCTTCGGTGCGTTTTTAACTGCGCACAGATGTAAACGAGTCTTGGCTGCGACAAAATAGTGATCCGAGCCTATGTTGGTACCACGGATCGTGCGTACATCTAATACACTAAAAGAAGCTCTTCCGCTAGTCAAAACATGATCAATTTGGGTGCGTTTTTTTAATCAGGGGACGCCTGGCTGTGAATATTATGATGCATGAATCTAGTGCAAGTTCCACGCAAAAAAGTTTGCCGCTAACGAACTTCGTTTATCGTGCTTGAAAACGTTTTTTGCAATCGTTCAACAGTTAGTTGAAAAGAAAACAGTTGCAGGAAATTGGTTTTTTAGTTGCAGGAAAGGAATTTTGTTTGTCATAAACGCGAGCGATTTTTAATTGCAGCAAATGAATTTATTTGTTGTAACTTAAAACTTCGTTTGTAGGAAACTGAGGTCTTTTCTCATAAACGAACATTTAAAATTAAATTTGACTTAAGAAAATAAGCAGCACTAGTCGAATATTAGCCGACTGAAAATACAATAGACTGTGGTGCAACAGGTTAAGCAGAGCGCGCAGTAAACTAGATATCGATGTAGTCGCGGTTCGATTCCCACCGCCGGAAGTAAGAATTTTTTTAAATCATATTAAATTTAGAGAAAACTGAATATTAGTTTGCGGCCACTACAGGTTGCAAACTTACTGTCTGTTGGACTGAAGACGTTTTTTTTGCCCACCTTAGCGTTGAAGTCACACGATGCTTGCCGTACGCAACCTTGTCCCTTTCGTGATAATTTTTATCTTTATTCATTGAAATCCTTTTGGTTGGTAGACTTCAAGCCCGACAAAAAAACTGTTTAAGCCTAGGAGGCCCACCGCTCAAATTAACTGTCAAACTGACAGCAGGTCGTTTTCCGTTGCCCAGCGAACATCATGAGATGATTTTGAATTGACTAGAGATGACTTTGACATGAATAATGTTGGTATCGTCAGGTTGAGGTAGTCAGGCACGATTCAATGTGAAGGTTCGTTCACGGTTCCTCTTAGAGAGTTTTTAATTTTCCATTATTAAAAAAATCAATTAATGGGATTTAATTATTTATAATTTAAGAGCAAGAGCTGTCCATACATTCCTGCATCCAGACTGCTCTGTATACAGTTCTTCAGCATCACTTTCGGTATCTGAAATAAAAAATAAAAGTAGATAATTAAATATTTTAAGTAAATGAATTGAAAAAAGAGTATAATAAAAAATTTCATGTAACTTCAGTAACCAGTATATCTGCAATTTCATGCGGAAATTTACTTTTTTTGGACCATCCGAAAAAAATTAAATTTGTTTGTTGATGCGGTTTCGTATTTTTTTAAGTTAAAAACACGATAAATTTCAGAGAAATTGAATTTTGAAGGTCGCACCTACAGTGAAATGGACTTCAAATCCGTAGAATTTATGCTTTCTTAGAATTAAAGTAAATAAAAGGGGGATTCAGATGATACTACGTGTTGTCATGCATGGTAGAACAAGCCTGATATTTGACCATTCGATCTCTCGAAACAGCAGACTGACAACATGCTAACTTGGAATCAATATTTTTTGCATGGTCAATACGCAGGGTTTGACAACACGCTGTATCGTCTGAACCTAGTGAAATTGCAACTGAATCTGAATCTGCAACTGAAAAATAACTAACTACAGCAAATATTATAAGCAATTATTTTGAAAGATTTTAGCTACCTACTGGAACAACGTTTGTCTGTTGAGCAGTATTTTCAAAATGTTTTCAAAGAATCTTAAATAAACAAATCGAAATTGAAACGCTAATTGAAATCTTAACGCTGAAACAATAGCATAAAATAACACCTCATTTTGTTTAAATTCTGCTTGCTAGCATTTTCACATCAAAAATAAGCATTTTTAAATGCTTTAGATTTTTCTTCACATTGTTATTTCAACTGCTACCGCATGATATGATACCCTTAAGTAATGTCGTCCATTGTTCTTTAACGTAGCGGTATCCAACAGATATCCGCTACAAGCGTGCTCATGTTCACCCACACGCGCTTGCTTAGCTCCATTCTCTACACAACTTATGCGCGCTACTCATTCTCATCTAATTTTCATCTCATTAACAATTGTCAGCAACACTCGCACGTTGTAACATCCAGATACACTCGACATGATGATGTATCTGCATTGTATTTACTTGTATCTTCAAGTTATTTGCTTAAGTGAAACACCCCAAGGGATGCGTAGTTTTTGAAGCAGGCAAAACAAGAGAAGAAAAAAAAAAAAAATTAAGCCATACAAAATGTGTACCACCCGTGGTATAGCGGTACTTGCGTTGCTATTTATATCAGTGCAGCCCCCTATACAAGGGGCAGGCTTGATTATTTTATGAATGTCGTTTATTTGCACTTGTGAAAATAAAAAAAAAAAAAAAAAAATTAAAAAAAAGCGGTAATGTACGCAACAAAAAGATACATTTCAGTATCTTATAGCAGACAGCATTTGTATTCCTGCCATACACTGTGTATCTTTGTCTTGAAAATTATGAAAAATCAGTTAAATGGAGCGCAATTTTTACAACACTCTGTCAACAGCTCATCACAGCCTTCAGAAATACTTTTTTGTGGGCGTGCATTGCCTGATACTAAGCTGCATCGTTACGATTACTGCCAGTCATGAATTTCCACCTATTTTTATTTCAGTTTGCTAATTTGCTGCATGACGTTTAGAACTGGTTTTTTTTTTCGTTTGCTTTGTTTTAAGTTTTTCTCTGTTCTCAACAAGTTGTTTCTTTCATTTATTGAATTCAAGCATATTTCGTCAGTTTTTATGTTTTGCATGATTGTTGTCGTTTTTCAAATTACTTGTCCAAGTACAGCCAAAACTTTTGTCATCATCATCGTCAGCATCGTCCTAATAGTCGCCCTGAACTCGCAACTGATTGTTCACCGTCGTCTATTCGCTCTGTTCAACTTGTTATTGCAAAAGTTGCACAATTCATGGGGATTTTTTGGATTTCAATTTCAATCAAGTTCTTGTGCTCGAAATTTATTTTGCTTTTTTTTTTTTTTGAAGAGTTTCTATCATGCTCTTGGTCACCCTTAAAACTGCGGAAAGTAATTTGGGAAGCTAAGTTTTGCAATTGCTTTAAATATGCTCGATTTGCGAATTTTCTTTTTTTTTCATAACAAGTTTTAAGCAAAGATTTGAAAAATATTCTTAAAATTTAGGGTGCCTTTAAGGTACAATACTATTCGTACAATATCGTAGTCCTATCGCTATGATATAGTCGGACACATACAATACTATTTCGCGAATGCTCGAGCAATATATCTAGTTTTCGGATAAGTGTTAAGCGGGGAAGTTTTATTTATAAGAATTTTTTTAAAGAAATTTGAAAATCTCTGCCAAGAAATATCCATACCGATTCTTATTGTTGGTTAAATTGAATCTGAAATGAGATAAAGTTGCTTTTAAGACCTAAGAAATATTGTGGTATACTTCTCTTGAGAGTTTTAAAATTGTCTTATTAGTAAGGTTGCTATGACCCCTTTTACATTGGTCAAGACTTGAAAGCAATGAAAGTGAGAACAAAAGGGAACACGAAAAATTGACGATACAGAAACATTGGTACCGTCAATTTTTCTTCCTTTCGTCGCTTCCGATTTGCGGCGAATTGCCTACAAACTCAAAGACTTGAAAGCAAGTCTTGCCCAATGTAAAAGGGGTGTATGCATACATTTTTCATTTTCCATTTTCTGAGAGCAAAAACAAAAAAATTTTACAATAAAACATATTTCTTAAGGAAGTATTTTTCGGTTCCTAGTGGGCTTAACTAAAGCTGCGTCAAGACGACATGACACTATCTTAAGACATGTCAAAAAAGTCATCCCAAATTTGACGTCACATCGTGTGGAAGCTCAAAACCTGAGTCTTGTGACAATGTCTTCTGTCTTTCAGAGACACATTAATTTTTAGAACTGTTTCTATTTTCGTTTGATTTTCTATGTAACACAGGGTTAACTAAAAAAAAAAACCAAGTGTGCAATGCCGACTCCGAACGGCTCACTGAGGTTTGGCATTGTCTGCAAAGAGGTGACGGCCGAACAGAAAAAAATTATTCAATTGAAAAAACTTTCTGTGTCAGGTGGGAATTGAGCCAGGGTTCTCTGGCGTATGGGCCACGCACACTACTATTGAAAAACAATTGTTTTTTTTTTGCTTGCGAGTTCATCTACAACATCCTCGATATTAACCTCTATTTCACAATGAACATTGAGGATCGCCAAACCGACCAACCTTTCTTGATCACACAGATATAATTCGCCATGAAATTCTTAGGCGTGTTTTCTTTTGATATCCAGCATCTGAAAGAGGAATACATTTTTGAACAAGAAAAACACTTTATCATGAAAATCTATTGCCGGCACCACATGGTCAATTCCGCAGCAATATTATCAGAATATGTGAGAATCAATTGGTCAATATTTTTCAAACATTCTGACAGTTTCTTGAACATCGTCAGGTTCTAATGCAATTGTTTTATATGCCCAGATATTTTAAATTATTTCTAGCAAATATGCATGTTTTATAAACCACATATTAATTTGATAAAAAAAATGGTCAAGTAATCCTCTGACCCACTCGAGTAATTGATTCGGTTTGTTTGACATCCAACTCCTCAAGGAACTTCTAAAATTACTCCAACTTTATGCGCCATTTCTTGGTTTAACTGGAAGATATTCTTGAACTTTTACTCTGCGTTTCGACGCATGTCCTCCACTTTTTCATGAACTGCTGTAAAAAACTCCAAGCAGTACTCCAAGCAGTGAGATCACAATCTTTATCCTGCAGTTACAAACTAACAATTTTTGTCAATGCAAAAATAAGGTGTGTTTCATATATATACCGCCACTTCGAAATTTTAAATAATTTTGTAACGGCCAGCTTAAGCAAAAGACAATGTTTTGCGATTTTGGTCATCTATGCACAACAACAGCAGTGAGGAAGACCAAAGTCTATTCTAATAACGGTACATTTTTTATTGCAATCCCACTTGCAATTATTCCTTCTGCTGCGTTTGAAGTGTAGAGATTAATAAAATTGTGCAGTTAGTTTTCAAGACCTTAACAATAGAAAAAAATTTAGACCGGAATACCTCGTGCAACCCAACATACTAACGAAAAAATGGAAAAAATAAAAATTCTTAAAGAAGAAGGCTATGGAATTCAGGAAATCGGGCGTAGAATTAATCGCAGCCATAGAGTGATTCAACATTTTTTTAACAAACCTCAAAATTACGGCAAAACAAAATGTTCGGGCAAAAAAAAAAATTCTCAGCGAAAAAATAATCCGAGCTGCGCACAACACTACACACTAGGGCGGGTCGACCCCTATGGAAGAAAAAAAAATTTGATTTGTTACCGACTTTTTAGAAAGATCCTATTGAGAGGATTTCAGACCAGAAAAAATTTTTTTTTTAAGTGGTCTACATTAACAACCAAAATGGTCTTTTTGTTATAACTCGGTTATTTGATGTCCGATTTTATTTTTCGGATTTTTCGGAAATTTTGAGCTCAAAAATTAAGTTTTAAGCGCGTGTAACTTTTTTTCCTATGAGTGGATTTTAAAAATTTCTTCACACGGACCTATTGATTTTTTATGAACTTTAATTACAAAATATAAAATGGGCAAAGTTTTGGGGGTCGTAGTGCAAAAAAAGTTAAAAACTGAATTATTTTATTGTAGATGACCTCAAGGGTCAAAGACCTCTCACTACGGATTGTTAGCATTTTTAAGATCTTTCTAAAAATATACTTTTTTTCAAAATCGGACATCAAATAACCGAGTTATAACAAAAATACCATTTTGGTTGTTAATGTAGACCACTTAAAAAAAAAATTTTTTCTGGTCTGAAATCCTCTCAATAGGATCTTTCAAAAAAGTCGGTAACAAACCAAACTTTTTTTGGTGACCCACCTTACTACACACAGTTTAAAAGAGTTGTGGAGTTTTGTTGCTGAAAAAGTTTCCCCGAACACCGGTATGGAGAGTGCTACATCAGTGTAAACATATCCGTAGTGAACTTATGAAGTGTGTTCTGCTCTTGCTAGCAAACATAAGAGAACGAACTTGGAATTTGCAAGAAGGAACATAGGAACAAATTGACTACCAGTCAGCTTTTCAATAATGTTTTAGAAAAGGGTCCCACCTTGAAGATTAATTTTGACATGTATGAAAAGCTGACAGCTTTTCCGATGAGAAAAAATGGAATCTTGATGGCCAGGATGGATTTTGACATTATTAATACGACATATGTACGTCGCGAACCACTTCCGTTTTCAAAAAGAAGTTTTGGTGGAAAGAAAGTGATGGTGTGGGGTGTTTTTTCTGAAATTTAAAGTTCAAGCATGAAGAGCGCTGACTACACTCGTGTGCTGGAGAGCAGTTTGACTCCAATTTTGGAACAAAACGGACAGACAAAACTAGTTTTCCAGCAAGATAATGTGGCATTCTACGCAAATCGAGTATAAGTATAATTTTTTCAGTACAGCCAACTTTTTTATTTTTAGAGGTATGTTTATGTTTTTGATGTCATTGAAAAAAGAATTGAATAAATTGCAAATTTGATTCTAAAAACAAATTTCATTTATTACGCGAAATTCTGAGAAATTTGCACTCAAAGTTGAAATTTGGTAGTTTCAACCGATTGATTTCTTCTTCACACACAGCACAGCTCGGTAACGGTTGAATCAGTGGGGTTTGTTGATATACCGTTAGAAAGATGATTTCATTGCCTTTGCAATGAGTTACCAAAATAAGTTTTTTGTTAGTAAGTTTTTTTGCTAGAAACAATAACGTGAATCAAACTCGTGAAATATTAATCAACCCTGTATCTCCTAATAATGAGAAAATAGACCCCCACCTCCCATACAATTTTTTGCTCAGCTCGACATAAGCATTCACCTCCTTAAATAGTTGCACTCAATTGCGGGACACCCTGTATATATGAAACATACCGTAGGTTTTATAACCTCCAATGCAATCATAAATTGAGATGCTTGTGGGGAGAAGAGTAAATCATGAAAAAGGCTTACTAAATTTAAATGCTCAACCCAAGAAGTCTTACAAAATTTTAAAAGTCTTGTCTGTATTGCGCTCGGACAATATTGTTAATTTTTTTTTTCAATACCTGGACTGCTTTGGTAGTGTCGGAATAAATGTACTTCCTCTTTTATAGTACCTTATAGCTTTAATTTGATATATCATATAAATTATAACTGTAGCTGGTTCTGGAGATGATATACACTGGTGGCCAAATCTAAAGCAACCAGAATAAAATATCGATATTAGACAAAAAAATGTGGTATATATTACACAATGGCGGTAATTTGTAAAATTTTTTTAAATGATATTTTATGTATTTCAAATTAAAAAAAAAATAAAAATATTAATTCATTACAAAATTTTTTTACAAGCGAAAAAACGAAATTGACTAGATTTTTTGGTGGTCATAACTAAAGCAACTTGACTGTACAAACTATGTTATCAACAATTCTTATTTGGAGTACCGTTATTTATTTTGTGTTATACTTTGTGCATTTAATTCGTTTGTTAAAAATTATTTTTGTGAATTTCTCAAGACATAACACGTGAATATTTTCGGGTTAGAGACAATTAAAAAAAAAATTTCAAAATGGCTAGAAACAAGTATTGTAATACGGTTAAAGAACAAATTATAAATGAGTATAAAAAGGGCTTATCCCAAAAAAATATTTCGCAGAAATTTTCAATACAAAAATCAGTGATTTCTCGAATAATTAGCAGATTTCTTGCAACTGGTTCTGTAGTGACAATACATGCTGGATGGAGGCCACGAAAAACAACACAACGCGTTGACAAAAAAATTGTTCGAGAAATAAAAAAAAAGCCTTTTGTAACCTCAACTGAATTGGTGAGACAGTTATCTTTGGATGTTAGTGCAAGATCTGTACGGAGACGAGCGGTGGAAGCTGGTCTACTCGCTCGAAAGCCATCAAAGAAGCCATTTATTTCCAAAAAAAATCGCAAGGCCAGGCTAGCTTTCGCGAGAGCACATATCAGTTGGCATGCTGCTCTGTGTAGAAATATTTTGTTCTCAGATGAGTCAAAGTTCAATATCAAGGGCTCAGATAACAAAAATTTTACAGTAAGGAGACCGAAAAACGAACGAATCAAACCACAGTATTGCAAAGGGACAGTTAAACATGGTGGAGGTTCTACCATGGTGTGGGGCTGCTTTTCGTATGCTGGAGTTGGACCAATTCACCAAATAATAACAACAATGGATCGTTTCGTTTACAAAAATGTGTTGGAAAATGTAATGCTTCCTTATGCAGAAGAGAATATGCCTATTATTTGGGTCTTCCAACATGATAACGACCCGAAGCATACGTCGAAATTCGGTAAAGATTGGTTGAATGACACAAACATAAAAACTATCGCATGGCCAGCTCAGTCTCCTGATCTGAACCCGATCGAGAACTTGTGGAGCATCGTAGATCGCAAGATTAAAAGGGATTCTGAGACTAATAAACACAACATTTTCAGCCGTATCCAGGATGCATGGAACAATATTTGTAAGGATCAAATTGAACGACTTATAGATTCTATGCCTCGTAGGTGTGCAGAAGTTATCAAAAATAAGGGTTATGCTATCGATTATTAACATTATTGTATAATTTTAAGTTGGACTGTGAAAGTTGCTTTAGTTATGACCACCCAAAAATCGAGTCAATTTCGTTTTTTCGTTTGTAAAAAAATTTTGTAATGAATTAATATTTTTATTTTTTTTTTAATTTGAAATACATAAAATATCATTTATAAAAATTTTAAAAATGACCGTCTTTGTGTAATATATACCAATTTTTTTTTGTCTAATATCGATATTTTATTCTGGTTGCGTTAGATATGACCACCAGTGTATGCAATTAAGTGGAACCAACTTTTTTTTTTTTTTTTTTGTAGAAAAAACTACAGTGGGCAATATCTCGAAAAAGTAGCGATAGAAAAAAAAAATGATATTTTCGGAATTAGCGACCGATTTTACGTGAGAAGTAGTTTGTGGTATTCATTGTACATATTGGATGTAAAACAGTGTAATCAGTGTAATTTTAAGTTTCCGCTTTTGTTGACTGAAGCTACTTTGACTTATTGCCACAGATATTTAAGTCTATTTTACAGATATAGTAGTAATTTTTTCCCCTTAATTCAAACTATTTGGGCAAATATCAGAGATTCGACAAAATCTGCTGGGCGCAATGAATAGTGTCTGTTAGCGCAGTTACGATACGGAACACAGTGCCACCAGCCATTACAAGGGAGGACGAAGTAGCCATAAAGTGTGAGTAGAGATGGGACTGTGGCTACATGTGTGTACATGCGGGGTGTTTATAAAAGCGTGACAGGCGCACACATGTAAGCCAATAACAAAATATGGAGGACAAAAAAAAAAATTATGGCAAATACAATGTATTAAGAAATTTGCAAGGATATATAAGCTATAAAATGAAAGGCATAAACATGGAAGCCATAAGAACGTCATCAAAATGGCTGCAAAAAAAAGTAAACACAAAATGAGAGCAAAAAAATACTACTTGTTCAAATTCAATTATGATAGTTATAAAAAACTTAAATGTGTTAAGAGAATTAAAAAAAAAAACATCATGTTATTAATAGAAAAAAAGTACAGAGTTGTAAAATATAAAAAAAAACTAAATAGTTTTCCCATAAAATTTTCTTTAAGTTAGGGCGGGCACCTTAAAGCATCAGCAAAATTAAAATTATTATTTATGAGCCTCTCTAAAAAATGAAATATTATCAAAACAACAACAACAGCAGCAAGAACAACAAGTGATCAACTAAGAAAAATATGATAATCGCAGTTTTGTTTGCTCACTTGGAAACATATAACGGTCGCATAATGTCGCATAATATATTTCGATATAGTACCGTAAACAAACGCGAAAGAACAAAAAAAAAAAAACACAAGAATACCAAAAGACCTGTTCTCGCCTCATAAACGCGACCACTAACTGTGTTTTACTCTTACCACCCATCCTTTTTGACAATCACCCAACCTACTGTTGACCCGGACAAAAACATCACAACAAACCAACCCAAGTCCACTAACTGTAAAGAAACAAGAAAACTACCACTGCTGGTTCACCATTAAAACTCTGCATTACCGAGAGATAATATGTTGGTGGATTAAAGTTCTTTTTTCGGCATAAATACGTTGAAGATAAAATGTTAAATGTACGTATTTGCAGATGAAACGCAAAAGAGGGCCATACCGGTATGTATATGGGGCTGTATGTGTTTGAGCGGATGTGCCATGTGCCCTGTTGGCAAAGGGGCGACAGGCAAAGAAGGTCTGATGGGTGCAAGAACAAGAAATGAAAATTGCGTTCAATTACTTCTGAGCCTCATTCAGCGTAAAAGAAATATTGCAAGAAATGTAAATTTTAAAATATCCTGCTGTCGCTATTGGAGTCCTTCTCCAAAATGTTTGGTTAGTTGGTCGGTTAGCTGGAAGCTTGATGCCAAGGTAGCGTATGTTTTGCTGCGCAAGCAGTTTCCTGTGCAGTGGTCGTTTGTAAAAAAACAGTGGTGTTGCATTTTGAGTATATAAAATATTAAGACCATTAGTAGTAGTCAAATATAAAAATAAAAAATAGGCTGTATCAAAGGTACAGCCCAAAGGCGCCGACTGCGATGGGGGAGATGGGAAAAGTACCTCTACCTCTACCTCTCTAATAAGAACGGAACAAATTAAAATCAGTAAAGCTCTACGAGCTTTTTACTGTACAATAAATAAAACTTCTTATGCCGTGGTTATGCTAGACAAACATATATGGTGAGCTTTTTTGTTGTTAGTGCTTTAGAGCACGAGAGAAAAGTTTATATCTCATTTTATTGGTAAAAGCACTAACAACAAAAATGCTTATCAAACATGTTTGCCTAGCATATCCACGGCCTTAACATAATTATGAACTATATTAGACCCAGAAAAAAGTTTCTTGGGAAATAAGAAAAATGCATCATATTTAGAGAAAAATGGTATTGAATTTGCTCCAGAGAATGCTTTTCTCTAAATGTGATCCCAAAAATTTCCTAAAAATGGTTAAAAGCTTCTATGAAAAAGAGAAATATTTTCTCATCAATAAAGTCAGCGTTTTCTTTATTGTATTAATTTTTCTCAAAAACAGAAATTTTTATTGAATTTTATAATACCCATTCTTTAAGTTGTATTCATAGTCTCTTACGAAAAAAAAAAGGAAATAGGCAGTGGGGGGACTGCCGATAGAAGTGAAAACTTAAGGCTATGAAAAAATATAGCTGTTATGAATTTCCGAAGTAGCTACAGCCGACAAATCAGACACGTTCTACTTTTTTAACTATTTTTATCAATTTAAAAAATTTTATAAACTGCTTTTTTCTAGTTATAAATTTCAATAGTTTTAGGTGTTTAACTATACATTAACTATACAATAGAACATAAATCTTAAATGATTATAACATTTTACAGAATTCTTATTATTTTGTGACTAACGATTAATTTGTATGTGAAATTTGTTAACTCTAAGGGTGTAAGCTGGTTAATGAAATAAATAAATAAATTATCGTTATTTTCAATTTTATTTCGACGTCATCAGTGCAAACTTGAGAAGGAAAAGGGAGGAATGAAAGAAACAAATGACCGTCAACTCTTGACTTGAATCTTGAAATTGAATCGTTTAGTTTAAAAGGGAACATGCAAAACTTGAACGTCAAGTCTTGACGAGTATAAACCGAGACTAAGCAAGGCAAGCATAGTTAGTGAGCTTTTTTGTTGTTACTGTTTTACGCGAGATAATGAGAACGAGAGAAAAGCTTATTTCTCATTTTATGCCTAAAACATTTACAACAAAAAAGCTCACCAAATATATTTGCCTAGCATAACCACGGCATAAGCAATGCTATACAATGTAGCAGAAATAAACAGCTGTTAGCGTGATGATATCGCGAACAGAGTGATGATATCCCGAATCTATAGTTTGCTCTCTACCAAAAAGTGCTCAAAGCTCCTAAAGAAGTTTTCATTAAAAAAAAAAAACACTGAAAATAGTGATATATTTTCTTAATATTGGTGCAACATATTTCTTTATTGCGTTTCCATATTCGAGAAATTTCTTCCGAAAAACGATTTAATAAATGCATTCAATGAACCAGTGGCAATAAGCAACATCGCTTTGTTTATCTATGTTAAATAAAAAAAATCCATTTGAAGAAACCATCGTCATAATATACAGAATATGCAACAATTGATTTTCAATAGCATCATTCACTCACTCTCACGCTTTCTACTTCTTTTTTCGTACTTAATTCAATATAAGAAAAATATATCTTTTTTGAATGAATCCAAAAATTAAAAAAAAAATTGAGGCCCTCTACGACAAAACGGGGTATGAGGTCGATGGGAGTGCTGCTCTAATAGAAACAAACAGTGGTTTCTCCGATACAAAAAAAAATTCGATATTGTCGCACAGTGTTATTAGAGACATGAAATACTTTCATTTCATTTCAAGTGAAGATATATTTCTTCACATATGGAAATTGCATTATAATTGAAGAAAATTTTATTTGAAAAAGAGAAAATTGCTTTTATCGAAAATGGAGAAGTTTTTTATTCACAAAATTAGTAAGGATGGAGCTTCGGCAGGGTACCGAAGTTAAAATACCCCTCCACTGCCATATTGGAGTATATTCGAAGTCTTTAGCAACGACATACACGATGACATTCAGTTTTATATATTAACGAAAGTTCTCCTATTTTGATTACGTCACTTTGTATGGGAGGTAGGCGTGGTTTTGATCAGATTCTTCCAAATATTATAGAGATGGTTCATATCATATATCCAAGCTTATGTGCAAAATTTCATGACATTTCTTTAATTTTTGTGGGTTTTTAAGAGATTTTACGTTTAAAATAAACCCACTTTGTATGGGAGGTAGGCGTGGTTTTCATCCAATTTTTTCAAATTTCATAGCAAGGATTAAGATTGAAAGATTGGCAAAGCTTACGTGCCAAATTTCAAGGCATATCTTTAATTTTTGTGGATTTTAAACACATTTTAAGGTAATTATAAAGTCACTTTGTAGGGAGAATAGGCGTGGTTTTCATCCGATTTGGCCCATTTTTGAACTTGATCTTCCTTTTTTAAAAATAAACTTTGAATATTTTGAATTTCATCGCTATAGCTTTAAAATTGCGGCTGTAATCGTGTCGACAGACGTAAAGACATACGAACACACGGAAATCGAATCAGGAGGTGATGCTGATCAAAAATATATATATTTTTCTATACCTGCCACGCCTCCTTATTGGCGTTACAAACGGAATGACAAAGTTAATATACCCCTTACGCAGTACGCGTTGGGGTGTAAAGATATGTGCTCAAATGTCACAAAAGGATGTCCCAAAAAAGTTAATGATTTTTTTTAATGTAGTATTTACCCTCTATATTTTTTCGCATGATGTTGAATTAAATGTAAATAAAATTTGATATATTTCACCAATATCACCAAGTACTAACATGTATCGATGCAAGTCGGCATGGGTTCCCGTGGTACACCAACTTTTATTTACATTTATTTCAACACCATACAAAAAAGTAAAAAGGGTACCACATAAAAAAAATAACATCAACTTTTTTAGGACACTCCATCTACGTTCTTATTAAGGAAATTTGAAATTTCTTAAAGAGTTTTTTTCGACACCGCCACTGTTGCACTTACCTATATTGCATTATTTTAAATCCCTATCTTGTCTGGCCGTAACAGGCAGGAAAATCGCCTTAGCTACCGCTTGAAAGCTCAGGAGATTTCTTTTCGTTACGTTTTCTTGTGCGCTATCCATACAAGAACACTTGCCAAGGCGAAGGCAAGCCATCACGCAGAGGCCCTCATGCGTACCACCCATGCCATCCACCCGTCTGGCCCACCACATAAGCAACCTTTGCCAGGCTCTTAATCTCATCCTTGCTACGAATTCAACTCGAACAGAGATAATTTCCAAACAATAGAATGGATGGATGATGCTCATCTTCCTACGATTTTTCTACAATTTTTTTTTCTTCTTATTTTTGTGGATGCAGGGATGACGTATGCTGCTACATCAGCGCTTTGCTGCTGATATTGCGACGTTGGCGATTAAGAGCGATTCAAGAAGAGGCACTGTAAGCGCTGCTGTACCACAGTCAGGCTTTCATGGCAGGGCTGTGTATACGCACATATTCGCTGGCAGCTGTAATGGGGACTTGGAATATTTTGGCGTTTATTGAAGCGCGTCGCGACTTGCGACACACTTGGTTGGTCTGGTGGGTGGTCATAGGGCTGTCTAAGACTACAGGCTGTGGGTTGAAAATTGTACGGTGGGTGGCTGTGGGGACGGATAACGTTCGCATTCGGCCATGAAAAATTTCGTTTTAGATGATTTCGTTCGACGCATTAATGTATGGATTCCACTTCTTATATTGTACAGTGCTACAACTTTAACTGCGACCCCTTGTGGGTGGCTGGCTAGCCCGAGTAGTGGTGGCCGCGTTTAACATCATAAATATAAAATTTTTATTTTTATGCTTTTAGTGCCAACGACCACGCCGCCGCCACGGATGATGAATAAAATTTTTCGCAGCTGCCATATTTATATGCGTGGACAGGATGAATAGCTGGATAGATAGATGAAGAATGTGCGCCTGGTGGATGCATGCGACTCTGACAAGCATCACTAAACACGCACAAGCTGACAATAGAGCGTAGCGTCGGAAACCGCCATGATTGCTTCTTAGCTAATGGCGTTGTGTTGGTGTAGGAAATATTATGATTTCATAAATGTCTAGCAATGTGTATGAAACTGTAGCAACATGTGTCAAAAAGGTGGCAACTTTTAGTTATGTAAAATTGGAATTTATGTTAATATCGTTAGATTTAGTTATATTTTTACTAGGTTGTCATATCGGTGATATTATTAGAAATATTTTCTCTTATAGCACGCAATATTTATAGAATTAAGCGTTGAACCATAATAAAATTATTTATATTACAAACAGATTTAGTTGTTGTTTTTAAGACTTTAACTAATTCTTAAAAATTTATGTTTCTTAAAATAAATGAAACCATTTAAGTGAGACATATCAAAATTCTTTATAAAAGAATTAAGCAGTCCAACAGCTTTTTTTCAACAGTAAAACTATTTTTCTGAAAATGACTTTATGCTTACCATTTTTGGTGAGCAAAGTTATAGTCAAGTGTGTATGAGTTTTTTTTTATTTGTGCTTAAATGTTAAATGGCATTTCAAGACATAAAACGGTGGTCAAAATTCACAAAAAATGCTTTCTTCTTCTTCTTACTACTACACCGAGAAAAAAGCTTATGTTAAATTAACAAAAACCTAGTATAATTTATAAACTCGCTTCGGCAGTTTTCGGCCTCCCAAGTTCTTCATTTAAACGCTTAAGTTATGTTAACTTGAAAAATTTTATTTGGCCGATAAATTCACTAAATATGTGGTAGTTTATACATTACTTAAAACACAAATTTTTTTCCGAGTTGTGTTTTTTTTTTTTTTTTTGTGCAGAAATACCTCGAAGGTATGCTTAAGCCATCCATGCTATTGTTTATTTTTAAATTTTAAATTTTTGGATTTTTTGGGATTTTTTTCGGTAAAATACTCAAACTTCAGGTTGTTAGACGGGGTTATTCAACATAATTGCACAATTTTTGGCAACGTAAGTTTTTTTATGTATTAAAAAATATTCTCTTGGTTTGCCTTGTATAATTATTCATACTGAAATCTGATATCACAAATCATGAGGCTCAATGATAAGTTATTTCCATACCATTTCGATTAAGTGTCGATTTTTCGGTGGCTTACCTACAATATTGGTTAATGTATTATACACTTGATTTGGGTGAATCAAATAATTTTTTTTTTTTTTTGGCAGGATATCGAAGTAGGTATGTGCTTTCAAAGCAATGCATTAAACAATAAATTGCTTAGATGAATAAGCATATGTTTATAATTCTCATACAATTCTCTCCACCCAAGCCGACTTAGGTGATTTAACTATTGCTTTTTTCTTATCTGTGTAGCAAATGAGATGAAAAATACCTAATCCAAATATGATTGATATGCCAAGAGAGATATTTTTTGAGATTTTTGAGGGACCGTGAACACACTATAGACACAAGTCTTTTAAGACATAGTATTAAGAACAACTTTATCACGAACATCAAATATTTAGCTAAAAAAAGTAAATTTTTTAATAATCTGAATCTAAACAATAATAGTCTAACCAATTTTAGAGTGCTCCTCACAATGGTAAACTAAAAATTTGCGCAATAATCAATGCTTACAAAAAATTTTCATATATATATAATATTTACTTTTTTTTTTAAAAATCAATATATAAAACAAAAAAAAATTTTTTTGTTGTGACTAATTTTTAAGTAAAAATTTGTAAAGAAATATTTTTAGATATACCAGTTTTCGATGCGCAAGTATGATGTTTTTTTTTTTAGAATTTTCAGTTTTAAAATAATCGAAAATCAACAAAAACTAATTTTTTGTCTGTATGGTGAGGTTGGGTTATGTGTACCATGGGGTGATGTGTAACACGGCGATTTTATATACAAAATGTAAATTGACAGCATCTAGTTTTTCATAAGTGTTGGAAGTATGCAGACGTACATATCATTAGAATCCTTAAATAGCGTGAACAATTTTTGTAAAATTTTTTTTTGTCATTCGAAGAAGATCGAGATTTTTGCATGATTTGTTGAGATTAGTAGTTACGATATGTTCGTTCTGGGGCAGAGGCTCAGAGGCTCAAGCCGATGACGTCATGCCCGGCACTCAAGTATGAACGGATTTCTGCTTGTGCTGGTGGACGGACAGACAAAAAAACCGCAAGTTGTTTTTGCTTTAAGCGTTGATCATGGTCTTATCAGTGTTTGTATGTTTTATGATTTTTTTCATAACCCTAGCATTAGTTATAGCAATGACTCAAATTCTGCTGGCTGACTTTAGCTGAAATGATATGACTTGCTATATGAAAATATATGTATTAATATGGGTTGAAGCAATTTAGATACGGCGATGGTTGAAGGGGGAAATAAATGTTTATAAATTTAATAAAGTTGGTAAGTATTAGGTGGGAGTCTTTGATGTAAGCTTTTAAAAATTGGCAAGTTTGGTGTATGTCTTTGCTTTATTTATACTTTTAAATTGGGAAGTTTGATGTATGTCTTTGCTTTAAACTTTTTAAAATTAACAAGTTTGGGGTATTTCTTTGCTTTAAGCGTTGGTCATAATTTTATACGCTACATTATCGGTAGTGGTAGTCAAGCGAGTTCTTATCAGTGTTTGCATGTTTTTGTTTTTTTCTTAACCCTCGCATTAGTTATAGCAATGACTCAAAAAATAAATATATATTTATAAGACTTCTAACGTAGACTGCGTGGTGGCATACTTATCAGAGTTCGCATTAGTAAACGAAATACATAACAACCAAGAAGTTTCTAGAAGCTTCGAGATGCAGAAACGTCGAGAACATTTTAGAAGTTGACAACAACACAAAAAAAAAAAAAAAAAATTTTTTTAAGTCAAAGGTGTTAAGTCTCAAGCTTCATGGTGTGAGAGAGAGAGAGAGAGAGAGAAAGGGAGAGAGAGAAAGGGAGAGAGAGAATTTAATAGTAAGAGAGAGAAAGGGAGATAGCAAATAGCGCGATCCTATACAAAGAATACTTCAGAATCAACCTAACCTAAGCCAATGCCAAGAAGAGTCAGGGAGTTTCTAGAAGCTTCGAGATGCAGAAACGTCGAGAACATTTTAGAAGTCGACTTATGTTATTGTATGCCGATGACGTCACCCATACCCATCCTGGTACGGATTTTAATTTTATTTCATTTCAATTTCAATACTAATTTCAAGGTTAAAGTGATAAGAGCCAAGCTTTATAGTAAGCGCACTCATAACCCGCAAGTTCAAGATAAGGCAGCAATGGACAAGTTCAAACATGTTTTTTGTGTTACTTATAAAATAAATAAACAATTTTTGCGGTCAAGTGCAAGGGCAAAAAAAAAAGAAGATAAGAATTTAAAGTTGATATGTCAAAAACTAAGCTAAGCTAACCTAAGCTAATATAAGCTAAGGCTGCGTTTATAGTGAACGCCCATAATCGGCTGCTTTTTTATAATGGTTCTTGTTGTTGTTGTTCTTACTGTTGCTATTGTTGTTCTTACTTATGTTGTTGTTTTTGTTGTTGTTGTTGTTCTTGTTCTTGTTGTTGTTCTTACTGTTGTTGTTGGTGTTGTTCTTACTCTTGTTGTTGTTGTGGTTGTTGTTGTTGATGAGGCTGTTTTACTAATAAAAATAGGCAATCTAAAGTTACTAAATAAATAGCTAAACTTCTTTATTAAAATATTATTTATATTAATTACACCACATTTTGAGCCCAATTTGGTCACATCTGTTGATAACCAAGATAAGCTATGGAAGCTACGTCCAATTACGGACCATCTCAAGTCAAATATGTTGAAGAACTATCACCCAACACAACATTTATCTTACGATGACAATGGACGACACGGTTGCAAGCAGTTTTTTAAAGGTAAACCAATCGGCCAAACGGTTACATGTTAAATTTTGACATATATCAAGGCAAGAACCCACGTTGTACCAATCCATATGATGAACGATTCGGAAAATGTGCAGCACCACTTATAACTATGATCGACGACTTTCAGATGATTTGAAAGGCCTTATTGAATATTTCATTCATATTGAATTATTGTTTGATTGATTATCGATATTGTGATTGATTGATTGATTATCGATCAGTTTTAGCTGGTAGATGTAGAACAGTACAGACCATTTTAGCCGGTAGCTGTAGAACAGTACAGACCATTTTAGCTGGTAGATGTAGAACAGTACAGATCAGTTTTAGCCGGTAGCTGTAGAACAGTACAGACCAGTTTTAGCAGTTGCTGTTGATCAGTACAGACCAGTTTAGCAGATAACTGCTAAAACTGGTCTGTACTGTTCTACAGCTACCGGCTAAAACTGATCTGTACTGTTCTACATCTACCAGCTAAAATGGTCTGTACTGTTCTACAGCTACCGGCTAAAATGGTCTGTACTGTTCAACAGCTACCTGCTAAAACTGGTCTGTACTGTTCAACAGCTACCGGCTAAAACTGATCGATAATCAATCAATCAATCACAATATCGATAATCAATCAAACAATAATTCAATATGAATGAAATATTCAATAAGGCCTTTCAAATCATCTGAAAGTCGTCGATCATAGTTATAAGTGGTGCTGCACATTTTCCGAATCGTTCATCATATGGATTGGTACAACGTGGGTTCTTGCCTTGATATATGTCAAAATTTAACATGTAACCGTTTGGCCGATTGGTTTACCTTTAAAAAACTGCTTGCAACCGTGTCGTCCATTGTCATCGTAAGATAAATGTTGTGTTGGGTGATAGTTCTTCAACATATTTGACTTGAGATGGTCCGTAATTGGACGTAGCTTCCATAGCTTATCTTGGTTATCAACAGATGTGACCAAATTGGGCTCAAAATGTGGTGTAATTAATATAAATAATATTTTAATAAAGAAGTTTAGCTATTTATTTAGTAACTTTAGATTGCCTATTTTTATTAGTAAAACAGCCTCATCAACAACAACAACCACAACAACAACAAGAGTAAGAACAACACCAACAACAACAGTAAGAACAACAACAAGAACAAGAACAACAACAACAACAAAAACAACAACATAAGTAAGAACAACAATAGCAACAGTAAGAACAACAACAACAAGAACCATTATAAAAAAGCAGCCGATTATGGGCGTTCACTATAAACGCAGCCTTAGCTTATATTAGCTTAGGTTAGCTTAGCTTAGTTTTTGACATATCAACTTTAAATTCTTATCTTCTTTTTTTTTGCCCTTGCACTTGACCGCAAAAATTGTTTATTTATTTTATAAGTAACACAAAAAACATGTTTGAACTTGTCCATTGCTGCCTTATCTTGAACTTGCGGGTTATGAGTGCGCTTACTATAAAGCTTGGCTCTTATCACTTTAACCTTGAAATTAGTATTGAAATTGAAATGAAATAAAATTAAAATCCGTACCAGGATGGGTATGGGTGACGTCATCGGCATACAATAACATAAGTCGACTTCTAAAATGTTCTCGACGTTTCTGCATCTCGAAGCTTCTAGAAACTCCCTGACTCTTCTTGGCATTGGCTTAGGTTAGGTTGATTCTGAAGTATTCTTTGTATAGGATCGCGCTATTTGCTATCTCCCTTTCTCTCTCTTACTATTAAATTCTCTCTCTCCCTTTCTCTCTCTCCCTTTCTCTCTCTCTCTCTCTCTCTCACACCATGAAGCTTGAGACTTAACACCTTTGACTTAAAAAAATTTTTTTTTTTTTTTTTTGTGATGTTGTCAACTTCTAAAATGTTCTCGACGTTTCTGCATCTCGAAGCTTCTAGAAACTTCTTGGTTGTTATGTATTTCGTTTACTAATGCGAACTCTGATAAGTATGCCACCACGCAGTCTACGTTAGAAGTCTTATAAATATATATTTATTTTTTGAGTCATTGCTATAACTAATGCGAGGGTTAAGAAAAAAACAAAAACATGCAAACACTGATAAGAACTCGCTTGACTACCACTACCGATAATGTAGCGTATAAAATTATGACCAACGCTTAAAGCAAAGAAATACCCCAAACTTGTTAATTTTAAAAAGTTTAAAGCAAAGACATACATCAAACTTCCCAATTTAAAAGTATAAATAAAGCAAAGACATACACCAAACTTGCCAATTTTTAAAAGCTTACATCAAAGACTCCCACCTAATACTTACCAACTTTATTAAATTTATAAACATTTATTTCCCCCTTCAACCATCGCCGTATCTAAATTGCTTCAACCCATATTAATACATATATTTTCATATAGCAAGTCATATCATTTCAGCTAAAGTCAGCCAGCAGAATTTGAGTCATTGCTATAACTAATGCTAGGGTTATGAAAAAAAATCATAAAACATACAAACACTGATAAGAACATGATCAACGCTTAAAGCAAAAACAACTTGCGGTTTTTTGTCTGTCCGTCCACCAGCACAAGCAGAAATCCGTTCATACTTGAGTGCCGGGCGTGACGTCATCGGCTTGCGCCACCCGCCACCTGACCCAGAACCAACATATTGTATCTACTGAGATTTTTTGTCAAAACATTTAAATCACAAAAATTCACTTGAATGCAACAAAGGCAAGCGCCTTTTTTATTTTTTCTCAGCAGTTTTATTTCTGAGAATTGTCACTCAGATTTCCGAAAACTAATCATTTAACATTTGAAATGCTATTTTTTTTTGCAATTATTAAAGACATTCATTTGTTTTATTAAAGTTAACGATCAGTTTTTTTTTTTTATTTAGACGTATGGGTTTGTGTACATTGAGAAACAGACAGATTTACGATTTATGCTATTATTTCATTAAGTTTTTGTTATAAAACTTTTATTATATATAAAAAGTTACAATAAAAATTAAAAATTAAAGTTCCTTGTTTTTAAACCAACATTTTGTTGGTGTTACACTTCACCCTACTGATTTGAAAATGACCGAAAAATTTATAGTTGAAATGTTCATTCTACTTAATCCATTTTTCAAAATATTGAAAAGCCATGAAAACACTTACTTCCAATTGGTTCTTATCCTAGGTAATAGGCCCCTAAACCAATCAAAAATTAAATTTCTTAACACTTTTATTGGAGCAAGTAAAAACGTGTTACACATCACCCAACTTTAGCCTACTGTAAATTATTCAAATATGAATAAAAAATAAAAAAAAAATTTTGGATTTCATCGTTTTATATGTATGTCTATCAACCCTTCACATTTTAAGTAAATCGGTGACATGAAGTGTAAATCGTGCCCGATTAGGAATGGAACGCCCCGTATATAAATATATTATCTATTCTCGACAATAGGGAAAGTTTTGACTTTAGGTTCGATTCGGAGAGAACATTGTTTAGGGCGTAATCAGTTTTATACATTAATAAAATTTTATAAATTTATTTAAGTATTAAAAAAAAAAAAACGAAATGGCCATTTTAGCCCTTGAAAGGACTTTGACCGAGCTTCTTTATGATCAATTGTGTTGTGAGTGATGTGAAATGTTTGCACACAAATAATCGAGAACTGGACCTACATGTTATACGCCGACTCCGAACGGCTTATGTTCTCAAGAAGCTTTTCATGGCAGTTTTTATTCTCTGAGGTTTGCCATTGTCTGCAGAGAGGTGACGGCCGAACAGAAAAATGAATTCAATTGAAAAAACTTTCTGTGTCGGATGGAGGATTCGAACCTGGGTTCTCTGGCGTAAGAGTCACACACTCTACCCACTACGCCACGGTCGCCACAAGTATTTACTATGTAAAAATATATTTGCTGTTGTATTTATTTTATATTTTATAACGTAATATAATAAAAAATAATTCGATTGCTGGCAGTGCAAATGTTAGAGGACACTTTCAATTTATCAAACACACTAAATTCGGTGAATTACTCGTACAACACAAATTTCAAATATTGAAGTTTTTGTAATTATTTGCATTGAAATTTAGCGCAGTTTGCTTTTAGTACAATTTTTGTGAATTCATTAAAATTAAGCTTTATTAAAGAGGCAAAGAACTGTTAAGTTAAAAATTGTTAAAATCAGCCAATCCATTGCTGAGATTTTATAATTCAAACATTCTTTAAATAAATTGCATCCCGGGAACCTCACTCTTTTCGCTCAATGCGCTCCAATAAAATATTAGTCAGACTTAAAGTTCTAAAATGATCCCTTCCCTTTCTCTTCTTCCAGAATATTTTGTAAGAAATCTGTGGTTTTTTAATGTACTAAATTAGTTCAGCATATTCCAGCTTATCGCCTTCATTTTGAAAAAATTAAAACGAAACTAAGATGACATAGTTTGTAATAATTTTGTTCCGAGTAACTAGTTATATCATCAAGTTTTTTGGATAAAATTTACATAAATCACACAACATAGTTGAAATATTTCAATCAAATCGTTTTGTTATAGTTTTTTCATCCCATTTTTATCACTAGCACTAGAATTTTTTGAAATAAATAAAATTATGCTTCGTCACAACCTTATTTTAGAGGCGAAGAACTGTAGAGTGAAAAAATGTTAAATTCGGCCAGACCAATGCTGAGGTTTGATCATTGAAACATACTTCAAATAAGTTACATCACGGGAGCTTTGTTCATTTCGCTCGCTTCGCTCCATTTTAATATTAGACAGACTTAAGTCCATAAAACGCTCCCTTTTCTCTATGTCTTCTAACAGAGTATATTGTTAAAAATATGTAGTATTTCGATTTCAGGATATTCTAGCTTATCTCCTTTATTTAAAAGAAAATCAAAATAAAACTAAGATGACATAATTTCTAACAACTTTATTCCGAATATCAGCGGTTATATCAGCCAGTTTTTTTAATAAAATTCACATAATTTACACAACATAGTTGACATATTTCGATCAAATCATTTTCTTATAGTTTCTTCACTCCATTTTTATCAATATCAAGATAGTTTAACTTTTTATAATTTAGAACTTTTTTTAGAATTGCTTTTAAAAGCAAAAATACTCGTAAATACCAAAAGCGCAATGACAATAACACAAAACGAACACAAAAAAAAAATTCTTCTTACAGGATAACGCAACAGTACTACGCTCGAACGTGACCGGTTGTAAAAGGATTTATTATATGAATATTTAAATTTGTTGAGCGCGTTTCATTTTTCACCTCCTCTCTATTTTTTTTTTTTTTTGGTTTTTTGTTTTTTTTTTTTATTATTTTATGCACACCTCAATCAGAGGAGGTTCCCAACCCTTGTGATTTGTACAGCTTGTTGTTGCAACGGCAGCAGCAATTTATTCAATTTCTTTCGTTTTTTTTTTTATTTGCTATTATTTTTTCACAAACTTGATTTTACTATTGAAATGAGTAGAAAAAAAAATCGAGGCTGCCATGTTATGAAATATTAAAAAAAATAAGTCTAAAAAAATAACGTGAAAATCAAAATGCCAGCAACAGCAACAACAATAACAACAACAGGAAATTTTCATGCGTTTTTGCTAACAAAACGGGTCACGTTATTACGGCGAAAGGATTTTTTGTTAAATTCTACTGGTTTTGTTTTTTGTTCTTCTTATAATGTTTTCTACAGTCGCGTCGGCCATCAGTTTCAGATAGAACATTGAGTATCCTTGCTGCTTTTGTGTTAGTGCGGTTGAGAAAGCGTGGAAAAAAAATTTATTTGCATACTAATATTCAACGGATTTATGATTGTTGTTTTTTTTCACAGGGAAGAGAAGAAGCAATCTGCAGCGCCAGACAGATAGAGCAGCCAGGCAGACACACATACACAAGGATGCATTGTTTGTTAATTTTTTTTTTTTTTATCCTATAATAATTTGAAACAATGGATATTAAAAATCTTGTATTCGCGGGTAAACAATATCGTTTAAAATGAGCTGAGCGATTACGAATGAACCCGCATGTAACCCGTATTCAGATGCAGTATATTTATGCTTTTGTCTATGTCGTTTATTATGGTGCAAGACACGTTGGAGATATATTTGATAAACATGCAGAATGTTGAAGTAGAAAAGAATTATTTAATATGTAAAGAGTCAACAAATAATATTTTTTTCTATAAATAGTATATATTAATTCACACTTTTTTAAGGATATTTTTTAGAACCCATTTAATGAACTATTTATTTAATAAAAAACAAAATTTCCACAAATGTTAAAAAAACTAAAGCTATAATGTCTACAAAATTTCTATATGTTGTAATAAATTGTATTATACTATTAAAACTGGGAGTTATTTTTGACTCAAAATTTACATTTATAGTTCATGTCAACGCCCTTATTCCCAAAGCCTACTCTTTACTAGCTTTTATATGAAGAAATCTATAAAAGCTTTTATCTATCTCTACTAGCTTTTATCTATTAACGAAAGTTATTTTCCACTTTTTTGGAAAAAATCATTTATAAGTCCTATTTTTAAAAAGGGTTGCAGGAACGATGTCAGTAACTATAGGCCTATCGCTAAGCTCTCATCGATTCCAAAACCTTTTGAGCGGATGGTGTACGATCGGGTGAAAATTCACTGTGGCAAAGTCATAACAACTCGTCAGCATGGTTTTGTGAATGGCAGATCCACTGTGTCTAATCTTCTCGATTTTACAACATTCTGCTTAAATTCTATTGATTCTGGTAACCAGGTCGATTGTGTTTACACTGACTTTAGTAAGGCATTTGATAAGCTACCACACAATCTAATCTTATTTAAACTTGAGTTAATGGGATTTCCACAATATTTTGTGAACTGGATTAAATCGTATTTGGTGGAGCGATCTTATCAAATACGTTTCCGAGGCGCATTGTCTTCTGAATTTATTGCTAGATCAGGTGTTCCTCAGGGTAGTCACCTTGGTCCTCTTCTGTTTATTTTAGCTATCAATGATGTAACTCACGTCATTGAACACTCTCATCTGCTTATTTATGCCGATGATATGAAAATATACAGAATGATTAATTCTAGAGATAATTCAGATCTACTCCAGTCTGATCTAAAATCCTTTGAAGTTTGGTGTTCTAAAAATAATATGTTTTTAAATCCAGATAAATGCCAAACTAGGACCTTTTCGCGAAAAAGGAATAATTTTATTTTTGATTATAAGATTAAAGATACTGCCTTAAGTCGTGTAGACACCGTCAAAGACCTAGGTATATGCATGGATTCTAAGCTATCGTTTAACATTCATATTGATAATATTTGTAAAAAAGCATCTTCAATGCTTGGTTTTGTAAAACGCTGGGCCAAAGAATTTAATAGCATTATTACAACTACAACGTTGTATTATGCAATCGTGCGTCCTCACTTAGAGTATGCAAGTCAAGTGTGGTCCCCAAGTTACAATGTGCATGTTGATCGAATAGAAAGAATCCAAAAACGTTTTGTTCAGTTTGCTCTAAGGGGCTTAAGTGGAACTGACATATTAGACCTTCCTCCTTATGCGGATCGTTTAAAACTATTAAAAATGCAGTCTTTAGGTGATCGAAGGAAATCGGCAGATATCGTATATTTACACCAGCTCATAACAGGTGTATTCGATTCTTCAGAACTTCTTTCTCACATAAATTTTAACACTAACCGTAGAAGCAGTAGAAACGCTAACAACCTAATTTATTTGCCATTTAGTAGAACAAATTATATGGCTACTGCTCCTTTAAGTCGCATGAGTTCCTTTATTAACAATTGTAGCGTTTTTGATGTAAATTTGTCAAAAGGTCAACTCAAAAGTAGATTAAAATTAGTTGTGTAAATAGATCTATGTATACGCATGGTTAGTTGTTACGTCTTGTGTTGTCTCTGAGCCCAACCCATTTATTGGTGGGTAAATTTTTCCCACATTAACTTGTTTGTGGTCACGGTTATCCATAACATTGATATTTTCAATGATTACTGGGTAGTGGCTTTAGATGGGTTAATGCTGAGGAAGTGCGATATAGCTGTAGTAGCTGAACTCTAGTGTTATTGCATGAAATAGTAC
Organism: Coremacera marginata; assembly: GCA_914767935.1. Taxonomy (NCBI): domain Eukaryota; kingdom Metazoa; phylum Arthropoda; class Insecta; order Diptera; family Sciomyzidae; genus Coremacera; species Coremacera marginata. The sequence continues at coordinate 23,148,792 of OU612047.1, read as the reverse complement.
AGGCTTTTCTGATACATTTACTCTGAAAATGTTGTTTAATGCATTTGTAAGGTCAAGATTGGAATACGCTGCCATTATTTGAAGTCCATTTTATATCTCAACATCTCTTAGACTAGAGAGAATTCAAAAAAGTTTTACCAGGTATGCTTTGCGTTCATTTAAATTTCCGGATCCATTACTATCTTATAATTCGCGGTTAATGCTTTTGGGACTAAAATCTCTTGATTCGAGACGCAAAATCTCATCATAAATTTTTGTATTTGATATAATTTTTGCAAATATTGACTGTGCATCTTTTTTGAGCTTATTACTTTTAACATTCCATTAAAACATTTAAGAACACCAACATTTTTTTATGTAAAATATTGTAAAAGTAGTTACGCTTTAAATGAGCCAGTAACAAGAGCTTTGATACTCTTCAATGAGTTGTATATATCTCACGACTTTGACCTCTTTGTTCCTAAGCAAATTATCAAAAATTTTGTTACTGGTAATTTCATAACATAACATCAAGATTATTCTTATATTTGAAATTTATAAACTTAATATTTTAATTGGTACTTTGTTTAATTAACAGCCTTACCAAAAACGGATTTTCACAAATGTTGTACATTAAGCAAAAACGGTACTAATAAAAACGGAAAGCCTGTTTTAAATTTAAAAAATAGCCAGCTCAGAAAATACACAGATTTTCCATGTATTTTATTTTAAAACTGGCTACTTTTTAACAATCAACAAATATTTTGACTGATAATTTAAAATTATTTTGAAATTGAAAAATTAAACATTATGGACCATGAAAGTTTATTTATGGACAGAGAAGTTCTGACGGACTATCGGGCTATAAGAAAACCAAAAACGTATCGGGAACGAAAGGATTTTTTTTATTGAGTGAGTTCATCAAGTTGCACAGGTACCTCCACAGAAATCAGTTGATAATGTTTTGGGGAAGCCAGTAAGGGATTCTTTACTGATATATTCCATAATTGCACCGCTTCTGGCTGTGCATATTTAAGATTTGTTGCGAAGGTTTTTTATCAATAAGATTTGCGTAGGTAATACCTTTTTTCTTTTAAACGAGAGTAAAAATACATTTCAAAAATATTAATATAGCCGCACTGGAATATGGATTTGCACAACTGTGACTCTATAGAGTCATTTACCGCAGCCATTGTCATATCTTCAATGACAATGAAGATATCTACCCGTGGTAGACATCTCACTCTTATATGATGTGCTGGCTCTCTTGGCTGCCAGCTTCATGCAAGCTTACATCTCTTTGCACCTATTCGCAGGAGCCGACAATTCATAAGCAGTCCACAGGCCAGAAACTTCGCTCTGCGTCTTGTCTTTTTGCCAAATTGTTTCGTTGACGTTTTTCAAACTGTTCAACACACTTTTTTTGTCATTACCTGAGGACCACCTTGTGCTCCTCACTCCAATTAAAATTTCTATTTTTCAGTAAATTATGATTTACCTTACCTCTACCTTTCATATTTTTTCATCTTAACAAATTTTTTTCTGAATTTTTTACTTGTTTCAAATATTTTCTTTTTCCGAAATGTGTTCAAAATTATACGCAATTCTATCAAAATTGACAGTGTTGTCATGTCTTTAGAATATCCATATTTTAGCTAAATAATGTTCTACCCGTTTTTTATTGGTAGCAAGCAAAGAGTGTATAGCTTTAAAAAAGTAGTCAGTTTTAAGTAAAGCCGATTTTAAGAGAAAGTGTGCGGCTCTTTATTAGTAAGGCTGTAAGTCTGTAAGGAGTTTTTATCCAATGACTTTTCAAAATAAGCTGAACTAATATTTAAACTCAAAAAATATGTGAACAACCGAAATAAAGAGTTTTATATAAGAAGAGTGGCCAGATAGTATTTGTTTTAAAATGTTACGTTTCAGCAGCTGTCAAAGTTACTAATGACATCCAGCTATCAAAATATGCATTAAGGTTTGTCATTCCATCATGTATTGTTCCACGCTACCCGAACAAGTGGAAATTATTAAAATATATCATCGAAATTTCGGCTCAGACGAGTCCTTTTTTTTGTGGCGCAGCGTCTATGCCACCAAGCAGAATTACTTTTATTGCATTCCCAAAGATTGACTCTTTGGTGCGGTGAATGTCACAGCGGCATCATCCGACCTTATTTCTTTCGAAATGAGGAAGGAGATACCGTTATCGTAAATGAGCCTCGATATAGAGCTATGTTATTCGAGTTGCTGTGGCCGGAGGGGTCGACAACATCGATATATTCGAGCTGTGGTTCCAACAATATGACGTAACATGCTATACAAGCAACGTAACGCTCGAAATGGTGAAGGAAAAATTTTGCGACTGGGCCATTTCATGGCGAGTGTTCATTAATTAGCAGTCGCTTTTATGCGCCTTAACACCTCACGATTATTTTTCCTGGTTGCTGCGTCAAGTCCTACGTATACGCTAACAAGCCAGGGACGAGCTCGAGGCCAACATTCGTGACGCTAATTCCGGAATAACGCCGTACATATTGAACCGAGTCACAAAAAATTTTACCTACCGCTTGAAGTGCGGCCAGCATAATGGCATGAATGTAGTTTCAAAATAAAGCCAAAATCAATTTCATATCTCACACCGCTGTTGGTTTCTTTAAATTTCTTTTCCTAAGAAAAGATAAGATAAAAATAAGATAAAAAAGAATAGAAAAATGAAAAGTGTAAAATTTTTGTGAACGAGCTTGTGTTGCTTGCCTTGCTAGAAGTTTTTTCAAAGCACCTTAACGAGAAGTCTCTCTGAACTTGCGAGCAAAAATTTTTTTTGCATGCAAGACATGTTTAACTTTTCTGTGAGCGAGCTAGTGTTGTTTTCCTAGCTAGAAGTACTTTTACAAGGTCATTTGCAATATGATTTGGTTAAGAATACCAGAGAACTGCATTAGTGGCTTCACTAATACATATGAACACTCGTTGAAAATGTTGAACGTGAATCGCATTCTCTATCAACGAATATACAAAATGTGCACTCGCTCAAGAAGTAAACTTCGTTAAGCTTGCTATTCTCTACTGCAGTGCTAGAGAGACTCACTGTAACGAATAGAGAAAGCTGAAATTACTCAGTCTCTCAAAGATCCTCACTCCCCCTATTCGCTAAAAGCTGATCAACTCTTCGCATCACTCTCAATGTTTCAGCGAATCGCAGAGAGTCATCTACGCAGTTTGCTACTGCGCTTAATTCAACTACGCTGATAATTATCGTGCACAAGAAATAAAAACGAAATGATTGCAAGAGACTATTATTATTGTTAAGCTTTAAATGTTGTTTATTATTAAGGTTGCATTTACAGCAAGTTCATTGTTTTAATATAAAATTTATGAAGATATAAGATATTTTTATAAAAATAAAAGTTTATTAACCCTGGTTATACTTATTTTACATACTTTCAAACAACACGCAAATTTCCTATTTATAGATATTTTTTTTGCGAAAACGATGCATTTTAATTAACTGCTTAGCAATAACTAACATTGTAAGAAAAAACGCAAGCGTGCGACGACTAGATACAACAACAATACAAAAAATAAAATACTACTGCTTCGTCGATTTGACGAAGTATAACCATCGAGGATAAAAAACAATTATTAGGTAATAAAAATTTGTTGTTTGTCTGCCATTATATTTTAAAATTTGTTTGCACAAGCGGCACAAATGCCTTTTATTATAGTTTCATCATCTCTTTGGATTTCGCTAAAACCTTTCCAAACATCACTTTTAGCGTTACTTTTATTTTTTAGTTGATAGACGCTGTTGGATATATAATTTCTTGGTAGTTCATTTTTATCAAAACAAAAAAAAATGCGCAGAAAACAATGAATATTGACAAATTTAGTTATATTCATTGAATGTCACCGAATTCAATTACGAAGGTCATAAGCATCAGATAAAAAAGATTCAGCCGCACATGATCGGTTTTTCCATGGCAGAATTATAAGGTAGGGCCGACTTGGAGAAGAATGAAGTAGACAGCAGAGAAAGTGCCGGCTAGTTGTCAAAACCAGCTGTTCATCTCGAGTTTCTTTATGTTCACGTTTCGCAGTTGATTTTAGGCTAGAATTGCTACAAGTGTTCTTGCAAATTTAAGACTTCTTCCACATTTTATAGTTTTTACTACATTGTTTTTATAACATTTTCACTCAAATTATCAGAAATTTAACACTCGCGACAGTACAGCTTACAACTTGTAAATAGTATATATTTACTTCGTTTGCAATTTCTACGAAATTCGTCGTTTTGACAACTAGCCGGCATTCTCATCTTGCACCATTCGTTGACGCGTGAGGGCACTAAGCGACTCAGCCCTACTTTATAATTATGCCATGTATTTTTCCAATTATTTCCCCAATAAGACATGCGGCGATAATGGAATGCAGAGCAACATGCAAATTTTGTTCGTTGAACTCTCAGCTGAATCACGGAGCAGGTAAAATTTTCAATGTATTCGCTATGTTCGTTCGTTGACTCGCACAACTCTCAACATGAGGATCGAAGCAAGCGCATTTTGTAGATCAGAGAGTGAGAGAATAGTTCGCACTCACCATATTAAAAGCGAGCGAGTCAATGCGAAGCAAACACAATTTTTTGAGGAATGCGAATGGTTGTAGAAACATAATGAAGTTGTGAAGAAGGAGAGTGCGTTATGAAGCGAAGAGCTTGTATAACATTTGTATAATATTTGAACATATGAAGCGAAGAGCTTGTTGCAGATCTCTGATGAATACAACAACAATTATATAATGAATTGCTTTATCGGAAGTCGTATCGGTTTGATTAGGATAAGTTTCAGAATTCTATATGTATATGCGAAAATATAAAGTTTTTAAGACGTTCTGCTTTTAACTTTTGCAAAACTGCCCCCTTATATCGAAAGTATATATAAATAAATAAACTATAAAGTGTTAGCGAGAAACTGGAAAATATCCTGAATTTGCTATATTTTAATAAGTTTTTAATTTTTTTTTTTTGCATCGTTCATATATGTAGCTTTTAAATGGCTTATAAATTACTTGTGAGAGCGAGGCTGTTCGCATGAGAGCAGATCCTCTTTAAGGTTCTTCGTAAAATCATAGGAGAAGCACCTTTTCAAGGCTCATTAAGCTTCTAAGTAGTTTCTACATTCTGTCAAAAAAGTACCAGGAGTTGGTCAACAAAACACAGGATAATTTTAATTCATTCAAATTAATTATGTCTCCTTTAAAATAGGTCCCTTATGAAATAATACACATATGTCCACGAATAATCCATTCTTCAAAACATTTTTCAGACGCATTTTCCGTAATCAACTTAAGTTTTTGCCGCGAATTCTCTTTTATGTCTTCTATCGACTTTTATGCCAAAAAAGTGGTAATTTGGGTTTTGTAAAGAGAAAAAAAACTCAGCCGGAGTGTTGATAAGTGATAAGTTGAACACGTTGGTTGTTCGATGTTATTTTTTGAGTTTTTGGCCACAAATTCCTTCGAAATGCTGGCCTTGGAGATGGTGCATTGCCTTGGTGCAAAAACCATGAGTTTTCTTTTTACAAACCCAGCTTTTGTCATCGAATTTGCTCTCTTTGTGGCAAGAATTCCAATGCGCACAATAACGCGATAATAAAAGAAAACGATCATTACTAAATTATCTTTTGATTGACTTTGGCTTGGATTTTCCGGTTTTGGCTTTGTTGAAAGGCGCTATTCAGAATTTTGTTGACTGGTTTGTGGTCAAAGTCGTAAGCCCATTCTCATCAGCAATTATAATGTGTTTTATAAATGTGGGATGGGAATTGAGTCGTCCTGCCATGTTTTTGCGGTCTACCATTTTTTGAAGAAAATTCATGTATTCAGAACTCGCCGAGCGGCAAGGCACCTCATGCCACAATCGTGTATAATGGTATGAATTGATAACTGAGACACAAAAATATCTCTCTCAAATTTAACTGATGATAGTCCGTCACAATATCGGTTACATTATTGATGTTAACTTCAATTGAAGACGTTGATGGCCGAACAGAGTGTGGCAAATTTTTCACCTTTTGAATCTACTGTACCACTCATATGCACGTGTTTTTCATAAAGTCGATTTACTGTTAGACTTCTGTGATATTTCCAGCGATTCGGCACATTGTATTAAAAATATCTTTACTAATACAATGAAAAATTCTTTGTAAATGAACTAATGTATTGAGTATTGTAAATGACAGATTGGGCTCAAATTTCAGTATAGAGGACAGTTGTGACAAAAATTTTTTGTTCAGGCCCTTTAAGTGGGCTTTTTTAAATGTTCATGTCCCGGTACTCTCTTGACACGATGTCGATTATTGACTCTATTCAAACGTTATGAACTTTGATCGGGTTTGTTTCCAACGGCATTTTATTTTAAACAGTTTTAGTAATATTTTAATTATTTCTTAAATATCATTTTAACAAATTCAGGTAAACATGTTATTTTTAACAATTTTTGTAAAATTTTTTTTTATCAACCATGATTTCAATAAATTCGGACAAACATTTTTATTTTGTTATTTTGTAAATGAATAAATTTATTTCTAAAATATTCTTTATTTAAAAACACTCTACACAAAAATTGTCACTCATTGATCTGTTCTCACGAAAATTTCAACATGAACTAAAATTTTAAATCAAAACAAAATATTTCAAGCCTTTTGCAGCTTTGTCGCAATATCATTGAATATAATTATTTAATGAAAAGGTACAAAGAAATAAATTTTTATACCTGTGGGAAACGAAGAGTTCTTTACACAGATAGCAGCAGCTTGCAGCAATACTACTAATTAGAATAACAAAAGGAATAAAAAAACACACAAGCACAAATACATATACAAAACCTCACTCATGCTATTCTCAACAATTTCTTTGTTCCCTTTGAACATCCAAATTAAGCGTAAAAATGACACGCTGAACAAAAGATTTAAGAAAAATCTTCTAATTTGCGTATGAAATGCTTATAGATACCAAAGAGATGTGAAGGTACCAGATCAAAATCAAATAAAAATTGCGCAGCCATAATACCTGCGGAAAGGATATGAGCTGAATTTTCAGAGTTTTGATTATGCGTATAGCGTGAGAAAATTTAGGAAATTTCTGTGAGTTGCTGAGTTAATGATTTTCAAATTATGTGTGTGACGGAAATTTCAAGTCGATTACTTGGTAAAAATTAAGATAACTAGATATTCAAAAATTCTATTTTGTGGACTAAGCAAGGATTCAGTTCTATTTTAAGAATCATTACATAAAAATTAATTTCACCAATGTTGAAATTCTTAACTAAACCAATAATAAGCACATATTTGTGAAATGTTTGCATTTTAATTTTCCAGTTGTTGAAAATTGAAAGTTACACACTTTCACACCCCAAAACTGCAGAACTCACTGTTTACAAAATTATGCATGATTAAAGCCTAAACAATTGAAAAAAAAAACACTCAACAGAGCTACACAAATTTTGCATACAATATAAATTTGCACAAAAATAAAAAACAAAAACAATTTGCATGCCAGCTGAAAAGACTCAAAAGATGGTCTGACTTCTGTTGCAAAACAGCGCCGCAGGAACTCGAACTCTTTCCAATTCGCAACAAACACTTCTCCCTAATGACATTAGCAACAGTTGATGTTTTGCACCTCATCAAAAACACCGAAATAACGCTGTCCATCAGGCTTAGAAACTCTCAAATCGTATAAAACTATTTTGCAAACTGCAGCAACATGCAGAGCAAACAATAATAACAGCAAATAGAAGCGCAGAATAAAAAGGATGTTGCAGAATTTGATTTGTGGTTTGTATGCCTAAGAGCGGGTAACAGCAGCAATTTTTCAAGGGACCTGTCATATAAATTCATAGCGAAAATGCGGAATGCATGCAATAAACCGGAAGTTAAGGTTTTGCATTTCAATTGTAAATAATTTTTGATTTTTGCTGTTTATGTTTTTATGTTGTTGTAAATGTCAACAGCGTGCATTCAATCTTTCAATGCAACAACAATGGCCATTGTTGTTTATTGCAAATTAAATTCTTTTGTCATGGAAATTGACAGTATCGATTGACGTAATGCAGAGATTAAATGTCAACAGGTTGTGCATTTAGGCACTTAGGGAAGATTAGGCAGTAAAAAACTTATCACGTACTCGATGGTATTTATATTGATTTTAATTATTTTTGTTTTGAGGATATAATGGTTAAAATTAAAATTCAAACAAATTTTGTGAATTTTTTTTATTACAATTTTGGTATTAGTAGGTGTGTTAAGAGAGTAAAAATGAAATGTGAGAATAGTTGCAAAAGTACGGAAACAGCTTCTAGTAAGTTTCAACCACAAAAAAGCTGGTCTTGACTGCAGACCAGGGATGATATTTGGGGGCTTTTAGGGCATTTTTGGGCCCTTTTTCGTTTCAAAAGCCCCGAGGCCCGAGGAAAATTCTACCGAAAAAAAATCGGAATTTTTTAAAAGAAAAGTTTACTGGGTAATGTATATGATTTCAATATGCCAAAGAAAATTCGCCGAGAAAATAAAATGAAAAATCCCCCAAACGAAAAGAATAAAAAATTTTTACACAATAAAAACGAAAAAATGTTAAACATTTTTTTGGAAAAATGTTCCAAAATGCAATTCAGCGGCGTTGTAGTGCTTGACAAAAATAAAATGACACAACCAATATCCGCCGTCACAAAGGGTTTTGCTTCTAAATTGAAAATATTGTTGCTTATAGAGACGACGACGAACAAGTATTATAAGGCTTCTAGAACTTACGTCCGAAAAAAATGGCAAAAAAGCCCGAAATTTTGGAAGGATTAAATTTCGGAAAAAACGCCCGAATTTGAAATGGCAATTGAGCCCGAAAGAAAGAAATAATGCTCGAATGGTTTGGAAATAAGACTCGAAAGAAAATGGAAATGACGACCGAAGTTTTCAGCAGTTTTTCGGTCTTTATTTCCAAATAAGATTATCAAAGTATAAAAGAACAGATTTGAGTAGTAAATTAATATTCCCCTGTAAAAATATCTGCAAAGATCTCATTAATTTTATTTGTTTTTTGATATAATTCATGAACAAGGGGTCCATGGACATTATGTACGGATAAGGTTCAGATGGTGTTTTTTTATGATAAAATGATTTGCTCTTTTACGGAACAATATTCTTTTACCTTCCGTAAAAGGGCGAACCATTTTATCGTAATGAATTTGAAATTTCTTAACTTTTCGATAAACAAAAAAGCGGGCGTTTTTTTATTTTTAATTTGGCGAAAATGCCCGATTTTTTTTCGGCCCTAAATTACAAGCTTATTTTTCGGGCCTTTCTTCCTTTTCAAGTATTTGCAAAAAAGATCCTAATTTTATTGGTACAAGCACCCGAAAAAATTACATAATCGGTAGAAATTTCGGTAATTGTTTTTCGACGAATTAAGCCCGATTTTGTGTGGAAAATTTCGGGTTTTTTGTAACTTTTTTCGTTCGTAATTTCTGGAAGCCAATTGTAAGCTATCTTTGATTTATTTCGTAACTAGAAATATCTGGAGAAAGAAAAAAAGTTATCTTTTTGTGATCATGTAAAGGTAAGACAACCGCAGGGGGGGGGAGGAAGAGAGGTGACGGATAGCACTCGACCGATTTAAGTTAATTATTTAAAATTTTTAAAAAACATAAGGATAAAGTGATAAAAATAAAAAAGAGTTATAATTAACATTTCACTATTAGTCAATGTGAACTATCAGTTAAAAACAGAAAGCGAAACTGCATCCAAAAAAGTAGGTGATTTTTGTTTAAAAAAACCCTCAGCAAAAAGCGAAATTTCGTTAAAAAATGTGCAAAATTGTCCAAATTTTTCGGTGATTTTTCTTTTGAATTTCCCATTCATTTTTTATTTCATTCACCCCAATTTCGTATGAAAAATGTTGGGTGATTTTTCATTTCATTTCTTATGTTATTTTTTATTGTTTGTATTTTATGTAAAGGCGAGATTTCCTACGCCTTTAAAATTGTTCTCAGTAAAACTAGTTTTGTTAAATACAGTCATTGTCCCATTAAGAGCATACTTTTTAGTAATTTCAACAAGCTTAGTTTATTTCCCAAGTTGAGTTTAGATGAAAAGAGTGAAAGAATAACCTGAAACTATATCACTTTCACTTTCAAAATTTTTGATTTAAGATGGAAGTGATTTCATTTAATCATTTATATTACAGTTCTAAATGAGTCATCATCATCATCATCGTCATCATGCGTAGAGCGTGCATTTCCTGCCTTAAAATTAATAAAACTTTGGTTCAACCGTAACCTTAGATCCACATTTAGCTTTTTATTTTTGCCTTAAAAAATAAAAATCAAAACTTACCAGTTATTTAGTGCTCAACAAAATATCGGTCAGATTTTGCTTTTCATTTTTGTCTTAAAAAATAAAAATCAAAACTTACCAGTTATTTAGTGCTCAAAAAATTATCGGTTAGATTTTGCTTTTTATTTTTGCCCTAACAAATAAAAACTAGAAATAATTATTACGTTTTGCTCAAAATTTTAAAAGTCAAAATAAAATTATTATTTTTTGCTTTTTATTATAAAATGCATAATTGGTACGGCCTCTGATATTGAGTTACAATTTTTAAATCTTAAAGCCCTATTAATGTCAAATTGGCCCTATTTTTATATGAATTTTGGCCCTTTTACAGTAAAGCCAATATCATCCCTGCTGCAGACATGTCGAACGTAAATTGCGTAAAATTATCGTCAATTTTTTTTGTAAAGTTGATGATTGTTCTTACTTTACTCGGAGTCTTGAGTTCTAGCACACTCTGTGCACTATGTGTGCTCGGGAGAGCGGTTTTATGCTTGTTGTTCTTCTCCCATTTTAAGCACAGAAAGTACGGAAACAGAAAATAGTGTCCCACAAGTTACACAGTGTGAGTACGAAAACACACCTAATAAAACAATATAAGAATACTCATTTCTTAATGGCTATGTTTATGGTCAACATTTTTGAGAACGGACGCTAAAAAATTTCATGATCTTGGGTTGTACAAGTTTTTCAATTATCAAAAATATTTGTGTATCAAAAATAAAACTCCGCCTGTTCGATGTCCGCCGGCCTGTTCAAAGTTAGGATAAAGGAAGATGATTGCAGTATAAAAAGCTTTGAGAAGAATCATTGGTAAAAGAAAGGCTTACCTTGGAGTCTGGCGTTGTGATTCTTTGAAGAGGTGAGGAGACCTTATTTATCGGCTACACAGGGCTTGCAGTTAAAAAAGGTTTCATGTACTTGGGCTTGTGATATATTTATACTTAATGCATATCAGAATTAGAATGGTTACTTACATGCGCGAAGCTAGTAGTCCACCCCGGGCTGGACTATTTGAAGGGCAACATCGAAGCTATAGTTACACAACAAAATTTGAAAGAATTGATCTTCGACTGGGTCGAAGTTAAAATACCTCCACGACAGTATTGAAGTATATTCGAAGCCTAAAGAAATCTATAAAAAGATGATGTGTAATCTTGTCATTATTTTTGTCATTACATAGTGCTTTCCCAACATATACGTACAGTCCTAAAAAATGTTAACGTGTTTTTTATAATTTACTATATGTTATTTTAAATTTTTGAATTTAAAAGTTATTTTATTAAAAAACAAAAACCATTAAATTCTCAAATCAATGAAACCGCGAAAAAGCTTCTCTTCTCTCATGTGTCTAACGACGCACCTGTGTTTTTTTATTTGGATGACATCAGTTTTTATAGGAAAACTCTCCATGTTTTCATTCAATATTTCCAAATAAAAGCGCAGAGAGCATATTAAAAATCAAAGCAAAATTTTCGAAGTTTCAGGTATGATTTTGTAAAATATCATAGAGCTTACATTAAAATTCAGGACTTATTTACTATAATTCAACCATAGCTGGGATGTAATCGATTACTTTCGTAATTGATTACAGGTGAATTATAATTAGAATTACAAATATTTTTCGTAGTCTTAAAAAAATAACAATTACGATTACTGTAATTATAATCGAACATTTTTTTATTACAATTACATTAATCATTATTATTAAAAATTACAATTACTGCAGTCAATCAAAATAGTAATCGTAATAGTAAAATAACAGTAAAATAGTAGTAATCAAAATATTTCTTCATTTCGATTAAGGAAATTGTAAAAATGCTTGCAAGAGTCCTAAGCAATTACAGTAATTGTAATCAATAGATTTTTCTATTACAATTACAGGAATCGTAATTGTAATTTGTGTCTATACCGATTTGGGTAATTGTAATAATACTATTTTCACATTATAATTACGGTAATAGTAATCGTTAATTTTTATAGATTGCAATTACTGAAATTGTTATTGTAATCGCAAAATGCCCAGCCCTATTTCAAGCCATTAAATTTTATAGCTTTTTCCACTTTTGTGGAACTGTAAGAGGTTTTGCCAATTTGATGATGTCACTTTGCTTAGGAGATATGTGTGATTTCATTAGATTTTGCCATATTTCATAGTCAGGGCTTATATTAAAAATCAAGGCTTATAACAGTACGTTCAAAAAGTTCATAGGATGACGAATAGATGGCGTTACTAGATTTGTTCCATATGATTTTTATTTAGCACCAACCCTTAAACGATACTTATAAAAATTTGACAACAATCTGACAATTGATTCGTGAGTTATAGCATTTTGTGTGCAACTATTGTTATTGAAAAACTAGTAAGGATGGAGCTTCGGCAGGGTACCGAAGCTAGAATACCCACCCGCAGCCATATTGAAGTATATTCGAATTCTTTAGCCACGACATACACGATGATATTCAGTTTTATATATTAACGAATGTTTTCCTATTTTGCTGACGTCACTTTGTATGGGAGGTAAGCGTTGTTTTGATCTGATTTTGCCATATATCATATGGATGGTTCATGTTATATATCAAAGCTAATGTGCAAAATTTCAAGACATTTCATTAATTTTTGTGGATTTTTAAGAGATTTTACGATTAAAATAAAGCCACTTTGTATGGGAAGTGGGCGTGGTTTTCATTCGATTTTGCCAAATATCATACAGATGGTCTATGTTATATATGAAAGCCTATATGCAAAATTTCTAGACATTTCTTTAATTTGAGCAGATTTTTAAGAGATTTTACTTTTAAAATAAAGCCACTTTGTATGGGAGGTAGACGTGGTTTCCATCCGAAATTTTATAGCCAGGATTAAGACTGAAGAGCAAAGCTTATATGCCAAATTTCAAGGCATTTCTTTAGTTTTAGTGGATTTTAAAGACATTTTACGGTTAATATAAAGTCACTTTGCATGGGAGGTAGGCGTGGTTTTCCATTCTCGAACTTGATATTCCTTTTTAAAAAATAAACTTATGTTTTGAATTTCATCGCGATAGCTTTAAAATTGCGGCTGTAATCGTGTCGACAGACGGACAGATAGATGATCAAAAATATATATATTTTTCTATACCAGCCACGCCTTCTTCTTGGCGTTATAAATGGAATGACAAAGTTCATATACCCCTTACGCAGTACGCGTTGGGGTATAAAAATCGAAAAAAGCGAATTTCGAGTTTTGATAAAACATTGCTTTTTGGTGGAAAAAAATACAGCGGGAACCAAACAATGGCTTGATAAACATTATCCGGACTCTGCTCCATCGAGAAAAATGGTAGAAAAGTGGATTGCTGAGTTTAAACTTGGTCGTACCAGCACAAATGATGCAGAGCGCAGTGGACGCCCAAATCAGACTGTTATTCCACAAAAAATCAAAAAAATCCACAAATTGGTTATGAACGATCGCAAATTGAATGTGCACGAGCTAGCTGACATTGTAAAGATATCAGATGGTAGTGTTTTTACCATTTTACACGAACATTTGGGTATGCAAAAGCTCTGTGCAAAGTGGGTGAGCTCACAGTCGACGAAAAACAACATCGAATTGAGGAGTGTTTGGCGCTTCTATCGCCGATATGTGACAATGGATGAAACATGGCTTCACTATTACACACCAGAATCCAAAAGACAGTCAGCTGAGTGGACAGCAGTCGATGAACCGAATCCAAAGCGAGCAAAGATCCAACAGTAAGTAAGGTGATGGCGTCTTTATTTTGGCATGTGAAAGGAATAATATTCGGCGACTATCTCCAAAAAGGTACCACAAGCAACAGCGACTATTACTGTGCACTTTTGGATTGATTGAAGGCTGAAATCGCCAAGAAACGGCCACATCTTCAAAGGAAAAAAGTGTTGTTTCACCAAGACAATGCAGCGTGTGACAAATCGATGAAAACAATGGCAAAATTGAATGAATTGGGCTTCAAATTGCTTACCCACCCACCGTGTTCTCCAGATTTAGCCCCCATTGACTTTTTCCTGTTTTCAGATCTCAAGTGAATGCTTGCTTTAAAGAAATTCAAGTCCAATGAAGAAGTAATCGCTGAAACTAAGGCCTATTTTGACGAGAAAGAGAAACCGTACTATAAAAGTGGTATCGAAATGTTGGAAAATCGCTATAATCGTTGTATCGCTCTCGAAGGCAACTATGTTGAATAATATAATCGAGTTTTATCAAAATTCTGTTTTTTTCTTACTTATCCTACGGACTTATTGAATGACCTGTTATGTTAAATTTCAAGTCATTAAATTCAACTTTATTTAATTTTAAGAGATCTTAACGTTTTGGTCACGTGACTTTGTAAGGGAGGTATGCTAGTTTCACTCGATTTTACTAAATTTCATTGTCAGAGATATTTTTTAAATCACTTTTTATAGTCAGTAAATTCTTTTTTGGGGAATTTTAAGAGATTTTACCGATTTAATGTCGTTATTTTTGATGGTAGGTAGGCGTGGTTTTTATAAGATTTTTTTAAGCATTGAGGCTTATGTGGAAAAAAATGGCTTGTATGCTCGTTTCTTTGACTTTTATGTGCAAGATACTTTTTAAAATGAAACCAATGAAAATAAGTATAGAAAAAGTTTTCGAAAAACCAATTCTCCAATAGTGTTCTTATATGAGCTAGTGCTATAAAAATAATATATTTTTATTATGAAAAATTATTACAAAAAAACAAAAATTATATAAAATTTATATCTTCATTATCATTAATTAAAGACTTTAGAGTTTTTGGTCAAAATGTTTCAGAGACAAGTTAAATCGATCATTTTCGAACCCTTATTTTTAAATTTACTTTTGTGTTTTGTTCAATTTAGTGAATTATTAAAAAAAGCCCCAGTAATGTGTTATTTTATAGAAGAAAGTTTAATTTAATTCCAAGAAAAATCCTTTAATTTAGGTTATATTGATCAAATTTGAAAAAATTTTAAAAATAAAACATGGTGTTTTTCCAAAACTGATATTTTAGTCACGATTTAAATATTTTAAACTTAAACTTATTAAAAATGTGGTTTCTTCTAACTACAGTCTATATTTGTATACATTTTCAAAAATCGCAGGCAGATTAAATTTTTCCAAATACGGGCAACATTTAAAATTTAATACAAAATACGGAACGTTAAATACGGGACATCTGCCAACATTACCCGCTGCTTTGTGATATTAAATACGCCCTTTTTTCCCCCCAAATTTAACAAGAAAACACTGCCGAACTTAATAAAAAAAAGTAAAAAAAGAAAAATTTAAAACCTTCAACTCATTCCTACAACTTCCATGCGATTTACGACTAATTTGCTTATTAACACTAATTTCCACACTTCTAAGACAACATTCAACAGATAAAAGAACTGCCTGCAGACGAAATAAAAAACAAAAGCAACAGCAAGAAAAAAGAAAATAAGTCATGAAGACATAAAACCGAAATCATAATGAAAATCAAATAATAAAAAAACAGTACTTAGAACAATAACAACAGCAGCAACAACAATAAGGATATGGCAAGCCACAATTTAACACCAATTACAATATCCGTTACATCTAATTATGAACACCATCATCGACCTCCCCCACCCCCAAATGAAACCACTAACCACGGAGCATAACATGACTATAACAATAAAAACAACGTCGTCATCACCATTCTCCTCATCATTATCCACAATCATTTGGTGCTAAAATAATAACAACAAAATAATCATCAGCATTAAAAAAAAGCACAAATTAAAGAAAACAGCCTAACGCTAGAAAGAAGGCAAGAATGAAGTATAAAGCTGAGCCAGTAGGTTGGATGAGCCAAGCATTTAGATGGGTGAAAGATGGACGATGTGGTGTGGCTCTCGTTAGCGTCATTAACAACGCCATCATCAACGGCCATAACAACAACACTGACAACAACAACGACAAAAACAACAGCAACCAGTGAAGTCCTTGCTGCTGCTTCAACGAATTGTTTCCTGCAATTAGATGAACAATTGGTTGGCAGCAAACGTTTCGGACATTTTATCGCTAAGCGCCAAAAGCAGAAAAATAGAAGAAAAAAAAAAACAAAAACTAAACAGAAGCCACAACAGTGAGTGGGCAACGTTAATTTTCATCAGATGCGTAAATGTCCTGGGAACGCAGGGTTTCTTTGCTGCTCGGCATGCTACTTGTGGCTGGCTGTGACTCTAAAAACAAAACCAACAACAACAACGGAAAAAAACTTAATGGGCATTCCTACCACTTAAACACATAATGAAATCTAAGAAAATGTAATGAGCAAGTTCAGGCAGTGTGAGTGTATTGGGCTAGGTGGGGTGGGGTGAGTTGAAGGCGTTGCGTTGAGGTTGTTCAGTGGGGGCTGCGACTTATATAGCACTTTGACTGCCTTGAGGTAGCTAAAGCACGCCAAGTAAATTAATTAACATTTTGGCAAAAGCCGACTTGCTGCTTGTCTTCGGTATGTGTGGATTTGTTGTGCTTAAGAGTGGAAGAAAAAGAAAGTTAAAAGCAAGAAAAAATCCATCCTGGACGAATTTATGAGGGTCGTTTAGGCAAAAACATACTCACAAAAGCGACACGTTTGTCAGGATAAAACAAATAATTTCCGCGGGCGCAACAGCAATTAAATTCATTTAAACTTTGACCAACTTTGGCGATGACAAAGGCAAAACGGGCAAGGACGAAATGTGAATGTTGCTGACAGTGTGCTGACAATGCGAGTGATGAGGACAAAAAATGGCGTTTATAAGTTTTTGGCTTGCAACAATGTCCTGTTTGCATTGTATTATGTTGCCATTGTAGTTGTTGTGGTTCTTGTTGTTGTTGTCTTAATAGCTGGGCTGAGTAAAACACGTTCTTACTTCCGTTTGACACCTTTAGCGCCGTGGGCGGAAATGAATAGCAAGGACGTGACTTGTTTTTTGAAAGTAGTTAATTGAACGTTTGTGTTGAAGAAAGGCGATTCTTTGAATTTTGTTTTTTTTCTCTCATTTCTTGTTGAAATGTTTTTGGGCAACATTTTGTGTAAATGATGGAATGCTGACAACAGCGGCGGTCTTTGGCATAAAATTGAAAATATTTTTAATTGAACGACAAAGTAGTAGTTAAAAAAATATTTAAAATATATCAAATGCTAAAATTGAATAGCTCACAAGCAATTGGGTGACACACTACACACAGAAAAATATCTACCTAAATTTCATAAGATTTTTATCAACTTGTATAATATGCTTGTAGGCATGCCAAAAGTGTATTATATGCCAAAGATACTTGGGCAAAAGCAAATTGGGTTTTTTACAATCTTTTCTCTCACTGTTACTCTTTCTGCCATACGCGGTCATTATTTGTTTTCCTTTTCTTATCATTTGTATTTACGTGCATGTACTTCGAAGTAATTTATTCGTAACATTGACGAACGAAATAGAACATACAACAGCTTAGTGGCTCACAGCAAGAATCACGAAAGACTACTGATGAGTTAACATTATAACTTAAGAATTAAAAACAGAAAATCAAAAAGTGAAACAACGTCTGAGTGACACGTCTGAGTGACACGAAGCCTTGGTTTTTATTTAGGGGGGAGGGGTTGGGTGATGTTCGGTTTTGACCATCACAAATATATAGGCATTGACATGGGCTTAGCCATGGTATCAGCGAGGGAGAATTTTTTTTATAAGTTTAATGTTTGATTTGTAAAAGTTTTGAAAAATTTGCCGCAAATTCCATGATAAATGAATGCATTATGCTTGAAATATCAGGATTATCGACGGATTGCTTCTCCAGATTCCCTATTTTACTTTTTCAACTGTTTAGTTTAAATATTTCATCTTTTTAGGTTGAAAATTGAATATTTTTTAAAATATGATATAAAAATCAACCAAATTGTTGGAAAAATCATCTTGGTTGATATATAAATTTTTGAAGTCTAAATTTCTTTTTTTTTTAAATGTGAGCAATATCTTTGTGGAAGTGTGCTTGACTTACATCTAAGATTTAAATCCGAGTACTCGATTCAAATCTAAGGTTGAGTTAGTTTAAAAAAAGCACTAATTTGAGTGTCCGACTGAAACTGAAATTTTAACCGAAACCGAAATTCGTCTCATTTTGTAATATCCGGTCGAAACCGAAACTGAGTTTGTATTTATATGAAATGAACATTTTTTACACTTATCAGTGTGGCTTTCGACCTGGAAAGTCCACCATAGACCAGATTTTCACGCTACGACAAAAGTTGATTAGACTTTGCAGAATGACGTTGAGCAACACACGCAGCTCCGTCAAGGTAGGAAATGACATCTCGAAACCTTTAATACCGGAAGCGGTTTCAGATAAGGCGAAACCTTGTCCACTGTCTTGCGATCTCTTCAACATCATCATGGAGGGGATCGTACGAAAGGCCGGTGTGCATCGTAATGCCAGCATTTTCTACAAAGGTGTCCAGCTCCTTGCGTACGCTGATGAAATTGATATTGTCGGCAGAACCAAGAGAGATGTTACCGCTGCTTTCACCTCTATCAAAAAGGATAGAGGTAGCTGCCCACGTTTCATCTGGCAGCAATAACTTTGAAGTAGTCAAGGAGTTTGTATACCTTGGCACCGCCATTAATTCCAACAACGAAATCAGCCTGGGGATAAAGCGAAGAACAATAATTGCTAATAGGTGCTACTACGGGCTCAGTAAGCAACTAAGTTCCAGAGCCCTCTCTCGATCTACAAAACTAACACTCTACAAGACGCTCGTTCTACCTGTGCTGCTTTATGGCGCTGAGGCATGGGTAGTTTCGCAAACTGACGCAGCCGCTCTGGGGGTGTTCGAGAGAAAAGTTCTTCGCAAAATCTTCGGTCCTGTTCGAGTCGGCGATGACTATCGCATCCGAATGAACCACGAGCTGTATGAGCTCTACGAAGACATTGACTTAGTTCGGCGTATAACTGTGCAGCGACTACGCTGGCTGGGTCATGTCCATCGCATGGACGACGAAGCTCCAGCGAAAAAGATACTCGAGGCGAGGGTCGCTGGGCAACGACGACGAGGGAGACCATGCCTCCGATGGATGGACCAGGCTGAGGAAGCCCTAACCACACTTATTGTATCCGATTGGAGAAGGCGTGCGCAAAGCAGAGGCGCCTGGCGAGAGCTGATGATGTCGGCCGAAACCCGGACACGGGTTGTTACGACCACCTATGTAAGTAACTATGTAAGTAAGTAAGAACATTTTTTAAGAGACAGTTTTTTTTAAATAAAAGTAAGCAGAAAGAATAACATTTCTTACATATACGAATTAAAAGTTTTATATAAAATTAATATTAATAGCATTTTTTGTTTTCAATAATTTTTTGTTGTAAAATACGAGATTTTGAAGTTTAGGCTCAAGTTCCGGCCATATTGAGGCCGAATAGCCGTAATTGACAAAAAGAGCCGAAACTGAACGAAGTCGCCAATTCGGCCGGACACTTAATAATTTACCAATTTGCACTATAAATTTCTCAATAAAATCATTCTCTATAATCAAAAAACTTTAGTTACGTTGCACATTTCGTTTCGTTGCACATATTAATAATAGAAAAAAAGATACAGTTTCGATTGAATCGCAAACGTAGACGTAGAATTTTTGTTTGATATATTTGGTGATAGAATTGATGTTCTTATTAATTTTAATGTTAGTTGAAATTACGTTTTTCAATTTTATTTTTAATAAATTGAAATAAAAATTTCGGAAAAATATGAATTTATTATTTTTCCTGCACTTTACACTTTTATATGTTTACTTAAATATACATACATATTAGGGTGTTCCAAAAATAAATTTTTTTTCCAAGTCAATATATGCTCAACATTTGTTTGAAAGTTTAACTCTATTCAATAAACAACACGATGTTGAGTTTGAGATTTCGGCACGAACTAAAGCAACAAGCATAAGAACGTGTTCTTTACTGCTCCCCAAAAAACGTTAGCATGACCTTGAACAAATTTGTGAAAATACCCCTATACAAACCGCGCTGTAAGACATTATTCTACTTCAAAACAAGCAGTTACTGAGAAATGTTCGTAAAACTATTCGTTTCAACAAACGAAACAATGTTCCGATAGTGATTTTGTCACGAACGAAACCAACAACCATAGCAACAATATAAGCAGCTACTGAAGCATACTAAGATTTTAAAATTTTTTGATTTTATTAAAGTAGTGACAAAATTCCAAGTTATTATATATTCGTTTCATTCGGCAGGTAACTGATATTTTGGCACATATTTGATCTTGGTTTGATGAATATTAAAGGCTGTAGGTATACCAAAAAAAGGGATCTAAGAAGTTGCATGTGCTTGAAGAAATTTGCGGAAAAGACCTCCATACAAAATGCGGTATAAGATGTAATTCTACGTCGAAAAATCAATGTCTACGCCGTGCTTGAAAACGCTTTTTGAAAAAGTTTCAACAGTTACGAGAAACGAAAACAGCTATGGGAAACAGATTATTTAGTTGCAGGAAATTTATTTTGTCTGTCATAAGCGCGTGCGACTTTTAAATTGCTGCAAATGAAGAATTTGTTTGTTGCAACGTAAAACTTCGATTGTAGTTAACGAACTTCTTTTCTCATAAACGAGCGTTTGAAATTAAATTTTTTTTTTTTAATGAAAACACAATAAAACTTTATAATAACAAAAACCGCTGATTTTATATGCTGATTTTAAGTCAAATATGTCCTCAATGAGTTAAATAAGGTTTGTCAGCTTTCGTTAACAAAAAATGTTGAACTTTTACCATAAACGAAAAAAAAAAGATTTTGTACCTTTAATTCAACACGACTGAGTTCCACCCATCGGCATTAATAGCACTAGGCAAATATTAGCCGACGAAAATACAATTGGTGATGGTGCAACAGGTTAAACAGAGCGCGCAGTAGACCATACATCGACAGGGTCAGGGCTTAAGTCCCATTGATGGAAGTAAGAAAGTATAAATTTTTTCAAATTATATTAAATTTATCTGTTAGAAAAATGTTTAAATTAAATAAAAATTTAATTATTAAAAATAAAGATGAAAAAAAAGTTCCTGCTGTGGGGTTCGTACTGGTGATCTTACGGTTAGGAGCTCAGTAATCTTCCAGCTCGTCAAAGCCAATATAATTTTGCGAACTGCTAAAATTCACTATAGCTAGCGCAATGCTATTTTTAAAATTGCGTTGTATTCCATTACGCTATGATTTCGTTAATTTTTTTTTGTTTTTTTTCGATATTTTTCGTTATTTTATCATTAGAGACAATTGAATATTCGTTTGTGGCAACTACAGTCCGCAAATGAAGTATTCGCCAACGAATTTTTCTGTCGCGGAAAACGAAAAATTTCTTTGGGTGTATCGAAGCAAATTCTAGTCAGCGAGTTAATACTAAACGAATTTTTCAAATATAAAATTGGAAAATGTCACGATTTGTTTCTGTTTTATTTTCTTTCGGGTTTGGTATATCGACTTATAGCTCAGTTATTCAAGCATTTTCAATTAAGTTTTAGCCAGGAAATAGTTGAAATTCTTAATATACTTACTTATTTACCAAAATGAAATCTGAAAATTTCAACTTTTTCAGAAAGGATGCTTATACCAATTAAAAAGGAAGTAAGATAAGCGAACCAAAAGTTTTAACCGTGTATCTCATATTTTTTACTATACTTCTCAACATATTTTAAGTTCTTATAAAAATACACTGTTACCTTATTTTTGTTGTGAAATTTCACAATATTTTATCTCTGCTAAACTTTTGATGAGTGTTTATATCTTTTCAATAGACTGTTTGAGAGCGCTCCTGAACTCAGGTTTCTCTAACACGTTCAAGGTGTTTAAAATTCAGCACAGTTCCTTCCGCCCAATTTCCTTAGCTTCAACGACGAGGAAATATATTTAAAGGTTTTGGCTGAACTGTAATTAGTCGATGTTGATGCGTGAAGAAGACACAAAAAAAAAAACCAATCCAAGCCAGACATACCGAACACAGTAGATAAAAGAATCTTGGCTAAATTAGGATCAAAATAATTGCATTTGAATTGAGAATTCCGAAGGCATACAGCACGCAGTTAAATCAATTCATAATTGCTGTCGAAATAAAAGCAAACACAAACATCCTATTCTAATTAGAAAGGCAGAGGAATTAGAAAAGGAGCAAAAAAAGAACAATCCATTATATGACAATGCGTGCTACTTACAGCGACCATCAGCGGCAAGTAGCTAAGTTACGTTTTTTTTCCAATGGTTTTGGAAAAAAAATCAGAAAAAATTCCCCTTGACTGGAAGAAAGGAATTGTTTGCCATGACAGTATATTTTCCTACCACATGCATGCACACACGCACATTACGCACTGTGCGTTAGAGCAGATTGGCTGCTCAGTCAGCAAATTTCCATAGCGATATCCTGTTGGTATCAATGTGTGTGTGTGTGTGTGTGCGTACGTTGCGCTCGTTTATCATTCTATATTAAAGCTGCTGCTGCGTCGCAGTTACTGCCTGCAACTCTACCTGTCCTCAGCTGGTCGGCCACTGCTTTCTTCGTCTTTTTAACTCCCCTCGTGTCCTGCTTATTAAGAAAGCAATTTTCTTTGAAGAATAATATTTTGTCGACCCGACCTCGTGTTGCCCCTGGATATCTTACGTCCTTCGTGTAGCTACGCACTTGAGCGCGTTTTCCATTTTATATGTTCGACTCTAGTTTTTGTTGTTGTGTTTTATCTTACTGCACGTATCCTGATCGCATGTTTCTGACAATCCTGACGGCTGAGAGTGAAGTTCTACATTTTGTTACCCTCAGTTGCTTGGGCTAGGATAACGGCAGGCAGGCAAAAAAAAAATGAGGGTTCATTTTTGGTTGTTGAGGCCACACCTTCCTGGGGTGAAGCGCCTGACTTGGTTTTTTTTTTTTTCATTACTATTTGGTGTGTTTTTCGTCTTGTTTGCTTGAAAATTGTTTGATTTTCGTTTTTATTATTACTGTTGTTGCTGTTGTTGTTGCAGTTGTTGTTCCTGCTGTTATAGTCGTTATCCTTGAAGTTGTATTTATAAATTTGCAGCGCTAGGCTTAGCTAAAGAAATTTAAATTCCTTTTATTATTTTTCTTCTCTTTTTTAATACTTCACCACAATTTTTTTTTTGTTTTTTTTTTTTTTTTTTGTGGCACACTGTTAAAAGTTTTCTTTACATACTTTATGAATTGTCAAAACTTCAAAGCAGTTTTGCCCTTAAACAACAAGAAATGAGAATAATTTCACTTGAGCGATTCTGAAATATTTTAAGGATGTTTTTCATATATTTGGTTTTTTCTGTTTGTCTTATTGCCTTGTCGAGCAATGTGTGCTGGGTATATATATCTGTTGTTGCTGCTATTTTTGTATTTGTTTTTCTTTTTTTAATAAGATACTTGGTTTGTTATTTATTTGCTAGTATTTAAAATTAAAATCAGCAGAAAAAAAGAATTGTATTGCACTTCTTTGATTTCATAGAGGAATTTCACTGATTTTATTAAATTTAAAAAAAAAAAACAACGCTGAAATACAGTGGTGGCTGACCAAACTGAAGGATCTGCAGAATTCTAGAAGGGTCAGCTGCTTCATTTGCGGCCGGTTGCTTCATAACACATTAGAAATTATATTTTAAGATTATAAATTATCAAAAGGGAGGAAAATTCTAAGTGAATTCAATTTATAAAAAAGCACCTGAGTGAATAAAAATGGCGTAACATCGTAAGAAAACTGGTGTCTGTTACTTGTCAAAATGGTAGATTTGCTATGGTTATAAAAAGTAAAGTGTAACGTGAACTACAGCACGAAATATTTCGGTTTCACATTCAATTTCGTACGAAACTGAAATGCAGCACATGCATGAATGTTTTACATTTGCATATACTGCAAATCTTTCATATAGATTATAATATCGCTTAAAGCACATTTCAAAATACTTATAAACATACTTTTATAAAACTAAATAAATTAATGAAAAATTTAAATGATTATTTTTTAGAATTACCCTTACAAAGAATATTTCTATTTTTAAATCTAATGACTTTGAAATAAGTTGCAAGTTTTAAATACACCGAGAGAAAAAACAATAGTAAGAACATACAAGTTGGCTTTTGTGAAAGAAAAATGTACTGAGTGGCAAAACTCATGTGTAATGACAAAAGTACGCGTATTTGTGCATGCCAAACATAGTTTAAAAATGAAAATTTTGATAAGTTCTACAAAAATAAATTGTTTGAATTGTTAAAGTTGAGGTTTGTAATATTTGAGAAAATTCTTGTTAAAGTACACAAAGGTTATGCATAAAATTTGATTTTATCATCACTTAAATTTATGTAAAATTACATAGAAAGAATTGGATAGAACGTATACATAAATGTTAAATTGTACAAAATATCATCAATTTGCCATTCAAATAAAATTCGATGGATCAACAAATAAAACTTGGTTGTCTTATCCAAGAACTTGGAAGGCACCGAATTGCCGAAGCTATTGATTAAAGTAACATAAGTTTATTGTTAATTTGCCTAAAGTTTTTTTCCGATGTAAGTTTCTTTACCCTTGTTATAAGCCATTCTTCAATCTTCTTAGCCATATAAAGGGTGATTTTTTAAGAGCTTGATAACTTTTTTTTTAAAAAAAACGCATAAAATTTGCAAAATCTCATCGGTTCTTTATTTGAAACGTTAGATTGGTCCATGACATTTACTTTTTGAAGATAATTTCATTTAAATGTTGACCGCGGCTGCGTCTTAGGTGGTCCATTCGGAAAGTCCAATTTTGGGCAACTTTTTCGAGCATTTCGGCCGGAATAGCCCGAATTTCTTCGGAAATGTTGTCTTCCAAAGCTGGAATAGTTGCTGGCTTATTTCTGTAGACTTTAGACTTGACGTAGCCCCACAAAAAATAGTCTAAAGGCGTCAAATCGCATGATCTTGGTGGCCAACTTACCGGTCCATTTCTTGAGATTAATTGTTCTCCGAAGTTTTCCCTCAAAATGGCCAACTTTTTGTTGCCAAAAATGGAAGAACTGAACTTGGTTGACATGTGGTTTCAACAAGATGGCGCTACATGCCACACAGCTCGCGATTCTATGGCCATTTTGAGGGAAAACTTCGGAGAACAATTAATCTCAAGAAATGGACCGGTAAGTTGGCCACCAAGATCATGCGATTTGACGCCTTTAGACTATTTTTTGTGGGGCTACGTCAAGTCTAAAGTCTACAGAAATAAGCCAGCAACTATTCCAGCTTTGGAAGACAACATTTCCGAAGAAATTCGGGCTATTCCGGCCGAAATGCTCGAAAAAGTTGCCCAAAATTGGACTTTCCGAATGGACCACCTAAGACGCAGCCGCGGTCAACATTTAAATGAAATTATCTTCAAAAAGTAAATGTCATGGACCAATCTAACGTTTCAAATAAAGAACCGATGAGATTTTGCAAATTTTATGCGTTTTTTTTTAAAAAAAAGTTATCAAGCTCTTAAAAAATCACCCTTTACAATTCATCCATATACACTCTAAATTATTTTTGTTGAATTTTACTACGATAATCGTCGGCAACACATACCGACCAAATTTCGTGTACATGTCAGTACTTGATGATATGGGGAAAAATGTTAATTTTTTCAAAAAAGTCAAGATAACTTTTGTATGAGGGGCTGTTCATAAATTACGTAATACTTTTTTTGAACATTTGTGACAAAGTGTGGCAGAGCGTTGGGGAGGGGGGGGGGGGAGATTCAGTCGTGCGTAACGACACAAAAAATGTGCGAATTCAGTTTATAAAATTTAAAAATTTATTTAAATTTAATTTTATCGTAAATATTTTTTTAATTTTTTATCAGTAAAAATAAACACACCTAATAAAACGAACGGATCACAAACTGAAAAAGACAGATAAAACTATGTCTTAATCGAGTAAAGGTATAAAAGGCATTTAAAACACAATCAACAAGTGTAACAGCTTCAAAAAACAGGTTTTTTGTTGAACTAAAATGTGAATTCTTACTCTAAATCAGTTATCAAAAATAGCTGTTATGACTTTACGTTCAATTCGAACATCAGAGTTATAAAAAAATTAAAACAAACAACAATTTTTACAATTGTCGAACATGCAAGTTATAACGTATCGCCACTTGTTGGTTTTTTGTTAACGTCATAAAAGCTCAAATTTTCTCAAAAGGTCAAATTTTTCATAAAACTTTTGGTCAAACACAATAAAACAACGTGAAACTTCTATGTTATGTTTTCATAATAATAAAACATATAACAAATATAACGTGTTTTAAGTTTTTTTCATAACAAACTGCAATTTATAAAAAAGAAAACCCAACAAATATAAAACAGTAAAATTGTGTCGTTTTGTTGAAGGGAGGGGTTGGGGGCTTGAAATCTTGTGACGAAGTGTGACATAGGTAATTATTATTATTAAAAACATATTAGGTAATTTATGAACAGCCCCTAAGAGTAAATTTTCAAAAAGCTGGTTTTCAGCTCGTTTTCTTTATAATTTATCAAATTATTTATTGTTATCATTTTAACAATTAGGCCCTAATTTTATCCATTTATCCCTAAAACACGTAAAAACTAAATTCCTGCTCATTTTGGCAAGTGGCTTCTACATAACTTCTAGGAACATGTTTCGATAATTGTAGGTACGGCAAAAAAAAAAAATTGGAATGAAAACCAACAAATTTACTCCGAGTAAGAAATATATGTTTTTCGATTTTTAATAATTTTTTTTGTTGTGATCAAGGGCACTTTGAGTATTTTTGGAAAAAAGTCAAGTTTCAACAGTTGTACCTTTTTCTTCGAATTTCTGTTTGTTGTTCCCACAAGTGTTTTATCGGGTTGATGTCCGGTGATTGTGGGGGGTTGATCTAGCTGTTTTGGAGTATTGTACAGCAACCATTCTTTCATTACCTTGGCTGTATGGTTCGGATCGTTGTCGTGCTGAAACAACCACAAGCGATCCACTCCTAATTTGGTAGCACTGGCCGGCAAATGTTATTTTAAAATATTATCGTAAACGAATTTATTAATTGTACTAATAAACTCAAAATTTCCTACTTTTTGCTGCCATACACCCCCACACCATCACCGAGCCCTCACCATGTAGAAGTAATATTTTGCTCCTGGATCTCCTGATTTTTGCTTCACCATATTTTTTTGTTGATTTTTTCTTTCCAAAAATTTCGAATTTGCTTACTAAAAACTATTTTTTTTCAAAATAAATTTCCATGTTTTTCATAATTTTTGGCAAAATCCATGCGTAGCCTTTGATTTTTCCTTGATATAAACTGGTTTTTTTTGAGAGACTCTTGCAAATAGACCATTTGCATTTAATGCACGTTTTATTGTACTGACACTAACGTTGGTTCCTGATGATGCGGACAGATCATCCGCTATTTTCACCGCGCATGCAGTTGGATCTCTTCACACTCTTCTGACTACTGATCGTATTGCGGTGTCACGAATTTTTTTGGTCTGCCAGCACATGTTCAGCACATGTTCTATTTTCTAGTGCTCTAAATTTTTTGTATTTGTCAATGATGTTTTCGATGATAATATGACCTCTATCAATAATTGATGCGATTTCGCGAAGTGGTTTTCTTTTCTTATGCAATTTTATGACTAATTCCCGTATTTCAAAAGAAATTTGACTACGCATTTAAAAAAGTTTTCTTAAAACTTACTTCCTCACTTTACCAATCGCGAATGATGGAGAAACATTAACTAACAACATAATTAACTAATTTGAGAGAGATACCGTTTAAAATATTTGAAATAGCTAAGCTTCCCATGCAGGTGCACACTATGTTTTGACGCGATATAAAGGGTCCGCCAAATAACTTTTTTTTTTTTGAAAATGCAAACAAAAAAAAAACTACTGAATATTTTCTCAAATTTCTTCTTTTATTTGAATGTACAATCCTTCCCGTTAATAATGGAAAATAATTTCATTCAAATGGCTGCCTCGGCTGGCCATGCAATAGCCTACACGATCGGTCCAAATTGTAAGCACATTATCGATTGTGTGCAGCTGTATTTCACCAATGGTATCACGAATATTGTCCTTTAAAGCGTCAATTGTCTCTGGCTTGACGGCGTAACACTTATCTTTGAGGGCACCCCACAAATAATAGTCCAACGGTGTCAAATCGCAGCTCCGAGGTGGCCAAACGACATCAGCTCTGCGGCTGATAATGCGATCTTCAAAAACAGGGCGCAAAACATTGAGTGTAGCTTCGGCTGTGTGGCACGTAGCGCCGTGCTGTTGAAATCAAATGTTGCCAATATCCTCCTCTTCAATTTTTGTGAACAAAAATTCGTTCAACATGGCCCGATTACGATGGCCATTGACTGTAACGGCCACTCCTTGCTAATTTTCGAAGAAAAATGGCCCAATTATGCCTCTGTACCAAAATCCGCACCAAACAGTGACTCGTTTTGGGTGCATCGGCTTTTCAATGTATGCGTGCGGGGTTTCTGTGCCCCAAATGCGACAATTTTGCTTGTTTACATACCCGCCAATATCAAAATGAGCTTCATCTGAAAATATGATTTTTTTTGCCAAATCGGTAAAGTAATGTCGCAATTTTTCCCAACGTTGTTCAAGCGTATACACAACCATATTCGTTCAGCGGAAGGATAAAACTAATTATCTGTCAAATCAGACGTGTGCTAAGTGTTACCATTCACGAAATAAGCACTAGTTGAAAAAAAAAAACGTTAGATGGCGGACCCTCTATATGGACCATTTTTGTTATTATTAAACATTTTATTGTTGTGGTCAATTATTTGCAAGACTTTATACTTATATTAAGAGAGACTTTAACAAGAATTCAAAGCATAAAAAGTTTTGGGACTAGTTACGGTACTGAAGACTTATATGTGGTCTACACTCTAGCTGATTTCTGTTGAATTTTACGACGATAATCATCGGCAACGCTGTTACGACTGATAGTGTCTAAATTTACACATGTACATTCTTAAATATTTTTTGTTGAATAAGATACAAAAAATGTTTAACGACTTACACATTGATAATAAACAATTGATAATAAACGACTTACGTTTATTTTTCAACAAAACATGTGTAAATGTATGCATGTGCAAATTAAGATTGCCTCATTTGGAAAAACGTTGCCGACGATTGGTAGTTAAGAAGTATTTATATCAGGGCCCTACGGCCCGGCTTCTAGAACTAACAATTTTTTTTTTCAAAATTAGGAAACGACAAAATTATAATAAAAATAAAAACTTTTAGGGGGTGGAGGGGGGTGGGGGGGTTGTTTGGAGTATACATTTTTTTCTAAAATTTTAAGAGGTGACTTTGGGTAATTGTAAAAATATGAAAAATTTTTTTTTTTATAAATAATTTCGGCGAAAAATTTCGCTTCAAAAAGACAAAGTATTGATAAATATGCTTTCCCGAACGTTGACAAAATTTTTTTTTATGATTTTACGCTGAGGTTAATAGACATAATTTTTGTTGAATGATCACAAAAATTATTTAAAAAAAAAAATGTAGTTAAAAAAAGTTTGTCAGTCCTGCGACCAATATTTCGCTAGCTAAGGTCATGATTTAAATATTTTTTAAAATTCCTTCTTATTTACACAAATCTTCTAGAATATTCTGTTTCTGTTGTTAAGAACGAGCTTAAAGTTTTCACATGAAACATTATATTCGAAGCAAGTTGAAAAATCTAAAAGTATTTCGATTAAATTGGAATTCACAACATCACTACTCGTAGATCGGCTGAAGCTGAGGTAAGACCCAAAACCCGTTTTACTTGGATCTTACACATGGCAATATAATGCTCATATTGTTTATTTTTTAGCAATTAAATCATGATAAGGATTTCAAAAGCATTTGCCATTATTGAAATTTTTACACATGTTAAGTTCACCATTACACATTTGTGTAGTTTTGCACAACTTTATAAAAATAATCATTTTTTGTCATATTTCAAATTTTTTACACATTTTGAGCTCAACATTACACATTTTTGAGTAGTAATTCAGACATATTTTGGTGTATATTTGAACTTTGCATACCTTTTTGCTTAAAAATAAACAGTTACTGTTTCTTTTCATGAAATGAGACCAAAAGATCGTAATTTTGGACAACAACAGAAACTTCAACAAAAAATTACAGTCATTTGGATAGGAAATTTCAACAAATAATTTAGAGTTATAGCTTATGCAGAAAAAAAGCTGTACACTTTGTTTTGACGTTCAATGTATGTTTATGCAGGAAATTCTTTCAGACTATGCTTAAAATATCCATGCTATTGTATCTTTGAATTTTGTATTTTTGGATTTTAGGGGATTTTTTTTTTTGTAAAAATACTCAAACTCAAAATTTTCAAATAAATACACAAGTTATTGAACAATTTTATGCATCTGCAAGGACAAAAAGTAGTTTTTTTTGAAAAATAAAACAAACACAACTCGAAAAGTTTTCGTTAAATTTTCATGTTTGATAGCTTATTGTAAAGAAAAATTAAATATATAACGAGCTGTGAGCCAGCTTTTTGAAAACACACAATTATACAATAGCAATTTGGCTTTTTTTGAAAAAATTTGCTCTTTTTCCGATATTACCAAGTACTGACATGATCGATGCAAGTCGTTACGGGTTTCCGTGGTCCTAGGTACGCGAAATTTTACTTAAATTAATTTTAACATGATACGAAGAAAGTAAAGGGTTAGCCATAAAAACAAAACAACTTCAAATTTGAAGGGACACCCTAATAACTACATGCACTGGCTTAAATGAAAGAAATTATTATTAATAAACGTTAATAGAAATTATAATAATAAAACAAATTGACTTCTGTGCCAAATGGTTTTCTTGTTTTAAAAGAATTTAATTTTAAATATTTTTAAATTCGATAAGTTTCAATTCTTCCATTCCTTGAACGGTCTCTAACGCCGTCTTCCTACTATTCAGCATTTTTTCTTTTCGACTTTATAATTCCTCAAATCTTGTTTGCAAAAATCCTCGCTTCAAACCCACCAAAATAAATCAACATCTTACTCCAGCTTTTATTCTGATTTATAGCTTCAGCTAAGGTGAACTCAATAATAATGCATTTCCTGCGCATATTATAGTCATTGAAAGAAAATATATTTGCCCACAACCCACTGAAAATGAATTTTCTTCTCATACATACAAAGGTAAAAATAAACATACATATTATCAACAAAAAAAAAAAAAAAATCTACAAAAATTTAACGCAAAAATATATAATTTTCCATTCCGAAAATAGGGTGGTAAACGCTGTTCAGGAACTGTTGTAAACTTATTCTGTTGAGACTGTACATGTGACGCTGTATGGATGAGTCTTAAGTGTTAGTTTGTGTGTGTTTAATATTTTCTTGCCCTTTTTCTGGGCAAATCAGCATTGCATGGCTTTGGAGCTGCTGTCACTGATTTGAATGTCTGCCTCATTGTGCCAACATCATTTCAATGTCGTAGTCCTCCTCCATTTAGCAGTCATCCACAAAGTCGTTGTTATTTTCGTTTTATATTTGTTGTTTTTTTTTCGTGTGATTTTCATATAAATCGAATTTTCTTAATTTTATATTCCTGCAAACGGCAGCGGCAGAGCCCACCGTTTACCATTCACCAACATTGTTTATCTATCAACAAAATGTTTGGTAAAAAAAAAAACATGAAAAAATGAAAATAATGAAAATTCTTTGTGCACAGGATTTGAACTCATGTCAGTCGTTTTGTATGCACGAATAAAATGTCTAACTTTAAAGGAGGAGGTATTTGTTATAACAAAAAAAAAAAAAAAACAAAATAAATAAATTCCAAATTAAGCTCCAAGTTGAAGCACGAATGTAGATAGGTTTTCCTTTTTTAATGTAGATAAA
Organism: Coremacera marginata; assembly: GCA_914767935.1. Classification (NCBI taxonomy): domain Eukaryota; kingdom Metazoa; phylum Arthropoda; class Insecta; order Diptera; family Sciomyzidae; genus Coremacera; species Coremacera marginata. The sequence continues at coordinate 23,116,513 of OU612047.1, read as the reverse complement.
TTTGTTTGCTCGTTTTCCAAGTTGTTGTTTATGAATATTTTTTTTTTTTTTTTTGCTTGTGACTGACTTTAGGCCAAGTTTTTCTTAAGATTGCCATCAGTCAACATGAATGAATAAAAATAAAAACAAAATTTTATCAAAATTAAAATATTGCTTAACTTCAAATCAGCCCATGTGGAGAATTTTAGCTTATATTATTTAGTTACGGTTTGAAAGTCAAATTCTTAGTGCAGAGGTTTTGGATAAAAGCAATATAGTTTAACATCAGTCAAATTATCACAATTCAAATAAACTAGATATAATTTAACACCGATATAATTTAAGGAATTGTATTAAAATAACCAAGTTGTCAAGACAATATTATTGAAAATAAAAAAATAAAAAAATAAAAAATGAAACTGATGTTAGTAAATGAACCATCTTAATTTTTCCAGGAGTAATAGAAAAAGCTATTTTAATTGCAGTTCAATATAAAAGTTTACATAATATGGGCATTTGCGTGGTGGCGCACGTGACGATCGTACGATTTTAGTGAAAGTGAAAATAGAATGAAAAATGTAACTTACAAGTTCTTTATATTGATTTTCCAATAGCTTACTAAGCAAACTATACAAGGTGTAAAGCCTCAGAGTTGTCAAAAGTTCGGCTCTTAGATAGAAGCCACCAAATATGATACGTTACGTGACAAAAAATAGAAGTGGTTTTTGACTTGGATCAAAAAATTAGTAAAATTCTGTAAATTGGCAAGAGTTTTTGTATAAAACTTTTTTTAGAAGGATTTGAAATAGTATAAGTTTATTTTCAAAGTAATCAAATATAAAAACCTTTTCTCGTTTTTTTTTTTTACTGGGCTTAGTATGAAACGTTACGTGACATAGCGTTACGTCACATTTTTTCCCATTGTAATTCATTTGGGTAATTAAGTAATTAAGTAATTAAGTAATTATGTGATTTAGTTATTAGAAAACAAATTTAATATATTCTGTCTCTCCTTGCTTTAACCAGTTTTCATTATTTTTATTTTTAAATAATAAGTTTTTAATAACTTTCACTTTTCGTGTCACGGTGGACTTTTCGGCGGAAATGCCCATATATAAGTTTTCGTAAGATGAAATCAATATACTCAGTTCTAGTTGAAAATAGCTCCTAGCTTTCGGTTTTTGTAGATTGATGTCATGTGATACAATTGTCCCCTTTCGAATTCCCTTCATTGTTTTATGAATTCTTTTTTCTGATTGAGATATGTATTCATAAAAAAATTTAGCTTTTTTTTAGCTACAATAACATTTTTGTTACTCTTTTTTAGCTCCTTTTTTATCAGTTTCAGCTACAACCTTCGAAAATTCTGGCAATACTGAAATACACTGTTCCACCGTCTGCGTAGTCTAGTCTAAGGTAGAATCCACTTCAATTCACTCCCATCTATTTATTTGCGCTGCTGTTAAAGCTTTTTTTAAGCGTTAGCTTCTTAAGCGAAGTTATTTATACGCGCTGAGAGTAAAATGAAAAGTTAACAAGCGTCAGATATAATCCACTTTTATCCACTAACTTTGCCGATTACATGACGCACTCCTCAACAATCGTTTTTTCAAAAAGAAATTAGTACCCTGCAAACATTTTCAATCGCCTCAGAATTGCCAGAGAATCGCTTGGAAGATGAGACAATCGCCGGCGAGCTCATTTGAGAGTCGTCCGGGTATCGCCGACTGTAAGCAGCAGCTGAGGCCATAAAAGCGATTCGCCTGGAAGATTCGTAAACGAATCGCCTGAAGGGTTCGTAAGCGACTCGCTGCGAAGATTCGCGAACGAATCGCCGATGGTAGCCTTAAGCGATTCGCTGGGAAGATTCGCGAACGAATCGCCAAGAGAAGTCCTTAAAGGTGTCAAACGATTTGGCAAAACGGGTTCTCAGAACGGGTTGTTGTTGAACGTTACAAATTGTTTTATAGTTTAAGTAAGAGTATTTTATTAACATATTTCAGAAAATTCACATATTTTAGACATTTAAGAGAAAAATTATTTATATTTCAAACTTTCAATTAGAACTTCAGAAAATTAACATATTTTACACCAAGGTTGAGTTATAAGGTTGTCGCAAGCGAGAGAGCGAGTATCCATAATTGTCAAATCGAAGTTGACAGCTCATAGAAATCTACAAGTGCTCTCTATTATCATCCGTTCTTCTTTCGTAGTCATTCGCAAAATTGGCTGGTTTTGACAATTATGGGTACTGAGAAGAGAGTGCGATCAGCCCTGCGACAACCTTATAAATCAACCTTATTTTAGACATTTATGAGAAAAATTATTAATATTTCAAAATTTCAATTTAAACATATCAAACATTTAAATTTTTTATTCAAGTTAAAGGTTTTTAAAATAATGAAGTTTAAATAAAAACGAAAAGAAAGAAAAGTTATATGCTCATAGTTTTGAGTCTCTTGTCGATGCGATGAACAAAATGTTGCTACAGAATTCTGTTAATTTTTGATTCCTCCGCATTGTTAAAGTGTTCAATGGCATATATCTAAAGAACTGGTTATATAATTAATTTATAAAAGAAAATTGCACAAGATGTTTACCTTTAATAAATGAAATAAAAAATAAGTCTTTATACAACATTCCTCCTTAGTTCCCTGCCAAGAAAACTTTTATGTGTTTATAAACTATTTATATGTTTTTACAATTTTTTCATTAATTTTCAGTTTTTTAATTTCGATTTAACGTGTTGTTGCTTATGAACGATAAGAAAACATTTGGCAATTTTTTTCACAAGTTTCAAAAGTTTTACTTCACTTGAACGCTTTTTCAAAGCCTGCTTCGATCATATTCCATTTTCCAACAATCGCTGGAATGCGCAATGGAAGATTTTTTAAAATTTGTCTTGAATCGCGCATTAATCGCGTATTAATCGCTTGGGCGATCGAAAAGCGATCCATCTTCCAACAATTGCTGGAATGAGCAATGGAAGATTTTGAAAATGTTTCTTGAATCGCGCATTAATCGCTTGGGCGTTCGAAAAGCGATCAATCTTCTAAAGAACCCTTGGGCGAATCGCAAGTTTCGATTCATCGAAAAACCAGATTATTTTCCAATCGTCTTCCAAATGTTTGAAGGGTAATCAAAACCCTGCTATGTACTAAGTGGCTATACGCTAACGCTGAGTCTTTAAAGCGTTTTAGTTTTATGCAGACTGCAAACGGCTTCTGTTCGCAAGAAACGTTACATGGCATTTCTTACTCTCTGAGGCTTGCTATTATCTCCAGAGAGGTGACGACCCATCAGAAAACTGGTTTATATTGAAAAAATTTGATGTATTTAATTTGATTTCGGGTCTATTGCTGTTCTTAATCAAATCTTAAAAATACCATTCATAAAGGTAATCCTAAATATACCATTATCAAATTAGTGGGTATCTTTTTCTAAAATTAAATACACGCGTTCCCATATATTTGTACATATGCCCACCACAGTTTATTTTTTAACGATTTTTACACCAAATTTACGTTATGTTCAAGATTTTAACATACAATATTTTCAAGGTTTGACTATATATTTAGTACACGTATTTTTGAATATAGGCTTATTTAAAAGAATCGCAAGTTTTCTCAAACGATTCATAAAATCACCTTGTTTTTTTATCACCCGTAAAATAAGTACTATCGATTACGAGATTTCTATTATATGCCTTTATTAAATTGTCCAAGTATTTAATTTTCTTAAACTTTCGTTTGATTGGGTACATTCACAACGTCAAAGTGCCCTTGCTTTTTTTAAGTACAATATATATAAAAAATCATATAAAAAATACTATAAAAACTTATACACCGAGAAAATTGAATGCCTTAAAATCAAAGAAAAAAAGTTTTTGTAAACCTGTAACTAAAATATTTTTACCACAATGAAATGATCTTTGCAATAATGCTTTATCTTTTAAATATGCAAGTGCTGTATCATCGAAACAAAATACTGAAGTTCTTTGAAGCTAAGTGTTTGCCGTGAAGATAAAATATTTACTATATAGATTTAGTTCTTTGTTAACAAGGTATTGAAAAAAGTATGTAAAATCAACAACTTTTTTCTGATCCAAACAACCTTGCTACTGCTTGCTGATATAACTGCAGCTATGTTAACAGATGCTGTATTAACAGATGCGGTATATCACAGTATTCTGTTGATAGCCATACAACAAAAATCTATTAATAGATTATTGAGTTATGCTGCAGCATAGCTTTTGTTGTAATTAATATTAAATCAATCACTCTGCGTAACGAAGGAGTTTGGCTCGATGCATAGTGTAGTGACTTCTTAATCGGTGGTATAGGTGGGTGTGGGTTCAAATCTCCATGGCAGGCGAAGGTTGGATTTTTAATTTGATATTTAATTTAATGCTTTTGTTATAATAAACGCAAGCAATTCGTGAAGCAATGTACTTAAAATCAAGGATCTAAGTCTTTGGTTTAATGTATATTTTTTTGGGAATCTAACATTCTGCGTCTTTGCCATAACGAATAAAAGTATTTGTACCAAATTACATTTTTTTACTTTTACGACTTTTCCATGCTTTTTTAACGACGTACGTCTTTGCCACAAGAATTTAAGTTTTTGATTAAATGTATATTGATCTTGGAAATCTAACAATCTTTGTGTCTTTGCCGTAACGTTGTTTTTGCTTTGGGCACAATCTAACCACTAAAAGTCTTTGTGGCAAAGTGCATACGATTTTTTCCCCTGGGTGTACATATAAAGACTTTTCAGTCTGAGTCTTACCCCAAGGTAAACACTGAGTATTGGGATTCTTTAAATGCCATGAAACTAGTATTTATTATAAGGACTGAATTGATTTGAATGTGATATTTATTCGTATAAATATGCGGTGAAAGTTACATTCTAGTCTTACTTAATACATGAACCATAGCGGCAAAAATGCCGCTAATAGTGAGATGCTAACTTTTCAGACAAGCAATGGATCAAAAATAGATTCGTTATTTGTGGCAAATACTCTGGATTCACTAACCGTTTGTATTGGGGGGAAAAAAATAACACAAGTTCTTACAATAGAACCAAAAAAACAAAGCGAACCATTTGTAACATATATTATTTTTTATAATACTTTCCATGAAAATTAACTCAGTGCATTCATTCCAAATGAAGCTCAACAAAATTAAGACTTTACTTGTCAAAAACCTATAATAAACTTAGAGGAAATCACAAGTATTTCGAATCTTAAGAGTTAAATGCTACTTTTATGGGTGATAGGAGATACCTCTCCCATTTCGCCTCATTTACTTTCATTTGGTTTCTCCTGCTTTCTTATGTTTCGGCTTTTTTTTTATCTTACTGGAATAGTGTCTTTTTGTAATAACTGTCCCTTATTTACGTCAGACGCGTTTCTAACATTTTTTGCATATAAAAAGAATGCGAATTTCCCATTCCAATGACTAACTATAACTACAAATAAGGTTTTTCAAACAAGACTTCAATGTAGCATAAAAGCTTTTCACTCATACCTTCCTTACATGTAATTAAAATCAAAGAAAACAATTTTTCTGTTGCATAAAATGCTTTCGGTGGAATTTGCATAGAAAAAACCTAACTTATGTTTAACTGCTTCGGAAATATGTTTAAGGCACAATTATATAAAAAACGTTTATTAATTGTAATTGTCGAGGGTGCAACATGTTTTTATCCATCAATCAAATCGTTTTACCATATAAATCAAAGCAATTTTTGCAAAGGGAAAAATGATTTTTTTTTTTTTTTATGAATACAATAATTAATATTTACTAGAAGCACCTAAGCATTCTTTCAGACAACTTGGCCTAACACAAGTGATTCCCAGGTAATAGTTGATGCCATAATTACGCAATTAAAGGCTGAATGACGCTGTACTCCGATGGTATTCTGAGGGTGCTCTATAATGGTATATAAAGCCTGAAACATTCAATCAAGTTTCATTTAGTTTTCTGTTTTCTTAAGTGGCATTTGCTTGGGATTTGCTTAGAGAATTTATCTGAATTGAGAGCGCAAAATGGGTCTGAGTTGTCGTGAACGTTTCTTGAGAATAATACACATATTACGTTTTTGTTCCAAACTATGTGGAGCCGACATTATGGCTGAAGATTATCGCATGAGTTGGTTAACCTATTTTGTCATCATCTCAACATCATCTTTTTTTGTCTGTACCATTTATACAATTCACGAGGGTGTAATTATACGAGGTGACTGGACCGTAATCTTGCAAGCTCTCTGCATGGTTGGAAGCGCGGTACAGGTGTGTTACCATTGATTTTTAGGTGACATTTATCCAAGATAATGCACTTAATATTTTGTGGTTATTTCAGGGCCTGGTCAAATTGTATTCGATGGTTACAAATTCTGCTACAATGCGTTTGTTGCTGAGCACCTTGGACAACATATACTTGGAGTACGAGCAGAAACGTAGCGGCTATCGGTTGTGTTTGAACAAAACTACAGCATTAATTAAAAAGTTGATGTTTTTAATTTCGCTCATCTACGTCGTTGGCGTAATAGTTATTGTTTGTTATCCTTTCGTTCATAGAATTTTGTATAATGAGAAAATCTTGGTGATGCAATTCCTATTGCCGGGCATCGATTCCTCGACGGAGTTGGGCTATGCGCTGCATATTGGCTCACATATCCTATGTTTATCCTTTGGCGCTTTCGGCAATTTCGCTGGAGATATGTACATTTTTATATTTATCATTCATGTACCGTTATTGAAAGATATTCTGCGCTGTAAACTAGAGGATTTGAATGAGGCCATTGATGAACCATTCGACGATACGAAGAACCGAATACATGAAATTCTGGTCAATATTATTCAGTGGCATCAAAAGTATACCATGTAAGTAGCTGTAGGCATATATATTACAGGTATAACCTAAATAAAATTATACAACCCATTTCCATCACACATTTAATCGTTCAACCATTTCACTCAAATTCTCTTTATCCATGACAAAAAAAGTTATTCTCATGCGCCATAGCTAGTATTTGTACAAAGAACCAAATCACTCTGTCAGACAACTGGATCAACGTCAGGTAATTCCCAGGAAATATTTGACAGCGTAATTACGCAATTAAAATTTAATGATGCCTTCCTCTACCAGACCCATCGATGGTATATTAACCCATAGCCTACTTTTAGATTTTCATTAAGTTTTCGATTGTCTTACTGATCAATTCCTTTTTTTTTGCGGAATAAATTTGTCTGATTAAACAAAAAAATGCATTTGAGCTGTCGCCAACGTTTCCTAAGAATTATAGCTATCTTACGTTTTTTTTCCAAAATTTGTGGGGCCGATATTGTTGCCGAAGATTATAAAATGAGTTGGCTTACTTATATGGTTATAATTCTAGCATTGTCTTTCTTTGCTTGCACCATCTATACAATACACGAAGGCGTTTTTCTACGTAACGATTGGACAGTGATTTTACAAGCTCTCTGTATGGTTGGTAGCGCGGTGCAGGTTCGTTGACACTATTCAGCTTTGGAGATGAAAAGCTATCTCCGAGTTGAAGTATAATCATCAATATTACGGTTATATCTTATTTTTGCTTATATTTAAGGGTTTATGTAAATTTTTTTCGTTGCTTGCCAAGCGGAATACTATGTGTCTGTTACTGAGCACCCTAGACAACATCTATTTGGAGTACGAACAGAAACGTAGTGGCTACCAGGTGTACCTGAACAATACCACAGCTATGACCAAGAAGTTATTACTAATTATTTCGCTAACCTATATAATGGTCGTAGTTGTTGTTCTTTCTTATCCTCTGTTCTACAGAATTGTGTACACTGAGAAGATCCTTGTGATGCAATTTCTGCTGCCTGGCATTGATTATACGACGGAATTTGGCTATGGTCTTCATATTCTTGCGCATATGTCGTGTTTATCCTTTGGCGCTTTTGGAAACTTTGCCGGTGATATGTATATTTTTTTATTTATTATTCATGTGCCGCTATTGAAGGATATATTGCGCTGTAAGTTAGAAGATTTAAATGAGGTAATTGATGATTTGGATGGTACGCAAAATCGGACTCATGCAATTCTTGTGGACATTATTGAGTGGCATCAGAAATACACGGTGTGAGTTTTATTAAAATTTTATCGGGCGGAAAGGGGGAGGAGGGACATTATGTTGTTCTCAGGGTATATAAGTGGAAATTTATTCAATCTGGGCAGCATCAATTTTTTTAAGTCAAATGCATTAACAGCTCTCTATATACCTTATATACATTTAAAAATACTTGTTTGATTTTTCAGAAGAAATATAATTTAATTTAAAGTTTAAAGAACGATATCAATATCTTTTGAAATTCTGTTCTACTTCATCATTTTAAAATTAATTTAAACAATTTTATATTGGGTACATTCAATTAATTTTAAAACCCGCTCTCTTATTTTCCTTTCAGCTTCTCCGAATCCACGCAACAAGTATTTTTCGTTATTATATTTGTGCAGATATTCACATCAGCTTCTGGCATCTGTTGTACGACTTTTATAATATTTCTAGGGGTCTGGCCGGCAGCTTTTGCCTACCTTATTTATGCCTTCATCATATTCTATGCTTACTGTGGTCTTGGCACCGTTGTGGAAATTGCGGTAAGTTTTTTTTTAACTTTGCTGTAGTTAAAGAGGTGGGGACCAAAAATAATGTGCCTATGGAATTTTTCATCAAATTTTTAAGATCATCAAATGTTAAAAGTTTTAACTATTTGTAAACAAACTATCAGAAGTAAAATTATATAAATTTTAAGAGAAATTAGCCTGTTTACGGTTAAAAGCTTAGCAGTATCACACGTACAAAAAATGTTAAATTTATTTTAAAAATTTCTTAAATCATGTGAAAAGTTAAACATGTTTGTGTTCTCTGTTCTATGCGCCACCTTTTTAGCCAGTTGATTGGCAACAGACTGACCGTTTTTAGTAGATTCAATACTACGTTTGTAGATTTCGTAGATTTTTCCATCTATCTTTTTCATCTATAACATACAAAACGTATAAAACGACAAATATTTCTAATTATTCAACAAGTATATGTATAGATTTATCCGATTTTTTTTAAAAATTAATTAATTTTACTCAAACTGTTGGCCATCGCTTCTAAAGGGTGGTTAAATTTTAAGGGCCGATGTTGATTTTGAATAAAACACAAATTATTTAGGAAATTATTGTCATTTCTTTTTATTATGATAATATTGGTATGGTTCAATTATGTATGGAACAAAATATCGGCCAAATGGCCGTCGCGATGATCCAAATTTTTGATGACTCTGAGCCACAAGTGAGGTTCTATGCCGTTAATGTGCCGAATTATCTCATCCTTTAGCTCTTGAATTGTTGCTGGCTTATCGACGTACACCTTTTATTTCAAATAACCCTAAAGAAAGAAGTTCAACGGAGTCAAATCACATGATCTTGGCGGCCAATTGATTTCGCCACCACGTGAGATAACACGGCCATTAAATTTGTCGCACAAAAGAGCCAATGCTTCGTTAGCTGTGTGGCAAGTGGCACCGTCCTGTTGAAACCACATATCGTCCGCATTCATATCTTCTAATTCGGGCCATAAAAATTTCGTTATTATCTCACGATAGCGAACACCATTTACAGTAACTGCCTGACCGGCCTCATTTTGGAAAAAATACGGCCCGATGATGCCGCCAGCCCATAAACCGCACCAAACAGTCATCTTTGTGGGTGCATTGGTTTTTCGATAATCACTCTTGGATAATCATTCGCCCAAATGCGGCAATTCTGCTTATTGACGAATCCACTGAGGTGAAAATATGCCTCATCACTGAAGATGATTTTCTTCGAAAATGGATCATCCACTGTTGCCATTTTTGCCACCATTCTGACCATTGACGACCCTTGAAATGGTCTAGAGGCTTTAGTTCTTGAGTCAATTTCATCTTGTAAGCGTGTAAATGCAAGTCTTTATGCATAATGTTCATCAACGTCGAGCGTGAGAGGTGCAATTGTTGGGCACGACGACGAGTTGAGGTGGACGGCTCTTCAGCCACACTATCGCGAACAGCAGCAATATTTTTTGCAGTACGAGCTGTATGAGCATGCACTAGTGTTTTCACATCTCCCTGTAGGAAAATCAAAACTCCGCCAGGAGTTCGGCCTGCCAGTCCCAAGCCAGGATAAAGGAGGAGGGTTGGTATGGGATACGTCCCATACTGTAAAAGTAGAGCCAACCAAGAGCTTGGGGTGGCGCCCATCTTGGTAGCAGGTCACTGTATATATTATTGTGAAAAAAGCCTGCGAAGGTATAGCAATGGACCTAAAAACTTGTTAGCACGGGGATAGTCATACTCGTCAAAGAAGAGGACCCTATCTATCCACGGCATGGAGGCATCTGAGAGATGTAAAATTGGGTGAATGAGTTGAGGTGTATACAAAATGAATGCACATATATTCGATGTATTGTTTGTTGTTTATACAAGGGTTATAGGCACTTCTTCCATGGTAAGTGAATATAAAATTCATGCCTGGATTGAAGTTGCCAGTCATGAGTAATTTAGTGCTCTAATTGGACACGGCCAAATATAAAAACCCAAATGAGTTTTTTGCCTCCTTGCTGGGATGTTGTGGAGCTTCTTTGACGGGACCGAGTTGCCCAGGTGACTATCATGGGTTGGCCCTTAGGGGAGACTCGTGCTGGTTGTGGTTGTGTATATGCTACACAGGTTTAGATTGACTGGCGGGGTCGCGCAATGGTACGACCGGGCTGGCATACCTGCATAGTATGCAAGAGATTGGATAGGTCTCGTCTACACCAGTAGATGGATGGAAGTACGTCGCTACGGAAGTCTAAACTGGTACTACTATTGGAAGCTTGCTTTTGGTAGTAGGGCACTGGGTGATGCTTATTATACCCTAGGTCTTTGATGACTTTTGTACTTAAGACTACATGTCAGGCGTACAAATAAATTTGAATTCCTTCTGTAGGAAAATCAACTAATTTAAAAGTAGTTGATAAAATAGTTTTTTGTCAACCACAACTAGTTGAAATTCTGACTTTTTTCCATAGAACGAACTAACTTATTTTGTATGGTGATGTCCGCTAAATAAGTCAATTGACTTTCATCTGCATATATTTTCAACTACTTGTTAAATTAGTTACATTTCAATTATTTTTTTGATTGCTTTTAAATAACCAATTGAAAACTATTACTGATGGCCTAAAGTTAATAATATTTGATGAAATAAGGTTAAATATATATAAACTTGTAATCTAATAAAAATTTGCAATTAAAACATATCAACATCAGAGTAGTTGCCGCCTTAATATAATTAAAAGTATTTCATATACTGGTTTATTTTAAATTAGTTTTTTAATTAGTTGTTTTTAAAAACAAGTTAGTTTGTTCCTATAGGGCTCCTACAGACCCGGTTTGCTCAAATTTTTGCACGATTTTTCCGATTGTACGCACATTTGGACGATTAAATTGACCGAAAAAATCACGAAGTGCACGATATGCATATTGATTTGAACGCCCATTTTCATAATAAGCCTGAATAACTTTAACACTTTGCTTGATTGTGTATCTTTCCATAGTTCAAATTGAGTTAGTCTGAAATTGAGAAATGTCAAATGAAATGAAAAAAAAAACTTGACTGTTAAGTGTGGTTCACATTCAACATCGGCCATTAAAATTTATCCACCCTTTACATATTTCGCCCATCTAGTTCACAGTCTGGTTCAATTTTAAGCAGAATAATATTGAAAATATATGAGTTTTTTTGGGATTGATCAAAACCTAAATTTTTTTTAACGATGTTATATGGATAGAAAACATTAAAAAATCAGTCGCCGATTTCTCTTTCCTTGCTCTTTTCGCGCCGTCTTCCGTCCTCTTTCCCGCAAGAGGTAAAATGAATGCAACTAGGTTTAGTTTCAATTGTATTCTATACTCTATAATATAATACATTTGTTAAATAATTACTTAATTCTAATAATAAGTATTATAACCCTAAATAATAGGTATAGCTTCCAGGATAACTTCCAGTCATCTTCCGAGCTTATATTTTAAAAACAATTTCCCTGATGCAAAAAAAGCGACCAATGTCAGTTGATTCTAGGGAAAGCTGATATGTTTTTGCATCTATTGTTTTTGTATATTGGCTAACAAAAGTAACGAAAAGTGGAAACATCCGAAATATTCGAGTTTTTAGTTTGAGTAAGGAGCATTTAAACTTTGTCACTCCGTTTATAACGTCCGTAAGGAGGTGTGGCAGGCAGAGAAAAGTATAAATGGCATATTCCACGTCAACTGGATCATTGCCGCCGCCAAAATTTGGAGCCGTTAAAAATACGTATAATGGCTCAATTAAATTTGGAGACCATGCCTCTGATGAATGGACCAGGCCGAGGATGCCCTAACCGCACTTTTTGTATCCGATTGGAGAAGGCGCGCGCAAAGCAGAGACGCCTGGCGAGAGCTGATGAGGTCGGCCGAAACCCGCACGCGGGTTGTTATGGCCACCTAAGTAACTAAGTAAAGGCTCAATTTAATGATCGAAATATAAACTTTAAAATGCCTTACACGCCTTTGCAAAAATCAAGATGGCAACATGAATATGACAGCCCCACAAACTTGATAATTTTGAATAGATAATCATTGAACCAATGAACTCGTACATGGGACCAATTCATCAAAACAAAAAAGTATGTTTTTCTTATATATTAAGTAAGTTTTTGGTTCAATACACTTGGTTTATGCAACCGCCAAAATTTGAGGTGATGAAAAAATACGTATGAGCAAACGTTCCAGAGCACAAACATGAAATTATGAAAAGCTATATGAGCCTTGCAAAAATGAAGGTGAAGGTGTGAATATGGCGGCGATAATCACGAAATTTGATGAGAAAGAATAAAGAAGTAAAACCAAAGTACGTCATAAATTACAGCAGTAATTTTAAAGCTATCTTGATGAAATTCAAAAAATAAGCTTCCATTTAAAAAAATAAAATTCAGCTACGAAACTGATCCAAACCAGATGTGAAACCACACCAACCTCCCATACAAGGAGACTTAATTAAAATGCAGATTTTACAAAAATTAAAGAAATGTCTTGAAATTTTTGACAAAAACTTAGATTCAAATATTAACCCAAGCAACACAATTTGGCAAATCATTTGCAAACCAAGCCTACTTTCCTTAAAAAGTGATTTTATTTGAATAATAATCTTAAAATTCTACAAAAAATAAAAAAAAATGTCTTGAAATTTTTCACATAAACTTTAATTCTAAATACAGTGAAACCCGCTTAAGTACCTCCCCCTTAAAGTACCTAACCCGCTATAGTACCCAAAATTTTCGGGCATATTTTACGAAAATTGATGAATGTTTACCCTCTTAAGTACCCAACCCGCTTAAGTACCTTAAAATGCTGACGTTTTCGGGCGTGGTACTTAAGCGTGTTTTACTGTATTTGCTCTGAATGAAAAATTTGGCAAAATCAATTGAGAGCCACGCCTACCTATCATACAAAAGTGATTTTATTGCAAGCCGAATGTCTCTTCAAAGTCCACAAAAAGTAAAGAAATGTCTTCAAAATTTTGCACATAAGCTTTGATTTTTAATAGCTATAACTATTAACTATGAAATTCGGTAAAATCTAATGAAAGCCATAACTATCTCTCATACAAAAAGATTCTATTTAAACCGTAGAATCTCTTTAAATACCACAAAAATTAATCTAATTAAGTACTTGAAATTTTATACACATGCTTTAATTTTAAATATACACTCCCCCTACCTCCCATAAAAAAAAATTACATCATCTAAATAGAAAAACCTTCCAGAATATAACAAAATTAATGTATTGACTTGATTTTCTTTTTCATAAGCTGTGATTAAATTAAACTTCTGAAGACATTTTATCAGATTATACATTCTTTAAATCTCATGGCCGCTAAAGTCAACCCAAACGAGTAATCATTCCTTACTAGTTTCATGAAAGTATTGGCTATTTCCATCATTTTTTTTTTACAACAATTAGAATCTTTTTTAAACAATTAAATCTCTGAAAAATTCAGTTCAGTATTTCAAAATGTTGCTTTGTTTTTTTAGTCTTTTTTTTTTGTTTTTGGTTATTTAGGTACATGTTGTATATTTTAACGAAATATTTCCCGAGAAAAAAAAAATTGTATGTAATAACAGCTCCATATGATCAGGCGCTTATGCCAGGAAGTAGCATTAATTAGATGTATCGCAGTTCAGGCATTCTGCAATATGCTTACTCAGAAAAAAATTTTAAAAGGGAATTGAACTAGGACCTAATAATATTATGCGTCTAATGCATACAAATGAGATAGTTTTCGGAGATTGATTCTGCGAAATCAAACTCAAGCAGTATGTGACAAGATTTTTCACAGTCTCAGACTCAAATTTTTATGCATACATATTAGATCAAGCTCATGGCAAATTACTCAACATAAGTGAGATTGATATCAAAGCTAGCCAAACATATTTGGTGAGCTTTTTTGTTATTAGTTGTTGTCATGGTAGAATAAATTAAGGTAGTAGTACGGCTAAAAAAAAGGTAAAAAAACGCAAGCACAACACAATGCGCAGACTCAGTTTGCCAAGTTGCCATGGTAACTGAGAAAGAGAGTACAATCAGCCGCGATTCTACCTTCTTTTCATTGTACCATGGTTGTTGTCTTACGCATACGAGAGAAAAGCTTATTTCTCATTTTATGCGCAAAACAATAGGTGTGTTTCCGTACTCTACACTGCGTAAGATTTGTGTAAGTTCAAACTGAGTGAGTAAAAATGAAATGTGAGAATAGTTGCAAAAGTACGCAAACAGCTTCTAGTAAGTTTCAAGCACAAAACAGCTGATTTTGACTGCAGATGTGTCAAACGTAAATTGCGCCAAAATAAAATTATCGTCAATTTGTTTGTGAAGTTGATGCTTGTTCTTCTTCATGCTTATTCTTACTTTACTCGGAGTCTTGAGTTTTAGCACTCTCTGTACACTATGTGTGCTCGTGAGAGCGGTTTTATGCTTGTTCTTCTTCTCCCACTTTAAGCACAGAAAGTACGGAAATAGAAAATAGGGTCCCACAAGTTACACAGTGTGAGTACGGAAACACACCTAATAACAACAAAAAAGCTCACCAAACATGGTTGCCTAGCATAATCACGGCATAAGTCAATTTGCAAGAGCTGTAGCTCATCTTGTTTTTTACTTAGAAAAAAAAGTCTTAAATTTTGAATTACAACACGTATCTATAATGTGATCTTATTAAAAAGTTGAAGGCTGCCATAAAGGAGTGAAAATAATTGTAAAAACTGCTTATAACAAAAATTCTGTTTTTTTTTTTTTTTGTAAAGATTTGGGAAGAAAATGATGATGCTTTTATCTTATAACAGATATACCGAAAGAAATAAAGTAACGAATAAATTTGTACAAATACTCATGGTTATTATATAAATTTTTATTTCAAAGAGTTTTTAAAATAATGTTTTGCTGAAGAATGAGGACATTTCCAACTTAATCATGCTTACTTTTTAATTATTAAAGAACAATTAATTGTTAGGTCATATTGTAACTTGTCTCAATACAGGCTCAAAAACTTGGCTTGAAAAAAAAAAACATCGTGAATTCAGCAAAAACGGTGATGCATAATTAAATATGTGCGTTTCAAAAAAAGGAAACTTAAATTTGCTTGTACTGCAAAAAAAATGTAATACCAAATACTGCAGATGCTGAATTGATAAATACCAAATCGATCGCAACAATGACTAAAATTTTGAATACTCATTTATGTTAATTTTTGTGCCAAATGAAAAAATTTTCCAACAAACTTTTATTTTCACTCTTTGTTATACTACTAGCTAATGCAATGACAAATTACCATGCGAATTATGAATATGGTATAATCGGTGAAGAAGTATTTGGCATGGTTGTCAAAATTAATTAAAGGATTTTTTTTTCTCATAACAAAAACATCTTCAAGATAATAAGGATATTATTAATTTCAAAACTGTTATTAAATCATAAAATCAATACATGAAATTTGCTAGGATAGCAATATCTGGTCGAACTCCTTGAAAAACGGTATTAGAATCTTTTTAATAGAAACGATATCAAATAATAAATATTTTCCAAGATTATTGAGCTGTATGGGACTTTTTTCTTAAAAGTATTTGGCGATATTTGCGACTTAAAAATTTGGAAGTTCATTTAATAGGTGACTCAACATTTAACGAGAAAGTTCTCAGAAAAGCGAGCTGCATTTCAGGATTAAGCATATCGATTTGGGAATTCACTCACTAAGAGCTTTCATTTCAATAATTTACTCTGGCGAGAAAAGAATTCATCTTAATGAACGAGATCTTACTAACGAGTAAATGATTTTTTATGCTTATGACAACGCGTAATTCATCAAAAAATTGAGTTAAAAGCATTTTCTTACACTTGTGCATGGGACCCTATGTTGTATTAAAATTACAATATAATTATTGCAAATACACTCTATTTATGCATTTATTTATTCATTTATTTTATCATCTACTGGGCTATGCCCTACAGGTTACCATACTTAAACAATACTTAAATAACTAAGATAACAAATTTTTAATTAAAGTTAAAGAAGATCATTACATCTTGTTTGAATTTGTTTCTATATTCTGCAAAATCATAATGACTTGCAACTAAATTACAAAGGGACAGGCATCTCGATATAGGTTCATTAGCACCGTAGTTTGTTCTATGCCAACTCGTATAAAACAAATCCCTTTCTCTAAGAGTTCTTATCGGAGTATAAAACGAGATTAAACCAAGTAGCTCCGAGGAATCTATGTTAACATCAATCAAGTCTTTAACAAATAAAACACACTGGGCTTTCCGCCTGCTCTCAAGATTGTTCAAATTTAAGAATTCACAACGGAAATTGTAGGTAGGCATATTTTCAAAGGAATACATGCGACGCAAGACAAATCTTGAAATCTTCTTTTGAATCCTTTCAAATCGACTAATGCCATTAACATATATCGGATTCCAAACAACACAAGCATATTCCAAAACAGATCTTACCAATGTTACAAATAGTGTTTTTATAATAAAAGGATCCAAGAATTCTTTACAATTTCTCTTAAAAAATCCTAATTTGGAGTTAGCTTTAGCTAAAATATATTCCTTATGGGAATCAAAAGAAAGTGTCGAATCGAAAAAGACACCAAGGTCTTTAACTAAATGTTCACGTTTAAAAGTACAATTAGGCTCATATGTATATATAATCATAAGTACAAGGTAAATCTTTGCGAGTACAAGTAAGAATTTTACATTTCCTATAATTTAAACTTAAACCGTGTTGTTACACCAAATAATAAATAATTTTATGTCTCTCTGAAATTTGACACAATCATCTAAATCTCGTATTGTAATGAACATTTTTAAATCATCTGCATATAGCAAAAATTTACGGAATAAGGAAAAGGGTAGACACGTCATTAATAAATAAATAAAAAATAATTATATATATAAAAAATATAAAAATAAATAATAAAGATAATAATAAGAATCAATCCACTTTAAGAAAACAGAATGAATTCCCAATTTATTTAACTTTTCTATCAACAAATTATGATTCAAACTATCAAATGCCTGCACAAAATTCGTGTACTGTACATCAACTTGCAGACGCTTTTCTATTGAATCTACACAATAATTGGTAAATACTGCTAGATTAGATGTCGTAGATCTACCTCGAAAAAAACCATGCTGATGCATCGAAATGTAATTTTTAAATTCCATGAATAGGCGCTTATTTATAATATTATCAAAAATTTTAGGTATTGTTGAAAGGTTCACAATCGGCCTATAATTCTCCACAAGCCCTTTTTGGCCTGACTTCAGCACTGGGAATATAAACGAGATCTTCTAATCATCAAGCACCGTACCCCTTTCAAGAGACTTATTAAATATTAGCGTTAAGCCAACATATAAAGACTCAGTACATCTTTTAAACAGAACTGGAGGAATTAAATCGTAACCAGCTCCATTATTAATGTTCAAGTCAAGAAGCGCTTTGCGTACTTCTTCTTCAGATACTACTATCAGATAAACCGGAAAATTTGCACGTTTTTGGGAACTAAAGTTATCGAAGACCGATTCAAAGAAATCGGCAAATAATTCCGAGATCTCCCGGTCACTATTCCCTACCCTTCCTTGAAACTCCATTGAATTAGGAAACCCACTTGTTTTGAGTTTAGAATTAAAAAAGGCCCAACAAGATTTTGGGTTCGATTTAATGCCATTCTTAGTGGAGTATAGGTATTTTTTATACAAAAAATTGCATAAAAAATCAAATTCTTTGCTACGTAAAATAAAAGTGGCTTAAGCTTAAATTTGTGGTGCGCTTTATTTCTCAAGTTCTTAAGATGTAAACGATTTTTATTATACCATGGTAGGTTATAACGCCGTTTAGATCTTTTTGTTGAAACATAGAGATGAAAACCTTCAACAAGAATTTTTTAAAAGTAAAAAACATACTATGCAAGTCTCGCGACTGAAATACAATCCTCCAGTTTATGGAGTTAAAATATTGGCCTAAGGCTGCAAAGTTAGAATTGTGAAAATCATAGGACAGCTGCAAATTATCATTTGTAGATTGGTTTAAAAAATTATAAAAAGTAAATTCGAATACAAGTGCTATATAATGTACGGATTCATTAGTAAGAGGCATATCTGATTTAGAAATATTAAATTATATTATTTAAATACACTTCATAATTTCTAGAAATAAATTGAAAGTAAACATATTATGGATTGTTCCTCCCCTGACAGACTAAGCTATTAAAGATGAAATTTATTTGATATCACAAGCATTAATAAAATATTATTCCTTAGCTTTCCTCTTTGCCGGGGTATAATTATAATAACTAGAGTACGCTAGTGATCGAAATTCGACATTTTCGTCATACCACCCCCGAGCGACACCGGGTATTCCAGCTAGCATTTTTCTCTAAAAACTATTCGGTACCTTCTCCAAACTATGATTCATTAAAAAAAAAAAAATCATCAAAACCGGTTGAGAAACACAGTAAAAAATGGTTCCTAACTGTTTTGCCAACGCCTATTTATATATAATATTATTTGCCAAAAAAAATTTCATCAAATTAAAAATATATTTTAAATATCCTAGAATGATGAACTAACACTGATACTCTACACCGAATGTCTGTGGTACAAGTTGCCGATACCAGAGCAGAAAATGATTGGGTTCATGCTGAATAAGTCGCATAAGCCGACCGCACTAACAGTGGGTGATATAATGCCACTATCTGTGTCAACTGGATTGCAATTAACCAAGGCTATATACAGTTACATGATGATGCTGCTGAACTTTGTAGAGCAATGAATGCAAAAATAGCTGATGTTCAAAACAATTTAATACACATATTAGCAGCACTTTAATGAGTAGTATATAATTATATATGAACACTTAAATTAATAAATAGATTGCACTTTTAAAAAAAATCTGAGTATTTTTTCAAATATACATATATACATCAGAATTACAAAATATATTTGAGTTTTATTGCAAGAAAATTTACAGAAAAAAAATTCAAACGATGAAAGAATTTACAGGAAGAAAACCAAATTTGGATTCTTCGTCAATGATTTCTCAATTTTTTTATGAATATGCTAAAACCAAATTGCCTTTGCGTAAAAGCAACCAAAGGCTTAATAAAAAGTAAATCGTGAACTTTTTTTGATATTCTTGTCTGTTAGATAAGATGAAAGATATAAAAGTTCTTACAAAGAAACCAGTTTACTTGGAACGTAACAGAGCTAAATTTTTTTACAACGAAGCTGATGATTCATTGAAATATAATCCTGATTTATGTCCTTAACATAAAGTCAAAGAAAAGAGAGAAAAACAAAAAAAAAAACAATGGCCACAATCTAATAAAGCATCTATTTTATGTACCTCTGCAAATATATTTTTGGACGTTTTCTAAAGTCATTACTAAGAAGTTGAGCTGCGGACAGAACTGCATGTTAGGGTGGTGTCAGTGCTGTTGAAACGTTAAAATGTCAGATCGAGCGTCATGAAAACTTAATCCCAGCAGAGAATGTGCGTACGCACAGCAAATAATTCAAATATTAACTATTATGTCGGTTTTGCTTTACGAGCTGCTGCTGTATATATAACTATCCTCAGACGGTGTGTATTTTATTTTCATTTTTTTTTTTTTTTTTTTTTTTTTGTAATATAAGTTCGTAGCTTCGTAGATATATATGTATAATATACAATTTTTTGTAATTCTATTTTTTATTTTGCCGTAAAAACTTTGAGAAATGATCTTAAAAAAAGCAGCGCATGACGAATCACCAAATCCGTCCGCACTTCCACCACCAACATTTGATTAATGATGCCTTCGTTGTCCTTACGACATTTATTTCATACAGCAGTATTCTTTTTTTTTTAGTGCATTTTCCATTGTTTTTTAACACTAGGTACTTTTTTTAATATCTTCCGTTTTTTTTTTTTTTTATGTTCTCACCATGATTGCATCCATCTGCTGGATTCTGAGTTCTGATTCGGTGGTATTAAAAGCGTATTTTTTCTTGCCAAGTGTAAAAAAACAAGACAGTTCATAATAAAATGCAGTCATTTCTTATTTGCTCTTAACTATGCGGTTTATTAAATACTTAATTTTATTCAAAAATCGTGGCCATTGTTGTGAAAGTTTATCGTTAATCTAGAGCTGAATTGATGTGTTTTCTTGAGATTAGCACTTGTTTCACTAATGAAATGCGACGAAATTAATTTTTGTATATAGTATTGCTTTTCTGGCATATTCGCAACCTAACTTCAAAAGAACCACAACTAAAAATTTGCAAAGTAAGACTTTTTGTTAGAAAATAATTCGTCGTAAGTACACATCTATACTAACTGTGTTAAAGGTAAAAGTTTTAACCCTTGATTCATTAATTAATGAATTAATTGAATTGTAACTAATTAAACTATAAAATTAGTTGCTTAATTATTAATAAAGCAGTAAAATTTTAATTTAATACTTAATTCATTTTTGTGTAAGACTGATGCAACTTTTGCAAATAAATGTTATCTTCTGTCATCGGAAGCAAAAATGTAATTTTTATGTAAAATTATTTTTACAACAAAAACAACTTTTTCTGAAGTTTCTGAGAAAACATTCAATATTTTTGAACTGTTTTGAAAGAAGATTTAAGATATAAATGCTCAGCTAACGGTGCTGTTGAAATAATTTTTATCAATTACTTAAGTACTAAGACAAAAAAAAAAAAAAATGTTATATATCTATTTTAAAAAAAATTTGTCTTCGTTTCTTCTAATTTTGGGGCAACGATGTTAGTTGAATAAATTCATTGTATTATGAATTTCCATAGTTTCGAAGATATGTGAATATTTTGATGTCAAAATAACAGAAATTGTTTAAAAATTAAGAAATAATTTTTATAAATTATAATAACCTTTCATGCTGTTTTTCTTATAGGTAACGATTTTGAATTAAAAAGTCATATTTTTAAAAATAATGCTTAAATAACTGGCTGGAGCGTACTATAGAAAAAAAAGTTATGACTGTCACTACTTTCTATAAAACAAATATTCTTAAAGTTGCAAGATATCATGTTTTTATAAAAATGTAATAATTTTTTATTTTATATATTTCTAAGAATGCTGCCAATCTTAAAGCATTTTTTTCCAAAACGATCATGGTTGGCAAATCTGAATTACTCTTCGACTAGCGTTCGTCTCACTGCTCTCGCTCGTATCTTGACACTCCATCGCCAGTGATGCCAAATTGTAATAAAGCTGAACTAAAACTGTTCCACTAAGATTTGATCTGGTACAGTGCCACCGGAGCTATTCTGCAGCTATTCGGTCTTATAAACCAAATATATCAATCAGCCAAGGGGGAAAAATAAAAATGCACGTGAGTCAGTCCAAATGAACTGATCGATCGAAAGTTGGTTCTTCGACCTTTTTTAAAAAATTGGATATTATGATTAAAAAAGTTATCCAATATACATATTTGAATCTCAGAACAGTTAAAAAAAAATTTTTTTTTTCTTCTTTCAAAATGACGGCAATATTTTCTTTGCGAGTACTCTTACCTACATCAATATATGTGTTTGTGGTAATTTATATTTCTTATCTTCTATTATACATAGATGAATGAATTAAAAACTATAATATTAAGCATATTTTGGCCTTTAGTTTGACATATTAAATATGCTTACAAAAAAGTTTCTTAGTATTAAAAAATGTATTAAGAAATAATAAATAAAGTGGCCATTTCAGCACTTGAAAGGACTTTGACCGATCTTCTTATGATCAATTGTGTTGTGTGTTTTGAAATGTTTGAACACAAATGATCGAGAACTGGAAGTACATGCTTTATGCCAAATCCGAACGGCTTATGTCCTCAAGAAGCTTTTGATGGCAATTTTTACTCTCTGCGGCTTGCCATTGTCTGCAGAGAGGTGACGGCCGAACAGAAAAATTAGTTCAATTGAAAAAACTTTCTGTATTAGGTGGGCATTGAACCAGGGTTCACTGGCGTATGGGCCACGTACTCTACGTACTCTTAAAAAAGCGTAATTTTTAAATCTATCAATGGCTAAGGGGAATATAGATCCCTTTTAATTCCCGTATCTACGCCACTGGCGTTAAGAATAGAATTGCAACATATTTTAATACCTTCTCTGACTTTAAATTAACCCTTTGATAAGCGCAAAAATTACCCTTTACACCAGTATGGCTAATTTAATGCTTTCTTTTCGCTTGATTTAAACTTAAACGTTGTTACGTGCCGAGAATTGGAATCGCTGTGTTTACTCTTTTTTTTTTTGTGGTCACATTTGAAACTACCAATTTTATATTCACCACACCAAAAATCATGATCAAATTACAAATATTCAAATTCTTTTTTCTATAGCCATCGTAAATAAGAGAGAAAAATAATATCTGCAGCTTAGCGCTGTCAATTTCCATAAAATATATAATTAAATTCAATTTTAATTTTGAATTTTCACTCTATTTTGGGCTTCGTTGATTTTTGTTGGATTTTCTCCTGAAAACGCATGCAACACTTTCATGGCACAACATTACATGGCTTTCGTTGCTGCTGCTGAGTCACAACTATTTGATCCTTGATCCCTCATTGATGGCAACTAAATCGTCGAGGCATAAGCATGACATCGTGCGCCGATTATAAAGATGTGGAAAAAAACTAAGCAACCACGGCAAAACCAATGCAACGAAATATAGCTCTGTTTGTTGTTTATAATCAAAGTCCTGGTTGAAGTTTTGCTATCAAAATTTTTTTACTCTAACACGAATTGATAAATAATTCCTGCCGCACCCAATTAATGTTTGATCCTGTGTGCTCTGATGTGTTTCTTTTTTACCTTTAAATGTGTTATTTTTTATGATTGTTTTTAATGATTTCATCCAAGCATGCACACAAACACACACACGCACACACACACACACACACACACATTCACACTCGCACACTCTTTTATTTTTTTAGTGCCGCGTTTTGCTTCCGTTTATGTTGTGTTGTTTGTTGTTTGTGCTGTCATGTTCTTATACTGCTGCTGTGTATATCCTAGCGACAATTCATTGCTGCCTCTTTTTTTCTAACTCTTCCTTTCTGCATATCATGTTGATCATTCGTATCTCATCTGTTATGTATGCAAATTTTTCTAAATATTTTCTTTTCGTCATAAAATAGGTTTTTTCAGTACGGTTTTTTTTTTTGCTGGGTGTAGAACAAAGTGTTTTTTTTTTAATTTTTTGTTCCGCGTTGTTATCTTAGTTGAAGATGTTGTTTGTATCCTGTTGATGTTCTCTGCTGATATATAAAAATGACAGACACTAAACAATAGGGGACACAAAAAGGACATACCTAACAGGATGTGATGTGCTTGCTCGCTGGATGCTTGTACATCATCAGCTTGTAATGAGGACTGAGGAATGATAAAAATCACGTATTTCAAGTTTAGTTTTTGACATGTTTTGAGTGCGTTTGTAATTGATATCGTTCTCAGTAAAGGTCCTTAATAGAGATTGAAAGTGAAGTACAGTAACATTAAATTGAACAAGTTCCTTAGCGCATAGAAACGTTTTTGTAAAACTTTTGAAGTTTGCTGGGATGCAATATAGATCTGTAAATGAAATAGAAATAACTTTGGACAAAGTATGGTAAAAAAGGTACATTAAATCACGGTTAGGTGGCTTAGGTAAGATAAGTAAAAAAATATAAGGATAGGTAAGGTAAGGTAAGGTAAGGTATAGTAAGATAAGGTAAGTTTCGTTGTAAATTCAACATATTTGTTTCGATTTAGTTTTTATTATAAATTTATGGTATTTTATTTTGTAAAATTATAAATTTTTTTTTGATCGATAAATGTTGTAAATTCCAAATTAAAAACGCTAAAATTAAATTAAATGATACGAAGTATAGCATTAGTAAGATAAGGTAAGGTCAGGTAAGGTAAGATAAGATAAGGTAATATAAGGTAAGGTAAGGTAAGGTAAGGTAAGGTAAGGTAAGGTAAGGTAAGGTAAGGTAAGGTAAGGTAAGGTAAGGTAAGGTAAGGTAAGGTAAAGTAAGGTAAGGTAAGGAAAGGTAAGGTAAGGTAAGGTAAGGTAAGGTAAGGTAAGGTAAGGTAAGGTAAGGTAAGGTAGAACAAGGCAAGGTAAGATAAGGCTAGGTAAGCTACGGTAAGGAAAAGTAAGGAAGGTAACCTAAGCCAAGATAAGGTAAGGCAAGGTAAGGTAATGTTATGCAAGGTAAGGTAAAGTAAGGTAAGGTGAGGTGGGGTAAGGTAAGGGAAGTTAAGATTAGATAAGATAAGATATGATAAGATAAGATAAGATAAGATAAGATAAGATAAGATAAGATAAGATAAGATAAGATAAGATAAGATAAGATAAGATAAGATAAGATAAGATAAGATAAGATAAGATAAGATAAGATAAGATAAGATAAGATAAGATAAGATAAGATAAGATAAGATAAGATAAGATAAGATAAGATAAGATAAGATAAGATAAGATAAGATAAGATAAGATAAGATAAGATAAGATAAGATAAGATAAGATAAGATAAGATAAGATAAGATAAGATAAGATAAGATAAGATAAGATAAGATAAGATAAGATAAGATAAGATAAGATAAGATAAGATAAGATAAGATAAGATAAGATAAGATAAGATAAGATAAGATAAGATAAGATAAGATAAGATAAGATAAGATAAGATAAGATAAGATAAGATAAGATAAGATAAGATAAGATAAGATAAGATAAGATAAGATAAGATAAGATAAGATAAGATAAGATAAGATAAGATAAGATAAGATAAGATAAGATAAGATAAGATAAGATAAGATAAGATAAGATAAGATAAGATAAGATAAGATAAGATAAGATAAGATAAGATAAGATAAGATAAGATAAGATAAGATAAGATAAGATAAGATAAGATAAGATAAGATAAGATAAGATAAGATAAGATAAGATAAGATAAGATAAGATAAGATAAGATAAGATAAGATAAGATAAGATAAGATAAGATAAGATAAGATAAGATAAGAGAAGATAAGATAAGATAAGATAAGATAAGATAAGATAAGATAAGATAAGATAAGATGAGATAAGTTAAGGTAAAGTAAGGTAAGGTAAGGTTAGGTTAGGTAATGTTTGGTAAGGTACGGTAAGGTAAGGGAAGGTAAGGTAAGGTACGGTAAGGGAAGGTAAGGTAAGGTAAGGCAAGGTAAGGTAAGGTAAGGTAAGGTAAAAGGTAAGGTAAGGTAAGGTAAGGTAAGATATAGTAAGGTGAGAAAAGGTAAGGAGGGGTAAGGTAAGCTAAGACAAGGCAAGACAAGGTGGGGTAAGGTAAGCTAAGACAAGGCAAGACAAGGTAAGGTAAGACTGGATGAAGTGAGATATTTTTACATATTTTTACCAATAATTAGAAAGCAATGGTAATATATGCAAATAAAACACTTTCGAAATAAGCACATTTTCGACAATGAGCATAATCTGCTCCAAAACTTCTTTATCTTTTTCAAAAAGTATTTTATCTGACATACTGAAGTATATCAATTCAACTTTTGTAGGAAAACAAAAGCGTTTTCCTTCATGGTGTCAAAAATTAAGGTTAATATTTACAAAGAGGGTCACGTAAAATTGGCACACTTCATAGATCATAGCTACACTGATATTAGCAAGGGTGCCGCATAGATCGTTTTCAATGTCAAGATCGATATCAAGAACAGAGAAGGCAAAGTCAAACAGAGGCATAACAAATAATTGAAATTTCATACCCAACTTAAAATGGCAAACATAAATTTGCACAATGTATTGTATAGGTGTTAATCACTTAATACCAAAACAGACACGCACAAACACACACTGTGCCCGTCTGTCGGACTGACAAATTGATTAGCAGCAAATAAACAATGATTTGGCAATATCGGAAAATCGACAACGACTTCACGATGAGGGATGATGTCGAATTTGTGCAAAATAATGAATGAATCAATGAATTAATGGTGGAATGAGTTACACACAACAAAGGTACGATAGCGGTTTTGTTCTGATCCTTTATGATTTACCCTTGCCACTGCACTTAATGAGCTGTTGAGAGGATGATCCGTGATTAAATTGCAAATAATTGGCAATTGATTTGCACCACTGTGTGAAAAATCGACAGTTTTAGTTTTTTTTTTTTCATCGTTTTGAATTTTATTGTGCCAAAATTAAAGAAATTTGCCTATATATGAGCATCGAAAAGTTAACTTTACTTATTGGGTGTTTTTATTACATCGATGCTTTTACTAGATATATCTAAAATAAAGATACAGAAAACATTCAGCTGCTCAATATTCAATATTAACAGCTGTAAAAAGATTTGATTCCATCATTTCACAATTTGAAGCTATTAAAATTCCATCTCATTTAAATTCAATACATGCGGCAAGTAAAACTTTTCTCACGATATACAATTTCGTTCAAACCTCAAAATTTAAATAAATTTTCAGCCAAACCTTGAACACCTTGTTGCATACATTAAATAAAAGTGTAATTATAATAATTTCTCTACTTGGTGTTCCCCCCACCATAAAAAAAAAAAACTGTATAGTATAAACAGAAAATAGTAAACGTTACCAGCGAAAAAAAAACATCATCTGTACAAAGAAATCATTTTCCGCTTCAAAAATATTTAATTCAACAACAGGGTTCGGCTGTAAACTTGTTCTGCCACTTCCAATTTTTCGTATTCTTCACTGTAAAACTGGGAAAATAAGACACAAAGCATTTAGATTTCAATATACTTTTTTTACTTTTTTTTGTATCCTCAGCTCACCGGTAAAAAGGGGTAACTGACATATCAGTCGTGCTGCAGGAAATCTTCTCGCTTAAGCAGGAATCGTCAGCGTTTGCAACGTTGCCTCATTCCTTTGGTTTTGGCGTTTAGAAGAGGGTTTGACATTTTCATCTGAGCATAAAAATTATGACAATGCATATGAAAGAGAATCACTTTTGCTTTCTTTAGGCGCAACGTTCTAAGAAAAATATTAAAGGTGGTGTTAAAATCTTTTCTGTACTTCTAACTCGTTGTTTTTTTTCTTTCCCTTCTGCTTTTTGTTTAAATAGACTGTTTGACAGGAAACAGTTGTTGCTGGGAGTGAGTTCAAGAAGGGGCACGTCGAGTTCCTGTTGTGTCAGTCATATGCAAATTAGCTTGAGCAGCATGTTAATTTTAATTAGAATAGCTGAAATAATTATTATTAATATTATTATTGTTGGTTTGGCAGCAATTAGAGATCGTGCACCGAGAAAAAAAAACAATAGGAAAATCACCTAAGTCGGGTTGGGTAAAGAGAATTGTATAGGAATTATAAATTTGTGCATATTCACCTAAGCAATTTAGAGCACATACTTCGGTACCTTGCCAAAAAAAAAAAAATATTTGATTCACATATGTTAACAGATGCTGTATTAACAGATGCAGTATGTCGCAGTATTCGGTTGATAGCTGCAGCATAGCTTCAGCTGTAATTAATATCGAATAAATCACTCCGCGTAACGAAGGAGTTTGGCTCAATGCGTAGTGTAGTGTCTTCATACAAAGTGGTATCGGGTTGGTGTGTGTTCGAATCTCAACGGCATGCTAGGGTAAAATTTTTGTATTTGATATTTAATTTAATTTAATTTAATGTTCTTGTTTCTTGTAACGTCAAGCAGCAAGAAAAGCCGAGAAGTCATTAAATTCTAAGAAAAAAAACGCTGTTGATAAAAGAAAAATTTGTGTTGTTGCCGATTTCAGTCAAGCAAATCACAGAACGGAAGGCGGCAGCTTCAAAAAAAAAGAAAAATAAAAAACACCACAACCCGAAAAAAAAGTTATATTGTTCAAATTAAATTTTTTTTTTTTAAGTAGTGTATAAAAAATTACCAAATATATGGTTAATTTATCACCCAATAAAAATTGGCAAGTCAACATGTAAAACTTAGGCTGAACGATGAAAACTGCCAAAGCCATCGTATAAATTATACTAGGTTTTCTTTCAATTTAACATAAGCTCTTTTCTCGGTGTGCGAATGAGTTCCTTATGCAAAGTTTTATTTTATTTCAAAATTCTGTTTACTTGCAGTCATTTAATACTGTTTTGGTTGCTTGAGTTTAAATTTTAATGTTTATTAAATAATGCGTTTTTTCTTAAAGTTCAAGACAGTTTTTCAACATTGCATTTAGTATATTGCTTATTATGTGCGTTAATTTCTGTAAGCTGCGTTCTAATTTAAAAGAAAGAGATTGAAGGTATGTATATTCCAATTTCAAGAATTTGAGATCATATAAGACTATTCCGATTGGGCCGAAATTTAGTTCAGCGTATACATAGATTCTTCATGATTTATGATATAAGATAACTGTATGAATAATTTTGCAAACCAAACCGAGAGCATATTTTTTAAGTTCTACATAAAAAAAAAACTTAAAAACGGCGCAAAAAATTGTGTAATAATGTTGAATAACCCTATCTAATAACCTAGAGTTTGGGTATTTTACTAAAAAATCCCCAAAAATCCAAAAATACAAATTTTTAAAAAAATTACATGATAAAAACAAAAATAAAAATTCATAAAAATGCACAGTTTTGAGCTATTTTCTGCAAAAAAAAAAAAAAAAATACAACCAAAACTCTGAATAAAGTTGTAACTGCTGAACCTTTTTTTAAATAATGTATTAATTACCAAAAATTTAGTTAACTTGTCGCCCAAATAAAAATTGGCAAGTTAACATGTAAATCTTAGGCGTTTTAATGAAAAACTTGGGAGGCCGAAAACTGCCAAAGCCAACTTATAAATTATACTAGGTTTTTTGTTAATTTAACATAAGCTTTTTTCCCGGTGTATATAGGAACTAAAAGTATGTGATGGTTTTTTGGAAGTGATCCATAAAATATGCAATACAAATTGTAAATCAGCTTTGTAAAGTATGTTTTTTTAGAGGCGTGGAATTTCCTAGGGATAGCTGCCAAAGCAGTTGTCGAAGTGTACACATTTTTTTGGTATATACGTAGGTAATTTATCATGCTGAGACGTACATGGGAATAAAGTTAACAAATCGCGGAAATTTATTTCGAAAATTCGCGTTCTGGGCGGGAAACTTACTTTACCTGAGCAGGTTGTACGCAAGACGATGAATCAATTTATGTCTACGTTTACTCTTATGAACAAAATTTATCCAATTCGTGCTCATACTGCGCGTACCGAAGAATCCTGTCCACTACGTGGAAGTTTTTGAGAAGAGACCTTGGCATACATCTGTATAAAATCTAGCTAGTACAGGAATTGAAACCATCAAACCACCGTATGCGTGGTACGTTCGGTAAATGGGCTGAAAATCAATTAGAAGTTGCACCGCATTTTTACCGGTGAAATTATCTTTAACGATGTGCCACATTTCTCGCTCATGGTCACGAGATTTGACTCCGTTAGACTACTTTTTGTGGGGGCACGTCAAGTTGCTGGTATATGGGCAAATCACAAAAATGGTCAACCACAGGCGAAAAATAAAATATTATTAAAAACTTATAATTTAAGGATTTATTTAAGCAATTTATACATAAATTCATTTACTATGGTGATCAAATCCCCCGCAGTGTTTCACAAATGTAGTTTTTCTTTTTAGTAAATGTACACCGAGAAAAAAGCTTATGTTAAATTGAAAAAAAACTAGTATTTATAATTTATAAGATGGCTTTGGCAGTTTTCAGCCACCCAAGTACTTTATCAAAACGCTTAAGTTTTACATGTTGACTTGCCAATTTTTGTTGGGTGATAAATGAACCAAGTATTTGGTAATTTTTTATACACTGCTTTAAAAAAAAAGAAATCAATTTCAAAAATATAACATCTTTTCGGGTTTTTTGGTTTTTTTATTTTTCTTTTTTTTTTGAAGCTTCGGCCTCTCGTTCTGTGATTTGCTTGACTGAAATCGGCAAGAACACAAAATTTTTTTTTTATCAACACCGTTTTTTTCTTAGAAATTAATGACTTCTCGCCTTATCTTGCGGCTTGACGTATATTATAACAAGAACATTGAATTTAATTAAATATCAAAACAAAAATCTTACCTTCACATGTCTTTGAGATTCGAACCCACACCCATCGATACCACTGTTTTTGAAGTCACTACACTACGCAATGAGCCAAACTCCTTCGTTACGCGGAGTGATTTATTCGATATTAATTACAACTGAAGCTATGCTGCAGCTATCAACAGAATACTGCGACATACTGCATCTGTGAATCAAATATTTTTTTTGGCAGGATATCGAAGTATGTGCTTTCAAAGCAATATATTAAACAATAAATTGCTTAGGTGAATTAACGTAGGTGCAGTTATGTCAGCAAACAGTAGCAAGGCTGCTTAGATCAGTTGGTAGAGCGATAGACTGACACCAAAAGTTCCAGGTTCGATTCCACACGCCGGGCAAAGAAATTTTGTTGTTTCTTTTTTTCATTTCTTTTTGTTGATGAAATGTAATAAAATTTACTGGTGTGAATATTAAAGTGTGTTTTTTAATTCACTTTATGCTATTTTTGAATTTAAAAGTGGTTTTTATTAAAAAAGAAATAAATTATTAAATCTATCCTTCTCTCGTGTGTCTAATGACGCAGCTGTTTTTTTTTCCATCCATGCTAGTTGTTTTTTAATTTTGTATTTTTGGATTTTGGGCTTAGGTGAATCAACTATTTTTTTTTTTTTGCAAGGTATCGAAGTATATGCTTTCAAAGCAATGTATTAAACAACAAATTGCTTAGGTGAATAAGCATAAGTTTATAATTCCCATACAATTCTCTTCACCCAAGCCGACGTAGGTGATTTACCTATAGCTTTTTTCCTCGGTGTAGAGTAAGTGTTTGGTGGATGGTTTTGTTTTATTAAAAATTAAAGGTATTAGCTAAAGATATTAATGAAATGATTAAGGCAAGGTAAGAACAACATAATAAATTTGTTTCTTAATTACTTAATTATCCAACACATCCAAATGGAAAAATCTGAAACGTCCTACACGAAACGTCAGAAAAAATGAAATTATTTACTGTGACCTCACTATGCGCTTAATAAAGACGGCGTATGGCTTGTCTGAAAGCTTGTTAAATTTGTAAAAATTATTGTGGTCTGACTTTTTTATACGGCTGCTAAACTCGCAGATCTAGGTATAGTATGAACCTAATCTCAAAATGATTTCCGTTTCGTGAAACGTCCGAACGCATGTTTAAAATTAAAAATTTTGCTATAAAATTAAGTTGTATAAAAATTGTTTTATTTTTTGTTATTTTACCAATATATAGGTTTTCGATAATATGCACTTATCCTAAATATATCACTGGATCGTATGAAAAATTTTTAAAAGAAGTATCCTAATGAAACGTCCGACACGCTGGGATTTGCCCATGGCTTCTCTGGAAAAAGTGGTGCAAATTCAATACCGAAAAGATGGTCTTCATAAGACGCAGTCGCAATGGTACTTATTTGAAAAAAGTTCTATACCTCTAAAAAAAAACCCTTTATATAAAAGCTTTTCAATCACAAACTTTCGGAGTCTAAATGTCACTGAACTGTAGGTTCAAAACAGCAGTAGGAAAACAACATTGATTTCGATTATGTTATTGAAAAGTTTGGATCTCTGAAGGCAAGAATGAAGAAATTTTAAACCTCGACGATACCTTGATGAATATCACTACAAAATCTTGTTTTATATTTATGCGGACACCGAATCTTTAACAATAAAAAAATTTTAAAATAAAAACAGTTACTTTTCAGTTTTTTCGCTATTCTGAAAAGTAGAATTTCTTTTATTAAGGTACCTTTTTCACCGGTTCTATGAACTTAATTTTCTTTTTATAATTTTTTCGTGACAATTTTGCAGGAACATCTGGTGATAAGCAAAAATTTCACATTTTAACTTGTATTTAGTTTTGGTCTTTCAAGCACCTCAGAACAGGTTCGTTTTTTGAACTACTCTAATATCAGTTTAAATAATTTTTTAAAAAAGCCCTATAAAATTTAAAGCAAGTCGAATGAACGGTTTCTGAGGAAAAGGTGAGCAATTTCACAAGTTAAACGGCCGCTGCGTGGTACTCATTTCTGCTTAATCAACATTTTCTTTTCTAGGCTTCATTTAACATTACAATGTAGAATATCATGGTCAATGCAAAATGAGAAATATGCAAACATTGATGTATATAAAACATACACTTACACTCATATAAGAATACACAATGGCAGGAGTTGTATTTCTAAGGAAAAGTTAAGTGTAGGAAAGTGAGCGAAACGAATATAATATTTATGGGATGTTTTAAAAAGTTGAAAAATCGCATAAAAAATAATGAGCCAAGCTTAAGCAAACCATCTTTGAGGGTTGCGCTTTGTTCTCTTTACATGCAGTATTAAATTGGTATGTTAAAAATAAATAAAAAGTCCAAAATAAATAACATGTTGCAATACTGCAGGACGAGTATGTAGGAAGTTGATAAAAAGGCATGAGTTTCCTTTTGAGAATTTCAACAGAGATCAAATAGAAATAAATATTTCAAAAAAGTCATTATTTTTCAAAAAGACATTAAAAAAAATATATATATATAGAAAGATAAAATAAAAAAAAAAAATCATAAGGATATTTATAAAAGCATTTTGTCTCTTATTATTTTGGTTATATCCTGCGGCATTGAAAGCGAAATGAATGAAGAGGATAAAATTCAAGAAATACTAGATAGAATTCAACAAAGTAATACCGTTATAAAGGCTAAAGCTTCATTAAAAATATAAATTATACACTTGTCACAAACAAGGACACAGCATTAAAACAGGCTCACATAGCATCAGATACGTACTGATGAAAAGATTTGTTTTTGCACACGCGCATCCATTCACTTTTATTCGAATGAGTAGAAAAACTGAATTGATGCACCAACTAATTGACAAGTTGTTGAATTCTGTCGAGTAAAATAGTCAACCGCTGCTTTGTTCCTTAGAAGTATGCAATCATTAAATTCACTTCAATTTTTGTTTTATTATTTTTCTTTCCTTGTCATAATCCGCGGTTCTAGTTGGCATCAATATTCAAGCCTCTGCTCACTACAATCAACATGATTTTGAATGAATCCTTATTATTATTATCCTTATCAGAGTACTTTTCTTTCTAGCTGATTTTTAAGTCTCCTGCAAATACAAACCTGTTCATTAACAAGAAATTGAATCGGATTTAAATTTTTTTTTTTATGCTTGCTTTCCTCTAACACATTCATGCAAATTATTGGTCTTCACTGAATTTTTCTCAAGTTTGAAATGATGAAGTCTGTGATGAAGTCTTAGTTAACCATTGTATCTGCATTACCTGTTCTCATTCGTCTAACCCGCTGTCAGTGGTTCATTTTCGAGGACAATTCAGTGATGCGTTGGCGTTTGAGTTCGCTTTTAGTTAAAGACAGATAAAGATATATTAAATAAATAAGGAATAAATTTTTTAAATAAAAATAATTGAAGTAATCTAAGCTGAGCTTAGGTTTTTTTATGCACCAAAATTAAGACTTATCGGCATGGTCTATTTATATTTTTTTTTTATTACTTTATTTATTTTTTTTTTATCTTCTCTGTTTTGTAACATCCCTGTAGGA
The DNA here is from genome assembly GCA_914767935.1 of Coremacera marginata. Classification (NCBI taxonomy): domain Eukaryota; kingdom Metazoa; phylum Arthropoda; class Insecta; order Diptera; family Sciomyzidae; genus Coremacera; species Coremacera marginata. The sequence goes on along the minus strand of OU612047.1, from coordinate 23,082,260 downwards.
AAATCAACTAATTTAAAAGTAGTTGATAAAGTAGTTTTTTGTCAACCACAACTAGTTGAAATTCTGACTTTTTTCCATAGAACGAACTAACTTATTTTGTATGGTGATGTCCGCTAAATAAGTCAATTGACTTTCGTCTGCATATATTTTCAACTACTTGTTAAATTAGTTACATTTAAATTATTTTTTAATTGCTTTTAAATAACCAATTGAAAACTATTACTGATGGCCTAAAGTTAATAATATTTGATGAAATAACATGGTTAAATATATATAAACTTGTAATCTAATAAAAATTTGCAATTAAAACAGGTCAAAATCAGAGTAGTTGCCGCCTTAATATAATTTAAAGTAGTTCATATACTGGTTTATTTTAAATTAGTTTTTTAATTAGTTGTTTTTAAAAACAAGTTAGTTTGTTCCTATAGGGATAGCTGAATTCAAGCCGTTGATCTCATCTTGCTGTAGCATTAATAACAATAAACGTTACTTAGAGTGGCCCTTATGCCCGTATGATACTTAATTTTTTTTTGTCCAATTTTAAAACCTGAAAACAAGTGACGCGTGGGCAGGACAGACATATTTTGTAAGAAAAGGACAAACGTTGTTCCTTTTTTATTTCTGGTGTTTTTAAGAGCAGCTGCATTTAATGAATTGATATTAGCTACACACATCACTTCCAATTCAGCATATTTATCTTAAATCGTTTTGTTTACTCTAAAAATTTTAAATTAATTATTAACAGCACAGTAAATATTTGATCGAAACTTAACGAAGAACGAATTGAAAGAAACGGCAAAAAAAATGCAAAGAAAATACAGTCCGTCCTACAATTTTTTCTCCAATTCGTACCATATTCGTACTCACTCACACCAATTGAATCCATGCATTCGTGCTATTTGAACTGCTCTAGTTATAATTTTCAATGATCAATTTAATTAAGTATCATACAGGCTTTAGCAGTATGGAACAATTTTTTTTTGCAAATACAAAATTTGCATAAGCCTCGATATTTCCTATACATGTAAAAAGTAAATTGTAAAATTTTCAAAAAACAATATTCATATTTAAACGTGCCTCTAGCAACGTCTTTATTGAAAATTTGATTTATGTGGTAAAATAGTGTTGTTTTTCCAAAAAAATTCCAATAACATTTTTTAAGAATGTTTTCTCAAATTTTCTAAAAACTGGTATGCATTTCATTTTTAATCTAATTTTTCTTCAAAATGATCAAAATATCAAACATGAAAATCGGACTTAAGTTAGTGGAGTTATGATTTTATATTAAAGGTTCTTTTTAATGCTATTAATTTGGTATACTTTTACTACTCTCATCAATTTGCCATATACTGGCAAAACTGTTTACCTAAGTTGTGTTTTTTATTCGTGCTCATGGAATAAATTTAAAATTGTTAATTTCCGTAAATTTGCTAAGCATTGCTGAGGATCTTCATCTTTATGGTTCCTGTTTTTCACCGCTTAAAACGCTGAAAAATCATTTTCAAAACAGTTGCTTCATACTATATATATCTATTTTTTTATTTCAGTTTGTTTCTTATCTAGCAACAACAACTTTATGTTTAGCTTGTTGAAGCGAGAGCGAAACTTAGTTTATTAGTTAATTTCAGTTGCATTTTGACTGCAGATCTACTGATGTAGATATTTTAAAGCTTATAAGGCAATCTCGAAGAGGCTTTTTAGAGGTGTCTAAGGACGTAGTGGCGGCTCAAGCCAGATTGGCTAATTTTGAAGATTTGTTTAAGAAATTCAAAATCAAGGATGAAGCTTCTGTTTCCCATAAGCCTAAACGACCACCCATGAATCTTCGAAGTTCTGCTAAGCCTGGTGCTATATCCATACCTCCGTCTGTTAATAATAATAATAATATAATTTCACTTCCGCCTGTTTTGAAGTCACCTTCCAAAGCGCAATTAAGTGAGTCTATTAATCAAGATCAAAATGCTGAATATATTGCCTCCACTAATGAGGCTGCATCAGCTGATGTGAATTACATCCGGTTGAGTCTCTGAAGTAGTACCAACTATAGTCGTAAGTGATGATTCTCCGGGTAATTCTGGTAAGAAAAAACTTATGCCGAAGCCTGTACTGCTACTAATACTATTCCTTCAACTTCCATTGTGAGATCGGGTTTAACTGGTGCTATACCAAAACAAATATTGAAAAAAAAACATTAATCTTCCGTCTTGTAAAGAACTTGTGGTTGTCCAGCCTTCTAGATCTATATTTGTATCTCGTTTTGCTCTTGATACATCAGAAGAAGACGTTTTACATCATATAAACCCTTAATTGAATCTTGTTAACAAGAATAATTCGGTTTACAAATTCAAGTTTTCATATGAGCGAACTGTATCTCTTTCAAAAAAATTTGCCTGGGAATCTATTTAATATGGTATTAGATCAAGGTTTTTGGCCTGAAAATACGTTGATCCACAAATATATTCCTAGATCACAAAATAAAACTACACTGGCTACTTTACCTGTTAGTAGTACTAAACAAAGAAACTAGATTGTTGCCTTGTATTCCTTATCTTATACCAAAATGTTCGAGGATTAAATACAAAGTTAAAATATTTACATACTTTAAGCCACAACCTACTTTTTGACATAATTGCATAATTTGAAATTTCACATCCCAATCAATGATTTGAAAAATCGAATGCAATCATTTTTCGAATTCGAACTCGAAAAATCGAATGCAATCATTGTTTCAAATCATTGATTGGGACTTGAAATTTCAAATCACGAAACGATTACAATCATTTTTTCAAATCATGGATTGTGATTGAAATTCAAAAAAATTGATTGCATTCATTTTTTTCAAATCATTAATTGGGACTTGAAATTTCAACTTAAAATTTTATGACCACCCAAAAATCGAGTCAATTTCGTTTTTTCGTTTGTAAAAAAATTTTGTAATGAATTAATATTTTTATTTTTTTTTTTAATTTGAAATACATAAAATATCATTTAAAAAAATTTTACAAATTACCGCCATTGTGTAATATATACCACTTTTTTTTTGTCTAATATCGATATTTTATTCTGGTTGCTTTAGATTTGGTCACCAGTGTATATGTGTCCAAAAAGCAAGTGTCCAAAAAAAACCGACTTAAAATATTTTTAATTTTTATAAAATAATAATTATTATTTTGAATAACTATATTTTTTGTAAAAATCATAAATAAAAAAATAATTAAAACAATAAAAAAATCGTAAAACCATGTAAAAATAATTTTTTTTAAAAATATTTTTTTGTGTATTTATTGATAAAAAGGAGAATTCATCTACAAATAACTTTCTTAAACATTAAATGCCCCTAGGGGGTGTTTATCCAATAAAACCTTCAACTTTTTAAAATTTTTTTACTCCAAAAAAGGCAATTTTCAGGTTGCAAAATAATTGTGTTTTTTGGAACGGAGCCAAATTTGGGTAGGTTTTTTTGAAGACATTTATATGAAGCTTATATCCCTAGAATATTTTTTCTTAATATCAATAAGGGCCGGAGATATAAATTTTGGACTAAAAATTGAAAAAATGCGCGTTTTCGGCTGTTTCGAAATTTTTCGCGCAAAACTGAGTGTACATTTTGGCCAAAACACTTTATTTTCCTTAAATTGAAATGTTTATCTAAAACCTTAAAAAAAAAATTTTGGCCAAACATTATTTTTGAAGGGGTTAAAAAATGGCTTTGACGTTATCGTTACACTAACAAATACTAGCAAATATTAACTAGCCACATGGAGGGAGGGTTAAAACTCCTGAGATTTTTTATCAAGCAAAATATTTTTGTAAATTCGTTGAAAAATATCATAGATAAAGGGTCTCAAAAGAGAAGCCTAAGTAAAATTGTGACATTTTTCCCACTTTAAACGGCAATATCTTCGAAACTACCAAAGATATTGTAATTTCATGTACCAAAATTGAAAGATCTCGTATTTTTTCATTGAAATTCGTCATCGTTATACAAATCGGTAGATCAATGTAATAGATATAGCAAAATTATCAGAAAAAGAACTGATTTTCATGTTTTTGCCTATAACTTAAAAATTCGAGCCGATGGAGAAAAACGGAGTCCATATTTGAAATCAACAGCAAATATGCCTTTGATATTGACTATGAAGAACTCTGCAGCTTTTATAAAGTGTCATTTTGTTACTCAGTTTTGTTTGTTTTAAATCTTTATCTTAATTTTGTATACGTAAAAATCTTTAATTGTAAGACTTTGGTATATGCGTCAAATCTTACTTTGTTGTTTTTGTTTTTTTGTATTTAAGCCTCAAACATAAGAAATCAATACAACGAATATGCTTTTCTAGCAAAAAAAAAAAAAAACTTACTGGCAGCCATATTTGTTTACAACCAAAACACATACATTTTCATAACTATGGAAGTTTTATTGAAAAAAATGTGGCTGCTTTTGTTGTAGTTGTTGTTGTTGTTGCTGCTCTCGGCTGGGGTGAGCTAGAGTGGGTGATCTAAGCTTGCATCAGGGCTGAAGGTATACGTTTTTTTCTTTCTTGTTACTAAAGCAAAAAAAAAAAAAAAGAAATCCAATCCAAGGCAAACAAAAAAAATAAAAAAAACTGCTACCCTCGCAGTAAACTTTGTGTATGTTGTGTGTGTGTGTGGGTGTGTGTGTGTGTGTGTGGGTGTGTGTTTGTGTGTCTATGTGTGTGAATAAAAAACGACCTACGCGATGATGCTAACGATGACAACAAGCGCAATTTTTATATGCTGCACACACACAGTAGCACACTCACACCCATATAAGAAGCACAAAAAACTTTGCCAAGAAGCAACGTTATCACCCCACAGCAACCATCACCCTCAACAACAACGTAGAAACGAGCAGAAAAAAAGCACACACAAAAAACAAAAAAATCGAAATAGCAACAACAAATATGAAAATGGAAACAAACATGGCAGCAGCGGAAGTCAGTCGAGTTCCGTACTCAACCATTTTTCAATGATGGATTTACGAAATTTTAATGGTTCCTCGCGGATGAGCAACTTCTGAAGCTTGTGTTTGACTGCCAGGCTAGCTGACTGGCTGGAGCTTGAGCTTAAGTGTGCTTCTTGGGCTACATGCTGTTGTTCTTGTTGTTGTTGCTATTGTGTTTTTCTACTTTTTGGGTTTATGTCGAATATTGTGCAGAAAATCGAATTTACATTTTTTTCTTTTCTTTCTTCTTCTTCTTCTTTTTGCAAATATTCAATATATTTCAAGGAATCAAGGGATGAATCAATAGCGCACCGACAAACACCCACTCTGCTAGGGCTGTGGATGCTGCTGTTTTTATTGTTGTTTTCACTGCACACAAATGATAATTTTTAATGGCTTCTTGCGTTTAGCATTTTTCATCCATATTTGATTTGATTTAATATCTTTTTTCCATATTTTAATCTTTGCATCACCCAGCCAACCAACCAACCAACCAACCGACCGACTCGACCGTCTATCTCATCCATCTTTAGACAAGCAGCAACAGTGAAATGCCAAAAATTCTGGCTTATTTTGCCTGCAGCTTCAGCTTGTTCAGCTAGAAATCATTTTAATGTTCTTGAGATCCTGATGCTAATACGTTGCATATGTTCGACATTTGTTTTTGGCTTACGTTGCCAGTTCAACAGCAACACTCGCGCTCTCTCTCTCTCTCTCTCTCTCTCAGCAGCCAGCTTCGTTTATCCTTAGCCAGTGTTGCCAAGCTCAGCTAATTGCTTTTTAATGCTGTAATTAGTTTTCGATTTTTCGACAGCGCGTTTTCGTCAAGCTTATTGCGGCTTAAGTTTTGGTTTACAAGCTAATTTCTTATGCAAAATGTAGCCATGTTGTACGCTATGCTAATGTCTTGTTCAGCTAAGTCGCCAGGTTGTTCTTTGGAGGTTTTTTTTTTTTTGTTTTTTCTACAGCGTAATCCTTGTTAAAATTGTTACTTGAAGGCGTTAGCAATTAAATTTTGTATTCTTTAGGTATCTACAGGATAACGTTGAAACTCGAAGGATTATGTGTATAAAATATGCATTGCTAAGATTAGAATATCATAATAGGACATTAGTAGGAGTATATAACAGAAATCTGCAGCAAGTAGTTATAAACAGAGTAGACTCGCGTATATACACATCATTTCGTATAGTACTACTCATTCATACTCTTCAAAAATGTTTGCTATACTTCTAACACGCAACTTGATTTCAATATTTTAAGAATGCTTCATATTCTGACTTGCCGTTGTATGTAGTCGGTATGATCTTGACGACCTACAAGCAATTTGCGTACAAAAGAGAATGAACATGTTCGAGAGTGAATCAGTGATGCCAACCCAAAGAGAGTAAAAATCCTGAAGTGCAACATAAATAATCCGTGTAAGTCCGTGTAAACAAATTAATATATATTTTTTTCTTCAATTTAAAACTAACAGCTAATAAAATGTCTCAATTAAAGTCGTAAATAGTCTTTAAAAATTTTGTTTGTTTTTCTTTGTTTTTTTCCAAAATTTGCATTAAACAACGTAACTTAAAGTAAAAAAAAATGGAATAAATAACTAAAAGTAAAATTTTTAAAAATTTTTAAACATACAACATAACTCTTATTCATTTAAAGGAACATTAGATTTTTTGAAATGCACTTTAAGTATTTCAAGTTTTTAATTTGAAAAATAGCACATAATTTATTATTAAAGTTTTTTGTTTTCCTCAACAAAAAGAAAAAAAAAAAAGAAAAAGAGGCTTTGTAAAAAATCAAATCAACAATAAATTATTCGAAGTCTAGTTTAATAATTCTGCTTAAATTTTAAAAAAGCTGCTTTATACAAGGCATGGCAGTATTATAATTGTATCACACTTACAAGGTAGAATTTCTTTTGTAGACTATAATTCATTGAAAAAAAGCCACAATCCCCCCCGTGGCCCAAGCAACCCCTTGAAATTTAGTAGGTTTATTAAAGTCAAATATTCCATGAAATTACAAAGAGAATAAATTCTATAGAGTTGTCAACAGAATTTCCACTCAAAAACACTGGTTCCCCGAGATGAGTTCAGAATATTATATTAAGAAGCTATTCTCCTAATATAAATGATTAATTGCATTACTTAGTTTTAATTCGATTTTCTTTTTTGAATAATAAAGCATATTCAAATTGGGCAACTCAATGTCGAGGAACCAGTTCTTCACATTGAAAATCATAGCAAAATGAATCCTTCAGAAATACCTGTATAAAATTATGTTTTATGAGCATACATTTGAATCGAAAATCTTGATAACTGTGAGTCATTTATTTGCATTTCATAACAATTGCATTTCTTGCAAAGTTTTTTCCGTGTAATATTCCAAGTGTTGATAAATTTTAACATATTATATAAACATATTTTTAAGTGATTAGTACATTTTTTTAAAGATTCAAATTCATTTGGATATAAAATTTGGTGAAAAAACAGCAAAATCTACGAAAATTCTTTGCGAAATTCTTTAAAATCCGTAGATTTACCTTATTTTGCCATTCTTATTCGTTTTTCTGTGCAAGGCTTAAATACCGTAAAAATCCGTAATATCCGTGAAGTTGGCATCACTGTAGTGAATGAGCAGCACTTTTTCAGGATTGCCACTTTGGAAAAACTAAAAAATTGTTTGATTTATGGTATTAGTGAATAACTTGTAGGTTCTTCATTATGTGGTATTGCTTCACAATACGATACGAAATGAAAGTCAACACTTTTGTTGTATATAGTTTTTTTAAGCGAACAAACGACATATTAATGGATATATATATATTTTTTTAATAATATCTTGAAGACGTTGATTTTATATACAAGGTGTGTTATTTTATTTCTTACATCAATGCTTAAAGATCACTGCAGAGTTACATAAACAAATTGTTTATCGCATCTAAAGTAAAAGTAAGTATTCTCTTTTATTTCAATAAAAACAATTCGGTGGTAACCCTTCTACTCTTCTAATAGCAACAAGAACAGAGCGTAAGTTCAGAAACAACCACCGCGTTTTCATACAAAAATACGCAAGTGTTCCCAAAGTACTGTGAGACTTTTGCTTGAGTTATGAGTATTTGGTACGATTTCAAACAACTGGTTTGATATTGAAGAGTACTTGGTCGTACTTTGACGTTCGATGAGTTGAATTTCTTCTGCTCAGCATCATCAAACATTGAACTTTTTGTTACTTTCTGTGGCAATAGTGATTCAAGTAGTAGTGTTGGTTGTTGTTTGATGTGTACGCACTACTACTTGGTTTTGCATGAGTAACTACAAGTCGCAATAACTTGACTCGTTGCAGATTTCTGGTATATAATAAAAATAAAAATACTAGATTCAAAGACTATTGACAATATCGTCTCAACCACTCAATTCTATAGAAAATGCACACATGAAGATATTATTAACCTAATTATGGCTTGTTCTGCGTCATTATTTGATAAATACGATTAACTCACAGCAATTACTATCAGGTGTTCTAGATGATGTATTGAATTTATTAATGAATATTTATAACTTCAAGGGTCATTTCACTTCATCTAAGCTAACTAAATATGTTTCTTTAAGTATTTAAGTGAAAATCAAAATTCATTTGGACAACTTGTTCTTATTATACTTAAATAATAAAATTCACTTCTACCTTTAAAATAACAAAACGCTCGCCTTTTTTGATGATTTTTTTTTATAGTTTTTATAAAAATTAAATCAATAATAATTTTGAATATTATAAACCACTAACTTTAACCGTTAAGATGTTATGCTTCATTTAAGTTGAAATTGAGTTGAAAAAGTGATGTGGAAAATTTCATATGGAAGGTGGGAATGGCAGAAAATATTCTTTTTTTACTCTAGACATATATGGAAAATTCCATGCCAGATCAGATTTTACAGTACGTCACAGAGTTTTGTAACACTTTTTTGTTTTAAAAATTACACGTATCGTGTTGGACTTCAAAAAATTTATTAACTGTCCTCCATATGGAAACCGGATTTTTGAGCACTTAGCTTTTGGTGCCATCTAAAACTCATACAAATTATGAAAATAATTTTTTTTATTTTTTTTTTTTTCATCTTCAAAGATGTACAAATTCTTTTAAAAAAATATATGTTAATATCTAATTAAGGGCTGAAGATATTAATTTTAGAAAATTGCTTACTTTTCCATATCTGAAATTGTAATGATACCTTAAATACGCTCAATATAATCTTCAACTGAACAAAAACACAGAATATATTTATTAGGTTTGCTTGAGATCATTGATACAGTTGTTCAGCAGACAAAATTTTTTCATAGATTTCGTGAAGTTGTTCCTAAATATTCAGGTAGGTTCTGCATTTCACTTTCGAGTGATAATAAAATGAAATCACTAAGAAATCGAAATTTGGTGTTCCACATATCACTTTTACGTTTAATTTCAGTTTCTTTTGCGAAAATAAATTCCCTGTGAAACGCTTTGTTTTAGAAAATGAATTCACTTAAAAAAAGTGATTTGAAATCACTGTCAATTATAACTATGAAACTTTCTGAATAAAACGCAACTAATACGAAAATATAAGAAAATCTTAAAACATTTAGAATTCTTACAAAATAAAATTCTTTTATGCAGTGGCAAGAACAAAAATATCAAGCAAGACGCTATTTTAGTGCAACTCATGGAGAAACACAGAGTCATTGCCAGTGGTTTTGTTAAGGGCGACAAAATCAAAATTGATGCACTATGGAGCGAGTTAACCAAAGATTTAAACAGCAATGGCTCACCTCAAAAGGACATATCTGGTTTTTTACTCAAAGTATATCAACAGGTTCGGATGGACTGGAAGGCGGCTATAAGGAAAAACTTGCCTACAATACTTCTGAGAGCAAAGCAACTGGGGGTGGACCATTCAACAAATATATTCTCACTCCCACTGAGAATTCTATTGCAGAAATATGTGATATATTTGTTGTTATTGACGTCATTGCAGAAACAAGGGATTTTGCAGGACCTTCTGAGAGAAATTCTGACGTAGTTTCTTGTATCGAAAATAGTGAAAGTGAGACTGGAAACTTGCATGCTATGAGAATAATTAATAGAAATCAACGAAAGCGTAGATCTAAAGAATCTTTGAGCAATTGTCTCAAAAATAGTTTGAAACACCAAACAAATGCTAGGAATAACACTGCGCAGGAATTGAAAAACAATTTGGATGATTTAAAAGAAAATATTAAATTACTTACTTACTTAGGTGGCCGTGACAACCCGTGTCCGGATTTCGACCGACCTCATCAGCTCTCGCCAGGCGCCTCTGCTTTGCGCGCGCCTTCTCCAATCGGATACACCAAGTGCGGTTAGGGCTTCCTCAGCCTGGTCCATCCATCGGAGGCATGGTCTCCCTCGTCGTCGTTGACCAGCGACCCTCGCTTCGAGCACCTTTTTCGCTGGAGCTTCGTCGTCCATACGATGGACATGACCCAGCCAGCGTAGTCGCTGCACAGTTATACGCCGAACTACGTCAATGTCTCCGTAGAGCTCATACAGCTCGTGGTTCATTCGGATGCGATAGTCATCGCCGACTCGAACAGGACCGAAGATTTTGCGAAGAACTTTTCTCTCGAACACCCCCAGAGCGGCTGCGTCAGTTTGCGAAACTACCCATGCCTCAGCGCCATAAAGCAGCACAGGTAGAACGAGCGTCTTGTAGAGTGTTAGTTTTGTCGATCGAGAGAGGGCTCTGGAACTTAGTTGCTTACTGAGCCCGTAGTAGCACCTATTAGCAATTATTGTTCTTCGCTTTATCTCCAGGCTGATTTCGTTGTTAGTATTAATGGCGGTGCCAAGGTATACAAACTCCTTGACTACTTCAAAGTTATAGCTGCCGGATGAAACGTGGGAGTCTAAACGCCGAGCTCCCTTGTTTGTAGACAGCATATACTTTGTTTTACCCTCATTTATCGTCAAACCCACTTTGGCTGATTCCTTTTCGATAGCGGCGAAAGCAGCGGTAACATCTCTCCGAAAATATTAAATACACCAGAGAAATCCGTAGTACTATTAAAGACATGTACCGATCCTTAAAAACTTCAAGCTCGTCCAGTAACGAGATAAATGAAGAATCGAAAAGGCATCACATTGAGATCAAAAGGCTTCGAAACGAAGAGATCACTTTAAAAAAGAAGAAGCTGGAAATTGATAAATAAAAATATGAATGTTCTTATGCTCAAAATACTTATTCGTTTTAATCGTTATTGAAATAAGTTTTGTTTATTAATGAATGGTATATGGATTTATTATTTTTTAAATAAAAATGTTTTAAGTTCTTTATACTCAATTAAAATTTATGTATGTGATATAAGCTGTTGGCGATGTCATCTAGAATTCCATTTGCATCTTCATAATTTCATTCCTCTGGCATATCTCCATCATCGGCACTTGCTATATTTAAATCAATATCACCATCATCATTAGCGTATTCTACCAGTTGCACGTTATAATGCCTGCAAATGTTATGGAGCGCACACCACGCATTTATGATTTGCACCACTTTTTTTGGCTGATACTGCAGCGAACGAGCTAAGCACCTGAAGCAGCTTTTGAGTACACCTATGGTTCGTTCCACAATATTGGGTGCGAACGAATGCTTCTCATTAAATGCATGCTGCGATGTTTCCACTTGGGGATCCCTGTATGGCGTTAATAGAAACGGCTGTAGAGCGTAATCACCATCACCTAAAATCAAGGAACCGCGTTCGCCGTTTATATACTTTTGCATAAAGAAGCCACGCTCCAGATGAGTGCATCGTGTCTAGAGCCAGGTCTACGCCCATCAACAGCTCTAGTTACCATGTTGTAATCGCAGATCTATTTATGACATAAAATAAATAAGCTAAATAATATTATAAGACCCAAACTCCATCACTTACGAGCATTGCATAGATGCGATATATATTCTTTCCTATTGTAAAACAGTGTGTGATCATAATGCGACTTGGTTATTCTGATATGCGTTCCATCGACGCAGCCTACGACGCCAGGAAATCCAAAGTTTTCAAGAAAATACCTCTTTGACATGCAGCGTTCATCCTCGGTCATGTTTAACTGAATCCATTGAGAGCAAATTTTCCTCTCTAAAATTCTGAGTATCCTTTTTAACGCTTTTGCCACCGTACTTCGGCTCAAAGCTATATCATCATCTTTGCCAATAGCTTTCTGAAAACCGCTTTCTGCCAGAAACCTTAATGTTGCAGCTAGCTACAGTTGGCATTGGATTGATGAGTTTTTTAAGTGTGGTCTTACAACATTTATCAACATTTGAAACGCTTCCTTGTTTACGCGATATTGCGATATGAACCTATATGAAATTCACTAAGTAATTATTGGCAACTTTAAAGTTATAAATCTTAGCTACTTACATAGAATCAGGAACTTCTAGAGGATTAGAATGATCTCTGAAGGTACGCCGCTTTATTTTTTGCAAGGAATTTGCATGATTTTCGGCAATAACTGCCACTGCCACTAAAACTACTCTCATTTCTTGGTTTCAGAAATAAATTTTAATGTTATATTTTCTGAACTGACAGCAATCAGCCGTTTCGAATTTGAAATTAAAGTGATTTCGAAATGGTTTCAAACTTAGGACGCCTCTCGGTTTCTAGAACATAAAAATTGAATTCACTCGGTATTAAATTCATTTTCACTTTCGAATTGTAGACTATTTATTTTTCATAATTGGGCTTATTCGGTGATTTCTGTTACGCATTTTCTTTTATCATTTATAAAAGATGTCGGCCATAAAAGATTTGTTAAAATTGGTATTCAGGATTTCGTACTTTTATGGCATCTTGTTCATCAATCAATCTTTGAAAACAAAAATCTATTACAATTTCGTTAACTTCTGTTATGAAAGCTGATTGCTGTCAATAATTATTCTTAAGGCGGTCTTCTCATTCAAAACCCGTTTTTTGGACCCTTTTTAAAAAAATTCTTATTTGAAAACGCAAAGAATAATTGAAAACTTTTTTTATTTATTGTATTACAAAAGGTTCAAAGTAAATAAAAAAATTTTTTTTGCCTCGATACGTGGGCTGTTCAAAAAGTAATGAGACTTCAAAGTTGGTGGTGAAAAAAAAGGTGTCGTCACGGCGGCCACGATTCCGGGTCTCCGGAGCGTCTCAAATGAAAAAAAAAAACGGGGTTATAATCAGTATAGATGTAATTCTCGGGTGAACCTCAAGCTTAATTTTGTGATTTTTTTTGACAAAATGGCGGCCATTCAAAAAAAAAATTTCAATTTAGGTTTTTTTTTTTGTAGTTTAGTGTAAAAAAAAAATAGTAAAAAATTCTTTAAAATTATGGTCGAGGTTCACCCGAGAATGGTGACAATTCTGCGTCGATTCCATTTCGTTTCATGAAAATCGGTTCAGTTGAACTGGAGATATCATGGCCGCCAGTTCGAAAAACGTGGAGATAAACGCGTTTAAAGTTTGAAGTAATTTTTTTGGGAAAAAAAAAAAAAATCAAAAATGTTTAAATGCAGTTTTAAAGAGCTGACAATTTTTACTTACAAATATTAGTCGGCGATGCCAGCTCCATACAGGCCACCTTCCTCTTTTTCGTAGAAACTGCTTTCTGCTGCCCTCTCTGCTCTGCGAGCCGTTCTGCCAGCTTTTGATGATGCCGCAGCTCGAGTCTCTGATCGGTTCAATCTGTCTTCATTGCGAGATAGTGCGTATTCGTATGCGTTTTTGCCAATCGCAATACCCATCAAACCCATAATTTTAAGTATGGGTATAAAACCGTCGTTGAAGAGGCACGTTGCAATGAAATTGGCCACTTCGATGGTGCGTGCGCCTGAGTTGATGTGTTTGGGCGAAAGTGACCAAAGAACAGAATTGTAGGACTCATTGGAATTCTGAGTTTCAGATCCAAGGCATCTTTCAAGCAAAGTATCTGCCGACAGCGCTTCGTAAGCTGGTTTTATTACCTCCATCACCTTCTTGTCCATCAGACCTTGCTTCACAAAAAAGGCTGTATCTTCTAAAGTATTTCGAATTTCTAAAAATCCTTTTAGGGGCATATTCACAACTACCCAAGCTATAAATAAATGCAAAAAAAAGTTGAAAAAAAAGTTGCTCAATGAGAAGACCCCCTTAAAGTGCACATAACTAAGAAAAAAACACAAATCGCAATGCAGAGCGAAAAAAGTAAGTTAATCATTTAAATAATCAATTGTATTTTATCAATTAAAATTTTTTTATAGGAAAACGCGAGAAAAAAGTCTAAATAGAGTTTTATTGCTCTTATTTAGAAGAAACCCCAGGGCTGGCGAGGAGGAAACACTACGACGCATCGGTGCAAGGGCTGTGGCAAGAGTTGGCTGGTAGCCTTAACTCAACTGGTGGTGTGTACTATCATGCGACAAGTGGAAAACGGTAATGCTTTTGTTTATATTGTGAGTACATATTTGCTTATGAATGATTTACTGCACACGGAGAAAGGCGAGTTCGGTTTGCTATTTAGGCGTAACTGCATAAAAGTGGCCCATTGGTTTCCTCTATTTAAAACGTATCTTTAAGGCGACTGTTCCGGGTTGAGGCGTGTTTTTAAAGGCGACCTTTAAAGGCTAATTTAGAAAAACTACGTCAGATATTTATAAAAAGTTTTTTATTATTTTAATCAAGCATTCAAGACTATAAAAAAAATTATTTTTTTAAAAAAATTCATGTACATGTAAGGCCACAGGAGGCGTTGCAAATTGATGTCTGTTATGTTATTCTATAGCATTCTTAACAGATTTCATAGCAGATTTTGCCATGCCGAATACCAATTTAAGATTTTGTAAAAGATTTTTTGACAGTTCGAAAAATCTGCTACGATTCATAACAGATTTCATTAAAGATTGTCGTGCAGAATACGAATTTTGATCTCGTAACAGATTTTTTGACAGCTCAAAAATTTGTATGGGAAATCATAACAGAATAACAGAATTTTTTCATAACAGATTGTGCCGAATAGGCCCAATATTTCAGCAGCGTACAGATTCACGCAGTGAATAGCTTCATTCAATTTATAAATGAAATCATAATAATTGTGCAAATTTACCTACATTTGCCAAGAATTAATTCATACTATTACATAATATAACAGTCGTTCTGTGAATATTTATCTATATTTATATAATTTATTCATAATAAATTAAAAATTTTGAAATTTTTTGATATAAACTGCTAAAATAATACTTACGCATATATTCTTTTTCTCTTCTTGAAATTAAAAACTACACGCATGTTTCTTTTGACCTTGTATTTAATTTGCATATTTCAGAAATTCCAAAAATGTTTTTTGAAACAAGAAAAGAGCAATCGTGTCATGTTCAACTTTTTTTGATTCATTGCTTAAGAAGTAGATGCCGATAGATGCCGATAGATGCACGGTTGCTTGATTATTATTCCAATTAAAGCCTTGAACAGTCTCCGGGACAAAAAAGGCACAATTTTCTGAAAAGCCCAGTACTACAACAAATTCTCCTTCCTTTATATTGTCCTTTACACTTTTAAAATAACTTGCTTGTTGTGTGGCAATAAAATCATGTTTAATTAATTTAGCATTAATTTTTTCGGTAATAGTTTTACCTTTAAAGATAAAAAAATAAGGTCAAAAAATACCAAAACATTTTCTCAAAAAAAGATTCGCTATCCATTGCTTGTAAAAGATGGATTCTACAGACTTTTTGTCAAAGGTAGTATTTAAAAGTGTTTCCAAGGGCGCTTTACCTGGACATGAGTCACTCCAACCTGATTAGCATTGATCACTTGGAGTGCTGCAAATAAAGTGATCGAGTAAAATTTTGTCTGCCCTTTTTTCACTGATCGGCATTTTCCAAGACTTATTTCTTTCCAGTTTGAACCTATGTATAAACAGTCGTTTTCATATTATCTTAATATATTAGATACAAGCACAATGCTCTGCACCTAATATCGCTTCAACTGTAATTATTTCTTGCGATTATTACATTTTCTTCCCAACCTGTACTGTTCTGAAAAAAGGTTCTGCCTAAAGATATGCACAGAAAATTGTTTTGATAATTATCAGTGACATGCTTGCCTTTTATACTTTTAGGCTGAAAATTATTCAGAACAGTATGTTGTAAAAGCACTGTAATCATGGTAAAATATAATTACAGTTTAAGCGTTAATGCTTCCAACCCGTCGTATGACGGGCTTTTATACTAGTTTGTATATAAAATGATAAATTACCAACCCTCAGCCATTAGTTTTACATTTTGTTTTACATTGGAGAATACAGACGCAAACAGTATGTTTTCCGCTAGCTCCTGCTAAAAGGCACTCTTTTGGACGAAGCTCAGCAAATTTTGGCTCAGGATGGTCTTCTTTAACTCATGCAGTTTTTTTAAATTACAGTAGATAAGATTTTTTTTTAATTTTTTCGTCGGAGTCATAACTTTTGACTTTGACAAAATCCTTTATTCCCGGTAATTGCCTGGAGTTTCTTTCATCCAAGTAAAAGTGCTTCACTGAGGTAATGGTTTCGTCAGCAAGCTGTCGCCCAACTTTTTTGTTTGGATTTGAAAAAACTCGCTTCTCAGATCTCAATATTATTGCATTTGATGCTATGTGCTTGGAACAGTCAAAATTACTTACAACTTCGAATGCTCTCATGGAAGTTGGTAAATTTGTAAAGATTCTAGGCTTGTCGTCCCTATATTGTTATAAATGTATAACAAATCTATAAAGAACTTTAAAATAATACATAAAATGAATAAAAACAACTACCGAGATGCATTTTCCGCCTTAAATTTATTCACATATATATGTGGACATCAGTTCATATTTAGCATCTACCTTTTTATTTTCATCAATTATAATGTCTGCGATGTCTTCAAACATGTTTTTGATATATTTTAATATGTTTTGAAATTTTGTAGTTAGGTATGGTTCAAATTTAAGCCTGAATTTTTAATTTTTTATATGTTATATACATTGTATTTTTTATTATTATGTTTTGATTATTTAATTTTTTCACAATGGTTTATTTTTTGTTTTCTGCGGTAATGAAATAAATATAATGAAAATGTACTAATTTTTTTAGTCAATTTGTTCTTCTCCTAAAATGCTTAGAATTTTTTATTTGAAAAATTAGAAAATTTAGAAAATTAGAAAATTAGAAAATTTTATTTGTTTTATCTGTTTTTATTTGAATTTAAATTTTTTATTTGTTCGCTTTTTTCGTTGAAGTTTTTATCATTTTCGTCTTCGTCGGATGAGCTAAAGGCTGGCACACATGAAAAGCATGCACGCATTAAAGCATCTGACGTTTAAGTTGAAAACAGGTAAGCTTATGGGGCGACGCCCATACAAAGCATGCAAGCCTGAAGCATCAATATGCATGCTTGAAGTTGGCAAACTTTCAACTTTTTTCAAGCATCAATGCATTGACAATTAATGCAGATAACCTTTATTCACAAAATGTCTTCACAGTCCATTTCTTAAATTTATTTTTACCGCCTTTTTCAATTTCGTACAACAAACAAACCAATTTTGACAGAGAACATATATTTTAAAAGCTTGCTATGTGTTTCAAAAAGCATGCTTCAGATGCAAAGATGCATGCATGCTTACTATGTGTCCCGGCCTTATTAGTTTCAAAACCACAATTTCTTAGCTTTATTCTTCACCTTGCGCAAATTTGTGCATTCTTAGCAGCTGATGGAAATTTCCTTATTTGCAACCACGATAGCTTCCGTAAATTTTTTGCATTGTCGCCTTCAGATTATGAGTCTAATATTATATAACTAAATCATAATTTAGATTGAAAATAATTTATTGTAATTACAAGTTCCAAATGGATTCAAGCAATCAATTTAAATCAATTTTAAATCAGTTTAAAAATGAAGAATTATCAGTGCAATCGAATATTCACATTCAGTTCACTTGACTTAGCTATTGATTTATGATCTATGATTTCTCCATTCTAAATATTAAATTTTATTTTTAAATTTACAGCATGCAGCAACAAGTGAAACGTCCAAAACTTCTACATAAAGAATGGTATTTTCCAAATTGATGACTTGTTTTAAAAACCTAATTTTTCAATTGAATTGTGGCATACTGGTTAAGATGCTGGCCTTGTAAGCGGAGAAGTTCAGGTTCGAGTCCGCGGCGGGTGCATTGTTTTTCGCTTATTTGTTTTCAAAATTTTCTGTTATTAGTTATTATACAACAAATTTTGCAATTAATTTGCGGCGGCCGTGGCGTACTGGTTAAGTTGCTTGACTTCTAAGCGAAGAAGCTCAGGTTCAAATCTCACGGATGACACGGTGAAGTATAAAATACGATAACATTTATAATTAATTCTGCTTAAATATGTTCATATTTCATTTAAATATTAATTATTTAAAATAAAATTAACAATAA
Source organism: Coremacera marginata (assembly GCA_914767935.1). Lineage (NCBI taxonomy): Eukaryota > Metazoa > Arthropoda > Insecta > Diptera > Sciomyzidae > Coremacera > Coremacera marginata. The sequence continues at coordinate 23,063,842 of OU612047.1, read as the reverse complement.
GCTTGCATAATTTAAATGAAAACGCATTTAAAAAAGTTTTAAATATATACGTACTTGTTTTATGCAAATGCGTTAATAGTTCAAAACCGAACTTGTTTTTGGATAAATTTAATACCGTTTTGGATAAATTTAATATTTTATCCCTTAATGTATGACTCATATGTTTAATGCCGTGTAGTTGTTATGTATCTCAGATATTTCTTGTTTTAAAATGAAATGTTGTCCTTTCATGTTTTTGCCTTTTGACGAAGGAGCAACTTTGTAATCATATTTTATATTTAATTTTTTGTTTTTATTTTTAAACAATACTGCTTTGCGAATTTTTTCAAAACTTAGCTACGAATATGCTCTGTGCAACATACCAGACGAGCGGGTTTAATAAGCAGCTGAGGCAAGGTGTCAACCAGACAAAATTTTTTAATAACAAGTTGGCCAAGTTAACATTGAAGTTGTGCAATTAACGCCAGCCAAGAATTGAACTGGTTCTCATTTGCATATGTTAACTACTACTTTTTGCTTCTTGTCTGTGAAACCATGCATTGACATTCAATAAAACTGTCATTCAATGAATAGCAAAAGAATGAACACCAAATGAAACGAATGAAAGCAAAAAGCGAAGCGAACATAATTATTTCAATTAATTATGTTGCTTGCGACAGTTGACTGTCGAACCATCCTCAATCATTAGCATTGAATATTGACTTCAGCTAATTGAATGGCAATGAATTGGCAAGAAAAGAATAACAAAGAAATAACGACTAAAAACTAACAATTGCACTAATCAACAATGTGGTCAATTCAATTATGTTGAAGTTAAACAAGCCAATCCAAAGAGATACCTATTAAAAAACTACCACAAACAAGGATATGTTAAAATAACCGATGCAGCGCAGCTCAGCGCATAGAATTGAAAAATATTCAACATATGTTGTTTGCTAGCAAATGTTAAATAAAATGTGAAAAAAATGTATGGAAAAAAACTATTTCAATTGAATCTAGAATGAAGGCATAAAAAAAATGTGGCATCAGTAAATAAAAAAAAAAAAAAAAAAAAACATTAAACTGATGCTGAAATCGTATCCTGGCTAATTTCCAGGCCATTCATAGCCCAAAGGCAGATGCATAGCGCTGATAATCTGCGCAAACAGACACTGAGCACACCTATCGTATATAAAGTGAAGTAAGAAAAAAAAAATATATATATTAAAAATGCTATAAAAAAGAAAAGATATCCTTTATTTCTTGCTTGCTTGTTTAAATGCTGAATTATATCCATATGCAAATAGATTTTTTTCACTTTAGATGATGACAAAACAAGAAAAAAAAATATGACTGATTTTTTAAAAGGATCTGTTTTTTGCTAAAAAAAAAAAAAAACAAAAAAGAATTAATTTCACTTTCAGAGCCGGCGGCAAGGGTTGCAAGGGTAACAACAAACATAGTGCGCCGCTTAGTAAGTGATACGAAGCAATTCTTGCCGGGAGCTAAAGCAGAATAGAGAACGACTGCAGCGAATGGGTTTTTTTTTTCAGAATCACGGAATGCACAACAGAAAACTACTTTGGTGAGAATAATAGAAACAACAAAATAGTTTTTAGACTTGCTTATGGGCAAAAAAATACTAGAAAAGTTAAAGAGACGGAAATAGTTTCACTAACAGTATAAATCAAACATTTTTGTAAGCTATTCTTTTGCATATAATTGATGGAATGCTCAAATGCTTGGTTTTCTCTATGTCATTTTTGATTTAACATGAATACTTATGCCTAAAATATCACATAAATAACTGTCAATAAATTAGACGGTTTTGCTTTTTGTCATAGTTAAACGAGAAAAAATGCCAATGTGCTTGAATTTTGCATTAGACTGATCACAACTGAACTTGGCTTTATACATATAAACTAGAAATGGCGATTGTTGATTACTCTGGCGAATTTTTCTTTACTTAAGAAAGTTGAATGCCTTTCTGTCAGAATTGGAAACTATTATGTGCCCATTAAAAATCATAAATAACTTTTGGCAGAATAACTTCAAGAATACATTTTTAGAAGGATATTTGTAAGATTTTGAAGTAAGCTATGAATCTCTTAGAGAAATTACCGTTAATTAACTTTGCATAAGTTCAATTAAATGGCTAAGCTGTGTTTAAAATACGTATATCGCGAGATTTTTTGAAGAAAATTCGACTAATCATTAAAATCATTGAAAGAAAAAATTAACCTCACCAGCAACGTCGCAAAGTGCTTTCATCCCTTACAAAGTTTGGAATGAAATAGAAGTAGACATTGTAGATTAATAAAATTCTGTATTTGAGTTGTAATCGGCTATATTAGATCATAGATAAAAATATTCTGAAATCTGTCAACAACCACGCCTTCAAGTCTATCTACTATAAGTCACAGAAGATATCGCACACTAAATACAAAACAGTCACAACTCGAACTCGAAATTTTTAAATTTATAGGTGAGGAAAAAAACAATTTTATTTTTGGAGGAACTCCATACAAACGAATGACACAAAATTTTTTTTTAAAACTATAGAGAAAGAAGATGTGTACAAAATGTATTTGATGTGTTACAGTCAAAGTATATGATCACTACGAATAGTTTTACATTAAAAAGTAAAAATTTGTAAATTTTGAGTTGTGACTGTTTTGTATTTAGTGTGCGATATGTACTTTAAAATTTGGAAACTTTTTCAATATTTTTAACGAGGAAAAAATTTTTTTTTTTTTTTTTCAACTTTGAAACCAGTGACAAACCGTATATTCGAATATCATCGAATATCATATTCGTCTTTTTAACCTAAAAGAACGCTTTTACAAACCGACCACCATACAGACCGACACATTTTTTATTTACCTGAAATTTTTTTCGAATCGGACCGTTAAGTCCGGTTCACAGTTATTAAAAATATTATAAAAGTAACATTTTTTTCGATTTCGATTGGTTATTTTAATGTTGACCATTAAAAAAAAAAAAAACGAAATGGCCATTTCAGCCCATGAAATTATAAAAGCAACATTTTTTTCGATTTCGATTGGTTATTTTAATGTTGACCATTAAAAAAAAAAAAACCAAATGGCCATTTCAGCCCATGAAACGACTTTGACCGAGCTTCTTATGGTCAATTTTGTTGTGTGTGTTGTGAAATGTTTGAACAAAAATGATCGAGAACTGGACCTACATGTTTTATGCCGTCTCCGAACTGCTTATGTTCTCAAGAAGCTTTTCATGACAGTTTTTACTCTCTGAGGATTTCCATTGTCTGCAGACGGCCTAACAGAAAAATTAATTGAAAATCAATTGAAAAAACTTTCTGTCAGATGGAAATGTTGACCATTACTTCAAAAAAAAAAATAAAAGAAGATGTATAATGAATTTAGCCTTATTTACACACCTTGATAGCAAATCAAGTGTTTTTAACAAAAAATGAAATGCAAATATAAGAGAAAAAAAATTCATTATTATGTATAAGAGATATTTCAGAATTTACCTGTATTGAAAATAGTTGTTATTTCAAACAAATACTTAAGAATTTTGAAGTAATCAAAACGATAAAATTTTGATGTTACTTTAAAAGTTAAATAAAACTTTTTCTGTGAGATGGCTGTTGATTTTCTATTAATTTTTTGCAAATTCTCTTAAGCAATTTGGATGTAATTGAACATACAACACTTTTAACATCGGAATCAAGAGTAAGATTTCTAGTATATCTTTCTTAGTCGACTTAGAAAGTTTTGATTCATTTCTATCATTTTTTTTTTATTACAAATTCAATATTTGCAATCTGTAAGAGTAACAATAAGCAAATTTTATAGTGTCTATAATTGAATTGAAAACAAAATATTGTCAAAAATTACTTGTTATTCTGATTCTACCCAGCTCTGTCGAAAGACGGTCTACCATTACAGGCAGAAAAAAAGTTAAAAGAGCTATAATACTAAATTTTTATTTTATAACCTTTCCAGTCAAAAGAATATATCACATTCTACTTACAAATAATGTTTTTTGATCGATTAATTCAAAGGAAATTAGGAAACAGGAAGCATATTTATGGACTCCTTAGTAAAAATGATTAAATTAGTTAGAGAATAATTTGGATTTAATAAACTGCTTTGGAAGAAATATATTGTTAACAGTTTGATAGATTGTTACTCTAATTATCCAACACTTGTTAAAAAAGGTGTTAATAATTCAACTCTACATAATAGCCTTCATAAAGTAATCACCATAGCCGATCTGCAGTGTGATTAAAAAACATTTTGACAAAATTTTCCATAAATTCCGCGAAATTGTCATAAATATTTGCATGGTTATAAATTCAGCTGCATGTCATGCAAAAAAATTATCACTTTTTGGCGATAACTTCCAGTTAAGGTGTCAAAGCAATATGTCTGACTACAATGACGACAACGAGACTTTGTCCAAAAGCAAACGCCAAATAAATTCGGCGAACTCATTTGCAAGAAATTGAAGCAATTTGTTAAATTTTGGCAGACATGCTTTGAAAAAAAGGTCCTCAAAGTGCTGATCAGTGAAGATGATTTATCACATTCTTTTAAAAAAAGGTGATAAAATGCATATCGGAGGTATTTATTACTTATGTGCCCCGCGGTGACGCTGACCAACGTTTTAAAAATATTAACATTCTGCTGCAAAATTTTCAGAGCATTCTGCACAGGAGTAATAAGAAAGAAAACGCAAAATAAAAGGATCAGCGACAGAGCAGCAACAATTGATGGCTTTTGTAATTTTTCCATGTATGGATTAGCCAATCACATGGCTTGTTAGGTTGCCTGTATAACCATTTTTAACCCCTAAATCAATATGTATTGGAAATCAATTAAGTTCGTTGCTGCCAGTGACCTCGTGTGGTAAGTAGCGGCATTTATGTTAATTTATTGCTTTAATGTAGTTTTAAATGTTTCACTTAAAATATTAATTAAAGCTTTAGAAGCACCTGCATTTGCACTTCTATAGATACTTCTCAGGCAGCTGTACGTTTGCTTGATGAATTGTTTAAAATGTCAATTTTAAATACCAAGCAGAGTATCTTATATATTGATGTTTATTTGACTTTTTCCAACTAGATGAGTAGTGAGAGTGAACATTGAACACCGTTCTTGGGAATATGACAAAAGCGCTCAAAACGCTTCTCAGTGAATTTGTAGTACGCGGCTTTTGGAGGTCAATCTACAGAAGTGACGATAATTATTCGTACAGCCAAATTGCATACGGAATCGGAAGGAATGAAGGAGTAATAAGATATTTTTTAAAAAGGCCACAAATATGGCGTCAAAACTTCCAATTACCGAACCAGTAATCGATTACCAAAGCGATTATAAACTGATAACCGAACAAATTACCGTTTACCGAAGTGATCACCATAGTGATTACCAACCGATATCCGACTACCGAAGCGATTACCAACCGATAAGCGATTACTGAAGCACTTACCAACCGATTAACAATTGCCGAAGCGATTACTAACCGATTACCTAAGCGATTTTCAACACTGATTACTGATTACCGAAGCGATTACCAACCGATTACCAATTACTGAAGAGATTATCGAAGTGATTACTTCGTTTAATTACCATCGATTACCGAGCCAATACCGATTACCTAAGCAATTACCAACCAATTGCCAAGCCAGTTACCATCTACCGAGTGATTACTTATCGATTACCGAACAAAGTACCGATTACCTAAGCGATTACCCACCGATTACTGAACCAATTACCGATTGCCGGAGCGATTACCAACCCATTACCGATTACCGAAACGATTACCAACCGATTACCGAGCCGATTATCGATTACCCAACCAAAGTCATTGTGTTACAAATATATTATATTATATATAAACATTAAAAAATAGTGGTTTCATTGATAAAAAGATCATAACGCATAAATTGATAAAAAGAGTTAAACAAGTAGAGCGCGTCTGATTTGCTGACTCTAGCCACTTCGGATATTCAAAACAGCTATGTTATTCCATAGCTTTAAGTTTTAACATGGGTCGGCAGCAGTAATGCCAGGAGATTTTTTCAGAAATCCCTACACTTATGAAAAATCCCTTTTCTTCCCCTACACCCACTTTCCTTTTTCCCTACACTACTTTTTAAATTTTTTCAAAAAATTAAAAATCATCAGAGTTATATAAACACATATTATAAAACTTATGAAAAGGGGTCGTTATTAATTTTACAAAAAATTTTGAAAAATAAAATGTTATTTTTAATTTCTGCATTTTCAATTCCGGTAAATAAAGGCAGGCTCATTTAAAGAAAATACAAAAATAACATAAAAACCAAATACAATTACAGTAAAAAGTAATATAAGAATAACATGTGAATAACATCAAAATAACATCAAAATAACATAAAAATAACATAAAAATAGCATAAAAAACTACCAAATATTATAAAAAAAAATTAATGAAAAAATTATTAATACAATTCTGTACAATTCATTATTTGACGCGACAGGATGTACATTTAAAATTTACAAAGTTAATTACATTAGCTTGTAATTGAGATTTAGTAATGCAAATAGAATTTAATATTTCACTGCTTAATATGGCTTACGACCTGCAAAGAAGGCGTACGTCTGCATAAAAAAATTGCACAAATCAAGTGAACAGCACAAAACAAAACACGTGCTTACTTCCCAGATTTACTTACTTCATATTAATAAGGTATAACCAGGTATAAGGTATTACGAATTTCTTATGACATACTTAAACATGTATATATTTTTAAATGTTAAAGTTTACAATTAAAATATATCATTTTGAGCTGAGCCTATAATTCGACAAAAGTAAGAAATCTTTCCCTTTTCCCCAACATGTCAAATTTTTGAAAAAATACCCACGAACTGGGACCAATGTACATGTGCATTGCTCCAATGAATCTCTACTCATTGTGATGATGAATAATTTTATTAGATTTGATGAACTTTTTCTTACAGCTAAATAAAATATTCTTCTTCCACCACCCTTATTATCAATATAACAAATAATAAATCAGTAGGTCCAAGTAATTCAATAGTTTTATGTATTATTGACCGCCCATAAATCATACCACTTAGTGGGAACCCAATAAACATTGTGGCGAGGGTGATTCGTTAACGAATCGCTTGTGAATAGTTTTTTTAAAGTTTTCGAATAGTTTCATTCCGACTTCATCAGAGGTTGGCTTGACGCTTAGGCTTAGAAAGCACCGATTGAAATCATGACTTTCTTAAACTCCATTTGAGATGTTTTGAAACAAAAAAACTATTTTTTCCGTCTTTTCAATATACAAATTTTTTTAAGAAAAGTATTTTTTTTTTAACTTTATATTGTTATAACGTCATTTAAGTGAATATTTGTTTTTTAAATTTTATGTTTTTTTTTAATTTTAAGTGAAAAAAAGACAAATAAAATTTTTATATGAAAAAGTTTTGTGAAATATTTTTTCTTCTGTTATGTTATTTCGTGCTTAGTCTTTATATAAATAATTTCCACTTATAATTTGTTCAAGATTTTTCTATGAATAAGTTCTCGTTAACAAATTGCTTTTTGTTGTTTTGGCGACTCGTTAACGAATCGCTTTTTTTAGTTTTGGCGACTCGTTAACGAATTTCATAGTTTTTCATAGTTTTGGCTTTTTTTGGTTTTGACGAATGTATAACGAAGCCGAAAAAAAGTTGGTCATAAAATGATAAAAAAAAATATTTTTCGAACTTATGAATAGCCAAATCTTTAAAAAAATACCTAAATAAAAAAAAAACAAAAAAAATTTTTTTTTGGACCAAGTTGGGGTTCGAACCCATGTCCGCGAATGCTGGCTTTTATTATCAAGCAAATTAAGCAAGATATATTCAGCATCTGAAATAGCCGAGAGGGTAAGGTGCCGAACTAGCATTCAGACGACGTAGTTTCAATTCTTAACGTGGTAAGCTTGGATTAGTTTCTTTTTTTTTTCTTTTTATTTTTATATGATTTATATGATTCGTTATTGAATTGCTTTTTTTAGTTTTGGAAACTCGTTAATGAATTGCTTTTAATAGTTTTGGCGACTCGTTAACGAATTGCTTTTTTCGGTTTTGACGATTCATTGACGAAGGAGGAATTTCTCCCGCTCGCTATATTATAAATGAATCTCTACTAATAATTGCTAATGAATGAAATGTACGAGAATGCTATTCGTAAACGATAATATAAGTGAATCATTTTGTTTGTTGGGAAGTGGGCGATAGTTTTTCTTAGTATGCTCAAAAAAAAAAACAGTTTTTGCAAGGTAATATTTAATGTCAGGAGTTTTTGTTTTTAAAACTTTTCTTTGAGTACTTGCAACAACGTACTTCTTTGAGTAATTGCTTGAGCCGATATAAAAACTGAAGGAAAATTTACAATATACTTATACTAACCTTTCATCTAGAACACTATCTTTGAATTAACACAGCGGCTTTTGAATTATTGGCAGTTTATTATTTCAATATTGAATATTTTATTCCATTTGTGAAAGTTTTAAATTACAAATTTTCTCAAGATTTTAAGGAGAACGTGCTATCATTGCACCTAACTAAAACTTTCACACAAACAATCAAATAAAATAGACTGAAAATAGATTTTGTTACATAAATTTTTGTATGCTTTATACAAAAATTAGTTAAACATTTTTTTCTTTTATAAGTTACACATTTTATTTTAAACAGTTTTTTGATATAAATTATCAATGTTTTTATTTTAAAACTATGCTTAGCTGGCAAAAAATCTATTATGATCACACAGTAGATCTTCAACTCAGTATAATTTTTCTGCACAAAAGCCAACTTGTATGATTTAACTATAGTTTTTTTTTTCTCGGAGTATACAATTTAGTAAGATTGTTCTTTCCCATAATTGATCCCGGGGAGTTCAAATACCCCCTCAGATTACAAAAATATGCATTCATCTGTATACAATTTGAGGGACTCTGAACTAAATATTTCTATTTTGACTTTCGACTTTCAATCTATGTTATTATTATGGAATTCAATTCTATACATTTTAATATCATATGGCTATTTAGAATTCCATTTTGGGCTAAATTGTACATTTCTATATCTTATTTTATTCTTGAAATGCCATATTTGACATATAGTATATGAACATTTCTGTTATTAGTATTTATTAGTATATTAGTTATTTTAAAATCACTTTAACTTGATACTACTAGACACGTTTGGAAAAAAAAATTCTTGCCTCTCTCATATGAGATAGTATTCGTAGAGTTTAGTACAAAATTTCTTTTATTTCAAGTAATAGATATCAAAATTATTATGGATCTCAAAGGTCATTTCTTATCTGCAGTTTTTTACATTCCAGAGAATTTTTTTAAAAAGTAAACGTTTTAAAATTTAAACATATCTTTGTAGTTCTTGATATATTGTTTAAGTGTCCTTCACCCCCCTCCCCCCCCCACCACTTCCCCTCATCTTCTGATAAAAATAAAACATAGTGTAAAAAGCTCGACAAGAGTTTTCATAATAAGATTAAAATTTACAAGTACTTAAAAATAAAACAAAAATAAAAATTTAACAGGCTTGGTGTTTGTCGTGCCTCTTCAGCCTCAAGGAGCTGCCAAGAACAAAACGTTGTTGCACTAAAAAACAATTGCAATGCATGAGCCCGGCAGCATTTTTTTTTTGTAAGCTAGATGCAGTCAGTCAGTCAGCCATCCATCCTCTTAGGACTGCGACATGTGATTTTGTACTTGAATAAATGAGTTTCAAAGCCGCCCTTCAAAATAATCACGCGAATGCGACTCAATTACACTCAAAAACAAAGACGAATAATACGAAAAAAAAACTCACACTCACACTTGCTAAAGAATGTAAAGACTACATCTGTAAAATGAAAAAAAATAGAAAAAACAAAAAATATTCAAAAAACACGTTTTTACAAAAATTATGAATTTTGCATGCGCTTCATGTGTCTCCTGCCTCTCATGCTGCCAAGATGGTGCACTCATATAATATGTTTCATTGTGCCTCCTGCGACAAGTCGCGGCGACACATTCGTGGATGGTCGGATGGCATGGTTGCCAGCAGTTGGCAACTCACAGAAACTGATCTCCGTTAATAAACACCTTCTTCCCCTTGGCAACAAAAACAACACGCTGCATTTTGCATTATTTTAATGACAGTGCAGCGCATTTCGAGTGCACGTGTGTTTGAGTGTATGTTAGAATGTGTTTGTATGCGTGGCAATGCAGCAAGTGCATGTTAAATAGAGCCCAAAAACAACACAGCGTGCTCATATGAAGTGGGCATAAAACTGATGCAGGACAATGCCAGGCGCTGCTTGAGTGAGCTGCCAGCACTTGTGTTAATTGCATAGCAGAATCAGTCAGCCAGCCATTCCGCCATTCAGCCCAGGCAAGCTAAGTGCAGGCGCTGTTGCAGCATAAATGCAACTAAGGCTGCACTCATTCAAGTGTCCCATTCAAAGGGGTGGCTGGTGTTGCACTTTATTTTTCTTTTTTGCTCTTATTTTTTCTTTGTGCTGCTCTATAGCCTGTCCCCAAAAACAGGTTTGGGTATGTCTTGGTTACAGAAAAAAAAAAAAAAAAAAAAATGTGACGCCGCTAAAATCATTTTGATGGATTCACTTGTTTTCTTGGCAAATGAGGTAGGCTGGTCTGGTTTGGTCTGGTCGTGTAGTTTCGCTCTTAAAGGACATAAATTAAGATGCAGCCGCCAAGTGCTTCAAATATGCAAATGATCTGTTTTATTACTTGAGAAGTAAACAGTGAAAAAAGCATTAAGTAAGGGTTGGTATACAATTTCATTCCTTACTACATTTATCAAAAAATAAACGAAACTTTAAAATATCTGTAAGTTATCTTCTAGCAGGTGGATTTTACACGATTAATTTAATAAATAATTATAAATTTTAAGCTGTCACAATAGTTTGTTGCATTAATTGAATTTTCAGGTTGCCATTTGTCAAAATGACTGGTTTAATAATTTTAGATTAAAAAGGTGAAGATGGTGTTCCCATTAAGTTCATAAAACTTATACTACCGCATTTAATTAGCCTTCTTACACATGTAATTTATTCAGACTCTATGAAAAATCGCCCAAAAGAAAAATCGCTCCCAAATAAAGAATTGCCGAAACATTAATGACACAACGACCAAATGAGATTTCACCCAATAAAAAAGAAAAAATTCGCAAAAAAAAAAAATTGCAAAATCGCAATTGTTCCCAGGAGATAATTTTGCCTTTTACGAAATGAGCAGCATTCTTGGAAAAAAAATCTATTTACCTTTTCGATCTGGGTGTATGTGTTCTGTGATAGTGATAGTGATAGTGCCACACAGTGTAACACTTTCATATAAGCTGCGGCCAAAACTATAAGGGAGTTGTCATTGACTAATGAAATTTGGTATGGTCTATTTTTTTGTAAAGATTAAGAAATTTTGTGAAAATGAATAAAATCGGTTCATAATCAAGCATAGCTCCTATACAAAAAATTTTACAATTAGGTTTCTTTCCTCTTTAAGTTTTTAATTTCTTTAAAAGGAAGGAGGCGTTCACGTATTTTTGCTATTTTTTGTAACCCTATTTCTGTCAAGGGAAACAGGGGGCGAACCTTCACATGGCAACGTGTCTGACCGCCTTAACCTGGCGAGGCCAGCATTATCCATGTCGAAATCGTCTCAAGTCGACTCAAACCTCCACGTGGTGTTCCCTGGGCAACGGCAAACTGGCATCCGTCTGTTTGACAGCTAATTTGAGCGGCGGGTCCCTCCATAGACCGTCAACATGGAATGTGCGCAGGATTTGGGTCCCGACACATTACTACTGCCCAATGAAAACTAAACCAGCCTCGGATAAGAGTCCCAATTACGTTGACGACCACCGCAAACGAAAAACGGACAATGATTTACGGATATGCACCTGTAATGTACGGACCCTTTATAGGGAAGGTGCCATTATCCAACTGGCGGAAGCCCTCAAAGCAATAAAATATGACATCACCGCCATCCAGGAACTGCAATGGAAAGGGCAAGGCTGCTCTAAACAAGCACACTGCGATATCTACTACAGCTGCCATGCGGAGAAGCGCGAATTCGGATGTGGATTCTTCGTTGGCCGGAAACTACGCCACCTTGTTTCCCGGTTCACACCTGTGAACGAAAGATTGGCCGCGATCCGCATCAAGGCAAAATTTTTCTTCATCAGCCTTATTTGCGCGCACGCCCCGACGGAGGAAAAGGACGCAGCCGTCAAGGACGCTTTCTACGCTAGTCTTGAGGACGTATACGACCACCTTCCGGTCCATGACGTGAAAATAGTCCTCGGCGATTTGAATGCGATAGTTGGAAGTGAAGGCATCTTTGGCCCCACCGTCGGTCAGTTTAGTCTTCATGAGACCTCCACGAACAAAGGTCTAAGACTGTTCGACTTCGCCGCGGCGCGAAACATGGTAGTTAGTAGAACCAGATTTAAGCACCTCGACATCCACAAGGCCACCTGACTGTCCCCGGATCAAAAAACGCGAAACCAAATTGATCATGTTGTAATCGACGGAAGGCATGCCTCTAGTGTTCTAGATGTGCGTACATTTCGGGGGGTCAACATTGACTCCGACCATTATCTTGTTGCAGCCAAGATCCGCATGCGATTATGCAACGCGAAGAAGATACGCACAGGAATGCGACGATAGCTTGGTGTCGCTAAGCTGCAATTACAACGGACTGCCGAAGCCTACTCCGCTCAACTCTCGGTTAAGCTCAACCAACTAACTTCTGGACCCGACGACGCCAGCGGACTTTGGGCGCATATATCCCACTCCATGCGCGCTGCCGCTGAAGAAGTCATTGATTTCCGGCACCCGCAACCTTGGAACCAATGGTATGATCAGGAGTGTCGCATCAGGAACTAGAGGTATATCAGGGCAAGAAGGATGCTGGAAAAATCTATCAACAGGTTGAGCGTCTAACTTAAGGTTTCAAGCTCGGAGCAACCACTTGTAGAGACGAAAATGGGGATCTGAATACGAATACACAGTGTGTGCTGAGATTGTGGAGACGGCACTTCTCCAATTTACTTACTGGCGACGATTCCACCAATGCCGCCCATGGAGAGCGCAGTTCAGTGCCACCAATCAACGATAGAGGTTCGAGTTGCTATCCAACGACTCAAAAACAATAAAGCAGCGGGTGCTGACGATATGCCAGCTGAATTGTTTAAAACCGGCGGCGATGAATTGATAAGGCGCATGCATCAGCACATCAGCAAAATATGGCTAGCGGAAAGCATGCCCGATGATTGGAAACTCAGTGTGCGCCTGCCTGCCTTCCTGCCTTGCGCCTGCCTGTCCCAAGCCAGGATAAAGGAGGAGGGTTGTTTGTAGGATACGTCCTGCAAACATAAAAACTGATAGGGCCAACCAAGAGCTCGGGGTGGCGCCCATCTTGGTAGCAGATCATATTCGGTATATCGATTTGATACAAGCCTGCGAAGGTATAGCAATTGACCTTAAAACTTGTTAGTACGGGGACAGTATTTACCCGTCAGATGGGGTAGACCCTATCTATCCACCGCATGGAGACCTTAATTCGGCTGGAAATACTGGATGTGAAGTGTTGGCATGCGTGCGTCAAAGTGTCAACTCTTCGGCTTTCCGAAGTGTTGCTTGTCAAGAGTTTGACTCGCACCCTCAAACTGGCACGGCAGTCACTGAGGGAAGTGTTGACGTTGGTTGTTTATCTAAGGGTTCTCATACTGAGCACGGCAGTCCCTGAGAACAATGGCCAATACTCTATGTCTGGATGGTGAAATCCGAACGGCCAGAGTAAGAGTGGCAATTGCAAAGGTCCTCCAAAGTAGGTACCGGTCATGCGCAATCATTTTCCAGTTGAGTCGGCAACTGCAAGTTGATAGACTATAAGAATGCACTTTTTCATAATTGCATTTGTGTATTCTTGTTCTTTTTGCGGGGATGTGGTGGATCCTCATCTGTCGGGATCGAGTTGCCCAGATGACTGTCGTGGGCTGGCCCATCGGGGAGTCTCGTACTGGTTGTGGTTGTGTGAATGCTACACAGGTCTAGATTGACCGGCGGGGTCGCGCAATGGTACGACCGGGCTGGCATATCTGTCTTAATATGCAAGAGATTGGGTAGGTCTCGTCTCCACCAGTAGATGGATGGAAGTACGTCGCTACGGAAGTCTAAACTGGTACTGCTTTTACGGGCAGTATGTAATTATTCATAATGCTCCTAATCAGCAGGGCACTGGGTGATGCTTTGTGTTTGTGAAACAGCTTCCATGTCCGTGTTGCCACACCGGATGCCCCGTATGTTTTACTTGTTAAAACGTAAACGGGTCCGTGTTGTGGTTCAACACAAAGTTCATGGTTGTCTGTTTCATGAACTATTGCCCTAGGTTTTAGATAACCCAAGTTGCTTAAGCCTAACGGCAGGCGCACTTGTTAATCTTAAACTCAATTGTGCCCTATACTTAAGAAAGGAGACCCTACAACCTGCGCTAGTTATAGAGGTATCAGTCTTATTTCCATCGCATATAAGGTTCTCTCAAGCGTACTGTGTGAAAGATTAAAGCCGATTACAAAAACACTGATTGGACCTTATCAGTGTGGCTTTCGACCTGGAAAATCCACCTTAGACCAGATTTTCACGCTACGACAAATCCTGGAGAAAACCCACGAAAATCAAATTGACACACATCATCTATTTGTGGATTTTAAAGCTGTGTTCGATAGCCCGTGAAGGGATTGCCTATACGTAACAATGTCTGAGTTCGGTATACCTGCAAAGTTGATTAGACTTTGCAGAATGACGTTGAGCACCACACCCAGCTCCGTCAAGGTAGGAAATGACATCTCCGAAACCTTTAATACCGAAAGCGGTTTCAGACAAGGCGTAACCTTGTCCACTGTCTTGCGATCTCTTCAACATCACCACCAGTAATGACACCATTTTCTACAAAGGTGTCTAGCTCCTTGCGTACGCTGGTGATAATGATATTGTCGGCAGAACCAAGAGAGTTGTGACCGCTGCTTTCGCCGCTATCGAAAAAGAATCAGCCAAAGTGAGTTTGACGATAAATGAGGGTATAAATAAAGTATATGCTGTCTACAAGAAAGGGAGCGCGGCGTCTAGACTCCCACGTTTCATCTGGCAGCTATAACTTTGAAGTAGGCAAGGAGTTTGTATACCTTGGCACCGCCATTTATATCAACAATGAAGTCAGCCTGGAGATAAAGCGAAGAACAATAATTGCTAATAGGTGCTACTACGGGCTCAGTAAGCAACTAAGTTCCAGAGCCCTCTCTCGATCGACAAAACTAACACTCTACAAGACGCTCGTTCTACCTGTGCTGCTTTATGGCGCTGAGGCATGGGTAGTTTCGCAAACTAACGCAGCTGCTCTAGGGGTGTTCGAGAGAAAAGTTCTTCGCCAAATCTTCGGTCCTGTTCGAGTCGGCGATGACTATCGCATCCGAATGAACCACGAGCTGTATGAGTTCTACGAAGACATTGACGTAGTTAGGCGTATAACTGTGCAGCGACTACGCTGGCTGGGTCATGTCCATCGTATGGACGACAAAGCTCCAGCGAAAAAGGTGCTCGAGGCGAGGGTCGCTGGTCAACGACGACGAGGGAGACCATGCCTCCTATGGATGGACCAGGAAGCCCTAACCGCACTTGGTGTATCCGATTGGAGAAGGCGCGCGCAAAGCAGAGGCGCCTGGCGAGAGCTGATGAGGTCGGCCAAGACCCGGACTCGAGTTGTTACGGCCACCTAATTAAGTAAGTAAGTAAGAACAAACACTCTGTCGACGTAGTTTTATTAAAGAGTAAATGAAGTCAATGTTTGATAAAACTGAAAAAAATGGAATTATTTTACCTACGCTGGTGCGTTAGAAAATTGACAGACTAGTACGCGAGAGGTACGGGTTCAATTCCCGCTGTGGTAATTTATTTTAAACTGTTTGTTACTAAATATCCCCAAATATGTGAAATTTATACGAAAGCAAACTTTGCCACTGATTTAAACTTGAATGGACTTTTATGATGCATTAAATTGTACATTTTTTTTAATCTTTAATACTTCCTTTTGCTACAAAAATAATGCAATTTATTTTTTTTTAAGAAAAAATTTCGTTTTAATAAAAAAAATATTACTTGATACTAAGAAAATTTAGTGAATTTCTGATGATGATTAGGCTAGAATGATAAGGTTTCCTTTTGATATAATTAAATTAAATATTTGATAACATTACATAAGTTTCATTTGCGTAAGCTGCTAACTTTCTTTCTTCCTCTTATGGTTGATTACTTTCTATACACCCGAATTCTGTTTATAAAAATATTTATCTCCTAGTCAGCGCCTATCATTAGTTGACCTAACATATGATTCAGCTTTGCAATGTGTGGTGCAGACAAGGCCATAAAAACCAATTTAAAAATCTTTAAAAGTTACCTTTCAACGTGAACATGATAACAGTTTTTAAGTATTTGAACGTTAAAAATAAATCATATATTTAACCACCATTCATTATGGGTCCATTTTATGAACATTTTTTATTACTGCATAACTACGTCGGTGCGTGTCCTTTAAACTAAATATGCATTAAAATGTTTAAAGAACACTTCATTGTGAACTGCACCGGTATATGGGCAGCCTGTGAATTTGGTCAGTCTGTGTTCCCGATACAACTTGCAGCATATGTTGTAATTATATCGGAAACGGGATTTTATGACAACACTAAAATTCTAATTATAATTTTTTTCTTTTTTTTTTTTGGTTTGTGATGTTGGATTTTATTTTGCAGTTATTATTTTTGTTGCTATTGCTCTTTTCTGGTCATAAAGTTTTTATGTATGCAAGTAAAGGGCAATATTTATGTCTTCATAAACATGGCTATCATGGCGTAAAAGGTGTCCGTTGCGGCGCAACAATCTGCACTTTGATGGCAATCGATGGCTTTATAATTATGTCAAAATAACACTTTCTGCACTTTAATAATACAGTCAAGCGATATAATGTGTCTGCTGTTTTTGTTGTTAATTGTTTGGCTGTTTTGACGCAGCTTTTGCGTTTATAAATTACAAAAAAAAAAAAATAAAAATCATTATCGCTTAGTATGTTATTAGCACGCATGTGTACACAGAACAAAAAAATGCTTTTGTAGATTGTTTTTAGGACAAACATGATGGGTAAGTTGAGGATAGTCGATATGGTATACGACAATAACACAGAAAAACGAAATTGCCTTTTAAAGAAAATGGCTCAAGAGTTTTGATAGTTCAGATAGCGCTTCAAATCCGAAAAAACTATACTAAGCCATCCACTGGCTTGGAGCGTTTTGAGCCTGTTAAGTTGTTGGCCAAGTCAGCAAAGTTTTAGTAGTTAATCCATCGCATTTATATGGATGATGAATTAGCAATATATTTACAAATTCACAAAAGGAAAAATTTAAAAAAATTTTATATTTCTTTTCAATATTTGCAGTGTATTATTTCAATATTGAATCTTTTATTTCATTTATCAAATTGTGATCAATACTTCTTAGAAACTTGAACAATCCTGTGCTCGAACCCACGTCCTCGTGATTCAGCGGGGACTTGCTATCCATTTCACCATTGCAGATGCTAACATTACTTAGCTTTGTTTGCTTGATAATATAACAACACAGCTTAAGCGTTCAAACAAATAATGGAATGAAATAGTCTTAAAATAGATTTTGTTATAGAAACCTTTGTGTGCTATATACAAGAGTTTATTATATATTGAAATTGTTGTTGTTGTTGGTACAAAGTAGCTATATATTCATTTAAAAACTGTGTTACCTGGCACAAACATTTTTGTGATTATACACAATTCAGTACATTTTTTTCTGCACAAAAGGCAACTTGTATGATCTCACTACGGGTTTCTTTTTTCTCGATGTTATGTAATATAAAATACGACGAAGCAGTGGCGTAGCTAGCGAAACTAAAATTTAATTTTTTTTTAAATAATTTCGACGATACGTTCTGCTGCAAATAGACAAATTATTGATAATTTTTGTCAAACGTCTACCAATTCTTCTTTATCATCTTACGATGAACTTAATAGATATAATTTTTGTTGAATGATCACAAAAATTATTTTGAAAAAAAACTTAGTTAAAATATCTCTTCCCCCACTCATAAAGTTTTCATTTCTAAGGTGCTTAATAAAACTAAACGACACCAAACAAATTTTTTCATACACTCCCACCAAAACTTTGATGATTACAGTAAGAAGAAAGCTCACATACAGACTGAGGAAACAAACTGTAGTACTTTAAGCAAAGTATCACCATCAGCTCTAACCACTGATTTGAAGGAGTACCCTTAGTCTGCGTTGAAAACCACTTATTTCTGCCTAAATGGAACCGTATGAAAACTATACGAAAGTCATTTAAGAGTTCATCCATATAGAGGTCGTGTCATTGTCAGTCTGAATATAAACATCCATTGTGATTCCAAGAACTTTTATATTAAATAATCGCGCGGGGCTTTGTTATCCAAAATTTTAGAGAGAGAAATTTAGAGAGGGGCAAAATTTTAGAATATAATGATCAGGGCTAAATTTTCACAAATTTAAAAAAAAAACATTCCACGTGCACGTTATGTTACTACGTCCTTTTCAAAGAACCCGAAAAATTACGCCAAAAAATACGAAACAAGTCGTAAAGCTAAGCTTTCGGAGCGTGATTCGACCATATCTTGTGCCCAACTTGCAATCAAATCAGTTTCGAAAATGACGATTTAATGATTAAAAGCAGTTTCGAAGCAATTCTTAGATCCATAATGAAGAAATCTCCTACTCTACTTTCCCACCATAAGATGACACGGTTGCAATTTGCATCAAATAAATTGGATACCAACTGGGATTCGGTATATAATAATACTTATTCTCCTAGCACGTCTTGTCAATGTCACCCCACATCATGACGGAACAACAACCAAAATTTATTTTGAAAAATATAGCCGGATCCTTTCTTAAACTCCTCCAGTTGTATCGGTATTCATCTGGGCCATCTAAGTAATCTTCTTTTCATTTGACAAAGATGATTTTTTGCGAAAAAATTTGTTAGAATGGCACGTGTTAGGAGAATAACTTTTACCTAACTTTTAAATAACTTTTTATACCGAGTACCTGTTGGTATCCAAATTATTTGATGCATATTGAAGCTGTGCTTTCTTATGGTGGGCAAATAAAGTAGGATCTTGAGTCATTATGAATCTAACAATTGCTTCGGAGCTGTTTAACACTCGCCAAACCGTTTTTTTCGAAACTGATTGATTGCAAGTTGGGCACAAAATATGGTTGAATTTCTAGATTTCTTAATAATCATTCGCTTATCACTCTCCGAGAGCTTAGCTTTATAACCTGTTATATATTTTTTGATGTACATTTACGGATTTTCTAAAAAGGAGACAATAACACAACGTGTACGACAAATTTTTTTTTAAAATTTGTTAAAATTTTAGCTCCTTGTCATCATATGCTAAAATTTTGCTTCTTTGGATAACAAAATTCTACACGATATTTAAATCTACAAGTTCTTGGAAGCACAATTGATGATTATATTCAGACTGACCACGACACGACCTCTATATTGATGAACTTTTAAATTACTTTCGTATAGTTTTAATACGATTGCGGTTAAGCAGATATGAGTTCTTTTCAACGCAAACTAACGGTACTCCTTCAAATAAGTGATTATAGCAGATAAAGATACTTTGTTTAAAGTAGTACAGTTTGTTCTCTAATTGTGTGTTTGAGCTTTCTTCTAACTGTAATCAACATGGATTTGACGAGAGTGTATAATAAAATTTGTTTGGTGTCTAATAGTTTTGATAAGCACCTTATTATTAATTTAGTGTTTTCTAATTTAAAAAAAAATTCTTAGTTCTGCGAGCAATATTGTCCTAGCTACACCACTGCGGCGAAGCGATGCATAGGTTCGTTAAATTTGTATGCACCGAAAGAAAAAACCATAGTAAGAACATACAAGTTGACTTTTTTGAAAAAGAAATGTACTGAGTGGCAAAATTTATGCGCAATGACAATAGTATTTGTGCAAACTAAACATGGTTTAAAAATGAAAACTTTTATAATTTCTACAAAAATAAATTTTTTGAATTGTTAAAGTTGAAGTTTGTAAAATTGAGAAAATTCTTGATACAGTACACAAAGGGTATGTATAAAACTTGATTTAATCATCATTTAAACTTATATAAAATTATATGAAAAAGTATTAAAAATATATGGTTTCAGTTAAAATCATTGGCATCTCATCTAAAAAACAGTTTTATATAAGAATGCTTTGATGAAATGTAAACATAACCTTGTATATATTAATACTAGAATTACATCGGACGAAAATAAAACAGTATTGTTGGAATAATGACACAGAAAATAACCATTACCCGTAAGCAAAGGAAAGGCATATATCTCCAAATTGCAACATGAGCAAAACAAAAAAAATAATGATGAAATAATCACATTCTCACCACAACCCATTCCATCCACTGTTTCTCAGCCTCTATCTTCCATACACCGCTTCAATGATTTGACTACTTTCAAAAGGTCAAAAAATCATCATTGGGTGACCAATTATAGCGTGAAAAATTCATATATCGCAAATAATTTTGAATATCAGCAAATCATTTCCGCGCAAAAATTGTTTCAACATTTGTGAATGTAGGATAAAGAACACTACTGTTCTGACAATTTTTTTTAAAATTCAGAAACGAGTCATTATAACTTTTTTGAAGATCAAGTTCACATTTGAGAACTGGACCTACCAGCTTTATGCCGACTTCGAACGGTGTATGTTCTCAAGAAGCTTTTCATGGCAGTTTTTTTACTCTCTGAGGTTTGCCATTGTCTGCAGAGAGGTGACGGCCGAACAGGAAAATCTTGTGGCAGTGTGTTCATGACCTAAAAACTATTTATATTTAGATAAATTGAGTGCCATTGATGGGAAAGAAATAGAAAATTTGCTTATTTAATTTGAGATAAGTACTTTGATTTTTAAAATTTTTTGGCAATTTCTTTTTTAAGTCTTTAATTATCCATCGTACCACAATTTTTACAATTTTTTGGCAATTGATTTTTTAAGTCTTTAAATATCCATCGTACCACATTAAAACTATCAAACCATTATCATACCATCACAAAATTCTCATTATATCGAACCGATCAGACCAAATACATAATACCAATTACAGTACAGTTTCAATATTATACCGATAATACCATACATTATAAATATTCCATAGTACTATATCCACTTTATCATAGCCATTATTTACTAAATTCATCATGGTGTGGTGCATGGCATAATAATAGAGGTAGACGCACTTGATAAGAGCAAACTGCCGCGAATGTCAAATCGAAGTTGACAACTCATAAAAACTCAAAGCTATACCTACTCAAAGATACGGGAAAGCTAGAATTGAAGTTGATATTAAATTAAATTTTTTTATGCTAATAAAAAAAAACACTTAAAGTTCCTAAAAACTACATGTAAAAATATTTTTTTTAATTAAAATTATCCAATTTTTAATAAGTTTTTCTAAAACACATCCCAGCAGAAAATGTCATGCCTGATCAGGCAAGAATTCAGGCCTGGCAAGAATGACCGAGGCCTGAGCTTTGCTTGAAAACAGCCTTGATTTTTTCGTACAAGTGTTCGCCTCTTCAGACTTGAACTTTGGTATTCCTTTTTTTAAATTCTCATCTATGATTTCTGGTCTAAATATCAATTTTTATATCTGATGATTTGAGGCTATGAAGGGGGCTGATTTCTTGTTTAATTTGAGGTTAGAATAAAAAAAGGAAACGAAATGACCATTTCAGCCCTTGAAAGCACTTTTACCGAGCTTTTTATGATCAATTGTGTTGTGTGAAATATTTCAACACAAATTATCGAGAACTGGACCTATCAGCATTATGCCGCCTCCGAAGGGCTTATATTCTCGAAAAGCTTTTCATGTCAGTTTTTTACTCTCTGAGGTTTGCCATTGTCTGCAGAGAGGTGACGACCTCTGTGTCGGCCTTTCTGTGCCAGATGGGGGATTCGAACCTGGGTTCTCTGGCGTATGAGCCACACACTCTACCCACTATGATTAAGTCATTTAAATACTATACAATTATTAGACAAAATTCTTTAATAGTTTACCACAGAACTTGGTAATTCGTTTATATATTACACTATACTAAATCATCGAAACACATGGATACTTCAACAAAATGCTTCGCTGATTTGACAAAGCATTTGTATATTTTACGATTATGCTTGGGTACTTTTTTCTATACATAATTAATATAAGTCACAACTGAACTATAACAAATGGTCTTAGTAATCTTTGATATTTTAGTCATTTTGTTTTGATGTTTTTTCCAAGTTACTAGGTTAATTTTGTCTCTTGTTTTGTGCAAAATATATTCGTTATGTTCCATAAATTCTACAAGCATACTTGAGTAAATCTATGCACATAAATATGGGAAATTGTACAAAATATCGACAATTTGCAATTTAAATAAAATTTGATAGATTCAAAAAAAATTGGTTGTCTTCGAACCTAGAACTTGGAAGGCACTATATTGCCGAAGCTATTGAATAAATTAACATAAGCTTATTGTTTGCCTTAAGTTTTTTTCGTTGTTTTTTTTTTTAAACATAAAATCAAGGAGGAAAGACTCCTCCTTGAAAACGCAGATTGCAAGTTATAAATAGTTCGATTTAATATTTATTTTGTTTTAGGTAAATTTGGTGTATCTTAGGCTGGGCCGAAATACAATGTCCATAAAAAATTTGATTTTAGCCAACCCAGAATCCCTGTTTTGGGCATTGGCCCTACTTTCACTCAACGTGGCGGCCACACAATTTTTTTTTTTTATTTTTTTTTTTGTTTGTTTGTCTTTTAACAAATTTCCTAAAAAAACTTTTATGCTGGTATAATTTGTCCCCGTCATGTGGGTTTGATTTTTAATTCTCACTTATATGGTAACAAATCCACTTATAGACAGAGAATTAAAAAACTCTACTGGAAAATTATTTATTTCGTAATTATTTTTACAAATTATTATTTCATAACTGTGATAAATTGTTGCTTCATCTAACATACGATTGAGTATTCCATTAATTATTAATGTGCAAGTTTCATTTATTGCTGCTTACTCCACTGTACTGAAAAAGCAAAAAGCATGGCACAGTATCTTTCGAATAATATACTTTTCATTTCTCTTCCTTGTTAGATAGTATATAAACACAGCCAATTAAAGTTAATTAAAAATTTTATTGCTGTTAAACACATCCTGCTGTGAACTAAACTAAGACACAAAGCAATTTAGTGGTGTTGAGTAGCTTTTTTGATTCAAAGCTACATAACACTTAACAAAGTATAACATTTCATTCAATAAAATTTTTATTGCTGCTAAAAGCATTCTGATGTGAATTAAGACACAAAGTTAGATCAGTGATTTTAAAGCTACCATAATTGTTTTTATAGCTACGATCAGCTTAACTCAGCTGAATTGTGAAATTCTGCGCAGAATTTAACTGCAATTTTACAACCGTTAATGCATTAACTGAAAATTACTGTAAACATGTTCACTATCAACACCATGAGACCACATTGAACATTCAAAATTTATTGAAAAACACATTTTAACTGGTAAAATTTTATGTTTTTTAAATTGCGTCAAAATTATTTTAAAATTTTTTGTCAACATCTAGAATAATAAAAATTTATTGCTAAAAATTGGCAAATATTTAGCACTTTAAAAAGAGTGGAGACGAAAATATATAAATGAACTGCGGCTATGAAAAGCACACAAGACTTAAAGTAACACTAAGATACAAAACAAAACGACACAACTGACAGTTTAACCAAATCGAACGAATGGCTCAGACAAAATGAGTGCCTGGCATGACATAATGAAACGATTTCGTAACTCTTATTTTTAGAGCGTATAACAACGAAGAAAATAAAAAAACAAATGTAATACGTAATGAAAAATAAAAAAAAAATTGCATTTTCGTTCGATCGTCAGATATAATTAGCTTTAATTCGATGTGAATGAGAAGCTCGCATGGTTTGTGTGTTTTGTTGATTGCTCGATGGCACGAAAGACAACCAACCAACCAACCAAGTCAGCATATATAAAGGCAATTCTTAACTTTGCCCTGTCTGGTATTTTTGTGGTATTTTAGCAAACACAAAAATTTTGTTTGTTTAACTCCTTGAAAAACTTAGAGATCGGCCGGTCGCTCGGTCGGTGTTGGTCAGTCAGGCAGGAGTTAACGCTGCACGTATTAATAAGGAGAACAGCATGTTTTACAATGCGATTATCCCAAAATTGTTGGCACCCAGGATAAAAAGGAGATAATTTGTTGATCGAGCTGATCACGCTTGTGCGTCGAAGATTACTTTTGTGTGCACCTCACCGCAACTCAACTTAACTTGACTCAACTGAAGAAGTGTACCTGTTCGTTTAGCAGTTATCTATCTCTATAATTTTTGTTTTTTATGAAAATATTTCAACTTTGTTGACTGGCTTGTTTTGCCAGCTTATCGGTGCAGAGATCAATGAAACGATCACTTGATCGATCGATAGCTGTAAGATTGTTGGTTGTAGAATGTTTGTTGCGAATGCTCGCTGGGTTCGTACTGATGATTACAATTTAACAAGCAGCAATCATCGATCGATTCTTGGCTACATGACTACCTTGATGACTTTAATAAAAAGGCAAGTGTTGGTCATTTAAGTGGTTTTGTTTTCTTTATTTCTTTTGTTTTTGTCTGCATTTTATTGAAATTAATATATGAAATATTTTTGTAGTGCTTATGTGCAGCTGTTGTTGAAAGTCCTTGTGAGTCCTTATTTTTCATTTTGCATTCCTAGCATATTAAACACATAATTAAAAAGCATAATTTTTAAAAATTTTATAAATTTTGAGCCTTTTATAAATACCCACATACCAGCAATTGTGCATTAATGGAATATGAAATTAATTAAATAAATATAGGCAAGAGAATTGTGTAGCTGCTAGTTAAGAGTGTCTGCATTAAGTTTACTATCAGAGTTTATAATCTTCTTTTGCTAGTATTCACCTCAATATTCTGCAACTCAACTTATTTCAACAAAATCCAGCTCTATATTTATACCAATTATATTTGTAACTCATTTATCTTCAACTCATATTTTGTGTTAAAGAACTATCTCTACTAAGAATATCTTGTGTATTCTTTTCTAATATGAAAAAAAAAACCTTTCAATGCATGGGTTGGACTGTTTTTCTAATTCAGCTTGATAAGTTTTTATCCCCTTCAGTAGATTTTCTTATTTGCATTTTTATATATGACATAGAAAGCACTTTTGCACTGTTTTATCGACGCCGGTTTCCACCCCTTTTCTTTGCTTTATGTATACCAACCTACTCAGTCGCTTGTCATCACAGCATCCTTACATGTTGCCGCTAAAACCCAAGAGATGGCGTTCATAAATTTTTCTCTTAGTAGTTTTAAGGGTGGTTATTTTTTTGCGTTGTTCCATCACTTGTTGCTGTTGATAAAAAGTGGTTAAGTGAGATGTGGTTAAGTCATCAGGCAATAAACAAGCTATTAATAAGTATTGAAATCTTAAGAAATACTTAAAATATATAATAAAATTAAAGTGGCAGTTTATTTTACAAACTTCACACTTGATTTGTCCCTGCAGGGATCTTATAAATTAGTATTTTCCTAAAACTTCAGAGATTGTAATGAAAATATTCTATATTCTCTAAGTATTTTAGACTTGTTTTTCTCAAAAAAAAAGTATCTAAATCTTTTTTGATGAATTTTTATGTGGCGGTAGCATTCGTGAATTGAAGATTTGTTCAAAAATGTAATTTAGAAATATGCAATAACAATAGAGTTATAGAGAAAATTATTGAAAATCAGAAATCATTGAAACATATCAATTTTATCGATACCAGTGACCCCAAGCAAGTTAATGTGGGAAATATTTACCCACCAATGAATGGGTTGGGCTCAGGGACAACACTAACACAACAACTAACAATGCCCTATAGGAACAAGCTAACTTGTTTTTAAAAACAACTAATTTAAAATCTAATTTAAAATAAACTAGTATATGAACTACTTTGAATTATATTAAGGCGGCATCCACTTCAATTCTTAAAAGTTTGTATTGCATTATTTATGAAGTTATTAAAATACTACTTAAAAACAAGTGGTTGATAAACTACTTTGAATTATATTAAGGCGGCAACTACTCTGATTTTGGCATGTCTTAATTGCAAATTTTTATTAGATTGCAAGTTTATATGTATTTAACCATGTTATTTCGTCAAATATTATTAACTTTAGGCTTCACTAACATTTTGTTTCAAAAAGACTTATTCTTTTATTTACGACATTGACCTGCAAGACAGACGTGGTAAACACACTTTACAACTGATAGACTGCCTCAAAACCCTGTAAAACGATTAAAAATTCTAAATAGTTTTTATTGCATTATATATGAAGTAATTGAAATACTACTTGAAAACAAGTGATTGATAAACTACTTTGAATTATATTAAGGCGGCAACTACTCTGATTTTGACATGTATTAATTGCAAATTTTTATTAGATTACAAGTTTTTATATATTTAACCATGTTTTTTCATCAAATATTATTAACTTTAGGCCATCAGTAATAGTTTTCAATTGGTTATTTTAAAGCAATTACAAAAATCATTTATATGTAACTAATTTAACAAGTAGTTGAAAATATATGCAGACGAAAGTCAATTCACTTATTTAGCGGACATCACCATACAAAATATGTTAGTTCGTTCTATGAAAAAAAGTCAGAATTTCAACTAGTTTATTATTTAAGATATTCAAATTACAAACTGGTACTGTTTAGCAAACATTGGACAATTTGGACTCTGTACGGAAATTGATTCATTGCTTAACCATTCAGCAAACACCTCATCACTTCAGTAGTAAAGACGCACGCCTTTCCCTACGTAGCGTCGAGTCTGCTCCATCACTTCATTGCGATTGACACTTAAAAGAAGCACTAAGCAAAATATCGGTGTGTCCATCGACTAAGATTGATGGTTGCAAAGCGTGGAAAATCCCGCCGACATGCTTGTTTACCTCATATTTTGAAATGAAGCATCAAAAAGCTGTCTTGTGTTAAATAACAGGCGCAGTATCCAAACAATTCCGATCAATTGGATCGGCACCTTCGCTCATGTACCCAGGCGGTGGCGTGCCTGTTTTTGGAAACTGCTTCCGTGAACTGCATTCACTTAATGAATTTATGTATACATTTTTAATATATACACAGCCAAATAAATCATCTCTTTGATGTATAGAAATTTAAAATTTTTATATTCATCTTCAGTAAGTGAAATATTAACTAGTTTTCAATTGATTTATTTTAAAGTAATTAAAAAAATAATTTATATTTAACTAATTTAACAAGTAGTTGAAAATATATGCAGACGAAAGTCAATTGACTTATTTAGCGGACATCACCATACAAAATATGTTAGTTCGTTCTATGGAAAAAAGTCACAATTTCAACTAGTTGTGGTTGACCAAAAACTACTTTTTCAACTACTTTTAAATTAGTTGAATTTCTTACAGGGTGCATACATAGATCGAATTACACAGTTCTTTTAAATCTACTTTTGAGTTGACCTTTGGACAAATCAACATCAATATCTATACATATATATAAAAGCGTTAAATTGTTTGTAAATTTGCTACGATGTTCGGGGTAAACTCGAGAATCATTCCACAGTTTTCGAGGGAAATTACAGTATGAAAAAATATAATTTTCCTGGTTGTCCGTAGGCTATGCGGCCTCATAGTATCATAATTAAATTAATAGATACAGTGTCACCATGTAATATCTGGACAAATCTAATTTTAAAATTTCAGAAAGAAGAACTCTGGAAATTTAGCAAATTCAAGAAATCACAATACTGCATTTTATTGGTCAAAAATTAAATCCTAAGAATACCATAAAATAAAAATTTTCAAAAAAAAAAAACATGTTCTCTCATTGCTTAAATGGGAGAGGTAGAAAACAGAGAATTGGCTCCGCAATGAAAGCGGTCAAAAGAACTTCGATCCTTAGAAAAGATATGTTTTATGATACAACCCTGTAGGAAAATCAACTAATTTAAAAGTAGTTTAAAAAGTAGTTTTTTGTCCACCACAACTAGTTGAAATTCTGACTTTTTTTCATAGAACGAACTAACATATTTTGTATGGTGATGTCAGCTAAATAAGTGAATTGACTTTCGTCTGCATATATTTTCAACTACTTGTTAAATTAGTTACATTTAAATTATTTTTGTAATTGATTTAAAATAACCAATTGAAAACTATTACTGATGGCCTAAAGTTAATAATATTTGATGAAAAAACATGGTTAAATATATATAAACTTGTAATCTTATAAAAATTTGCAATTAATACATGTCAAAATCAGAGTAGTTGCCGCCTTAATATAATTTAAAGTAGTTTATCAATCACTTGTTTTTAAGTAGTATTTCAATTACTTCATATATAATGCAATAAAAACTATTTAGAATTGAAGTGAATGCCGCCTTAATATAATTCAAAGTAGTTCATAGACTGGTTTATTTTAAATTAGTTTTTTAATTAATTGTTTTTAAGAACAAGTTAGTTTGTTCCTATAGGGAAGTGCTACAAATCATCATCGTGTTATTGTACGAAAAGTCAAGCTTGAAGAATACTTAAAAAAAAAAAACTTATCAAGAATGCATAACAAGAAAAAACGTGATATTTACCATGAGCGTTGCAAAGGGGCCCAGCGGGCCGCGGCCCCAAACTAAATCTTTGATCCAATATTTTTTTTTGTGGTGTCGCCGTTATGTTTAACACATGATTGAACCCTCAACTTATTTGTATCATAACATCTTAATTTTATTTAGGTCATTTCAGTGTGTTTGAAGGATTTGTTTTTGTTCATATTTGCCTCTACCTGTACCTATGATGATGAAAAAAGCTCATCATCATAAGTTTTGCCGTCTTCAAAAATATTCCTGTTTACATTTTTTTTTAAACATTTTCATATATTTTTTTATTTTTATTCAATCAACATCATTTAACGCCATTCTCTTCTACAATCTTGTATGCTTTGGATATCAAACTTTTTTCTGCTCAGGCGCGGACTCGGAGGGGGCTTTTGGGGGTTGAACCCCTCGAAATTTTCGGAGAACCTGCATTCAAATGTGATATATGTGTGTTTATTATGCGGGCTATTGGTATCAAAGAGAAAAACATTGATTTTTTCATAATTTATTTAAAATATTCATACCTCTATTTCTATTTCTAATGCACTGAGTTATGTTCCAGTGTTTTTATATTTTCTGATATCGCGCCTTTAGCTGTAAACAGTCATACATACAACTGCAACCTGAAGTCGCAAAAAAACAGCATTTTTCGGATCAAATATATCCAAATACCGCACATGCGGTCCATATGCACTCCGTATTTTTGCAGACAATGTTCGAGGATTCCAAAAGAAAAACGAGCGAAATCATTTATTGATGCTCTCACCAACTGCAACAAGCAATTCTACCCATCAATACATCGGCACCTACAAATTTGCGCAACCCTTCCGTGAATTCAAGCGAACTCTCATTATCACCTCTAAGCAGGGGTGAAATCGGCTAAAGTGATAGTTGACAGTCGCTGTTTTGATTGTCGTTTTTGAAAACGACACCTAAATACCTATCGCATGAAATCAATAGGAAAAAAATTATTGTCAATTTGATAATCACCTTACATGAAGCAAAAGCGACGATTTTGATTGTCAACTATCAATTATCACTTTAGCCGATACCACCCCAGATTAAAAACGTATCTGCGAAGCAAAACAAGTGAAGACCGATTGAACGGGTTGTTGAACGTGCATTCTGACGTTGAAGTAACGTGCGAAAATGTAATCGAATTTATGTCGAAAATTGCCAAGAAAAATTAATATCATTTTATAATCTAAAACTAATTGCTTAATAAATATACTATTTTTATTAAACTACTATATAGCTTTGGATTGCAAAAGCAACATCTGATAATTTCAGAAAAAATATTGATATTTAAACTTTCCTGTAGCGACGTCTATATTGAAAATTTTATTTACAATACATGGGAAAATAGTGCTGTTTCACAAAAAACAAAAAAAAAAAAATACGCACTTCGTTTTTCATAGAACTTTTTTTTTAAATGAGTTTTCAACCATAAAAGTCGGACTTAAATAACCAGAGTTATGATTTTTTGCTTTTAGAAAAAATCTAATTTTTTTTTTTCTTGATGTTTTAATAAAATTGCACAAATCCAAATTTTTAAAAAATTTAGTAAATGCCATGGATATATTTTTTAAAACTTTACCTAATACAGATACAAAAAATGGTGCGATTACTTTCAATTATTTGGTCATTACGAAATTTTTTGCTAGAAGTAGGTATGTCTTTTTGGATTCCCCAAAACCCATAAATACAAATTTTAAAAAATCAATCCAAAAATGAACCAAAAATTGTTAGGAGCTATTTTTTTTTGCAAAAAATTAAGAAAACCAAAAATCGGATAAAAAAATAGATGCTGAAACTTTACTTTCTTTTCAAAAATCCTTAAAGCGCCCTTTTCTGGATATCAAACACAAAAAAAAAAAAATCATAAGCTCTGGTTATTTAAGTCAGATTTTCATATTTGATAACATTAATGTAAAGAAAATTGAAATAAAAAACGAAGTGCGTACCAGTTTTCAGAAAATTTGATCTTAAAGAAATGTAAATGGGGTTTTTTGGAAAAACAGCTTTTCAATAAAGAGGTCTCTACAGGCACGTTTAAATATCAATATTTTTTCCGAAAATTTCTGAAAATTTACTTTTTACTTTGCAATTAATTTAATTTGTTAAAAAAAAAATTTCCATGCAGCTAAGGGCCACTCTAATTCAGATATACATAACGTACAATAAAATTTTTAAGATTCCCCCGAAATATTTTTCTGGATCCGCCCCTGCTTCTGCTGAAGTCGATATAAATATTCTGCTTAAAATCGGAGAAGGAATGATGCCATTGCGCACATTATAAAATTATAAAGGTAGTAGTGACAGCAGGCTATTTTCTCATAAGCGGCGATCATCGATTTTCATTAGCATGTATATTCTAATTTTTTAGTATTCTTTTAAATTTTTTCGTTTTGTATTTTATATTATTTTAGACAAGCTATGTTCGCTAAGCAAACTGTGACTATTGCCTAGATAATTGTATCATGTTCGCACAAGTTGGATTGTTTTGAAAACTCAAAAAAACTATCCCGTTAGTTGTTGGATGACATGTAAGATCTATTTCTATACAATTTCCGACAAGCTATGTTCGCCAAGCGAACTGTCACCAGGGTTTTTTCTTACCAAATCAACTCCAAAAATTTACCATAATGAAAAAAATTTATCAAACACCAGTAATTCTTTCATGTAAGGTATATAATGAATAAATTTTTTATTAATTTTTACTTAACCCTAATGTCACTTTATTAATAAAGACATAAATGTTAAAACAAAAAAAAAATCGTAAAGTTATGCAGACTAACGGAGACATCGAAATATTAAAAATCACATTTTATTAATACGTACTTATTAGGTTGATATGACTTTGCAATTCAAACAGAACATATTATAATATAATTAATATTATAGTTACATATTTTTTTTTTTTTATGTGCTTAAAGAACTTGCCTACATCTTTTTTTTAAAGATTAATAGGAACTTAAAAAGTGAAATTAATCATTATTCTTACTTTCAATCGGAATTAATTTTCTATTATCGCTGTAAATCTAAATCATTCGCATGAACTTTTTATAACGTTTCTGACTATTTAAAAGAGTATTTATAATGATAAGGGTGATGCTGCACTTAAAACATGACTGCTGAACTTTAAAGCAATTATTTTCGTAAAGTTTTGAGTTATTTTTAGTTTTCTTAAGCTTTAAAAAAATTCGCAAAACGATAAAAAATTTACCATTTTGCCAAGTAAAAAAGTGTTTACCAAATTTGGTCATATTTTACCAAAACGGCAATGCTGACTATCTAATACCTTGATAATTGTATCATGGTCGCACATGGTGGATTGTTTGAAATTTCAAAAACTGTGCCGTTACTTGTTGGATAGCATGTTAAATCGTTGGACAGAAGCTATTGATTTTTTAATATATAATTACATTTTTATTTTTTTCATTTTCAGTTTCCTTGATGAAGCTGTAGATAATGAATGATGCAGATGATGAATGATAAATAATGATATTACAATTAGTTATGCAGTAGATAATATCATTGTTTTCTAATAAGTATAATTTTTTTAGTACAGCCAACTTTTTTATTTTAAAAGATATGTTTATGTTTTTGGTGCCATTGAAAAGAAAATTAAATAAATTACAAAATTGATCTAAAAAAAATTTCATTTATTACGCAAAATTCTGAGAAATTTGCACTCAAAGTTGAAATTTGGTAATTTAGTAAATTCTTCTTCACACGATCACAGCTCGGTAACGATTAAGATGGTGGGGTTTGTTTATATACCGTTGGAAAGGTGATTTCATTGCCTTTAAAATGAGTTGTCAAAATAAGTTTTATGTAAGTTAGTTTTTCAGCTAGAAACAATAACGTACACCAAAGTCGTAAATTATTAATTAACCCTGTAGCTCCTAATAATGTGAAAATAGACCCCCCTCCCATACGATTTTTTGCTCAGCTCGACATAACCTTTCAGCTCTATAAATAGTTGCACTCAATTGCGGGACACCCTGTATAACCGACTATTAATGCGGTTATTCATTGCTTATATGTATATTTCAGGACTTTGGGAACCAGCCGCACCCTATAGAAACGTCTATCTACGCCCATGGACTCAAACCTGTTAAACTTTTCATCATCAAGCACGTGGTTTTTAAATTGCCTTTAGCTATAAATTGCCTCCAAGCAAATCCATATTTAAGTTTTTTTTAAAAAAAAAAATCTATAATCAAATTAAACTCTTTTCTTTAAGTTAGTAATTTTCTCACACACATACAACCCTCTGTGGACAAACACCGTTGGCGCAAATTTGAATTTGCTTAAATTTGCGCATATGCAAAAATCGCTTGCAGTAAAATATTAATTTTCACAGTTTGCCCTGGCAGCGCCTCTAATTACGACCCTTTATCAACAGACTCAGGCTAGGTAAGGTACCATCATCATAACTACTCGTACCTGTGCTGACGAAAACGAAAAGCATTTATATGCAAATTTCAGCATTTTTTTTTTTATATTGTCAATGTCAACGAAATTTGATCAGACGTTCATTTTACATTCAAACAATCGATCGATCGATCGATTGAACGAACCATCGCATGCTGGTGATCTATGGAAATGGTGTTTCGAAAACCTTTTCCTTTCATTTCGCTGTGATTTCTTTTATTTATCATAAATCATTTCTTTCTTTTTGGCAGCTTCAACGTCAAGGAACAATAGATATTCCAAAACGCAATAAATTTGCATGTTTGTGCACAAGTTATATGAAAGGATTCTCTAATTTCACATCCTTTCACTGCTAATTTGCATATTCAGTGCGAGTGAAAGGAAACCCTTTTTCGCGTTCATAGCAAATGTTGCGATCCCTCTGAATTAATAGGGGTGTGAGTGAATATCCTTGCAATAGTTACGTCGCGACGTTCTTTTGTTACTCAATTATGTGATTTTTGGTTTTTTCTTGAGAGTGTGTTCTGCGAACATCTTTAAAGAAAGGCTCTTTAACACCTGGTCTGACTTTCCTTTTATAAAGTTGCATAAGATTTTGAATTTTGTTGCAACGATTTAGGCAAAGAAAAAATTCTTTTCAAGTAATTCTCTATCAAGTAAAGTTAAACTGTAATTTTGTAGTGAATGGTTGGACACATTAAAAATAATATTTCAAATAATAAAAGAGCTCAGTAATATTTATTTATGAACTCTCTTAAGCTATTAGTGACGAGCGTTCAACAAAATTTTTATTTTCAAAGTTGTGTGAGACCGACAGAGTGGATTCAATAATATATTTTATTAAACATAAAGAGGACGAACGTCTCTACATATACAGTATAAAACATTTGTCATTAAGGGGTAAGGTTTTATTCATCGAAGTTCATCGAACGTAAGCACATGTAAAGAAAATCTTATTAAAACTTTGAGCATGTTTTATTATTAAAACCACATAATTTTAAAGAGAAAATTGTTGTTTTTTGAATATGAAAAGTTGAGAAAATAAATTTTGTTTAGTTTCATATCAAATACTTTAATACTTTATTCGAATATGGAGAACAGTAGAATCAAATTCTAAAATATCGAAATGTGGAACATAAACTTTTTGAAATAAATTTCATGCAGTGCTAATTCAACTACTAAATGACTAAATTTTAATTTGTACTAGTAAGGAATGGATCTTTGGCAGGGTAGAAGCTAAAATACTCTCCACGGCTGTATTGAAGTATATTTGAATTCTTGACACTCAACGAAAAATTCTTGGTAAAATTGATAAATAACTTTTGTTATTCCTTAACAAAACCAAATGCTTCATATTTTCATCAATTCGAAAGAAATTTTATCCATTTGATTGAAAACTTAACAAATTGAATGCGTTGTTTTGAAGATGTGAAGTATGTGTTTTAGTTGTTGGAAAAATGCTTTTCTCAACTTGATGTAAACTTATTCACGATAACAAAATCGTCAATCAGTTGGAATAAAATTTTATAATTTTTATAAATAGTATTAACAAACTTACTTCATTGGTTTGATAAATAGGTTTGTTGTGCTGAAGAAATTATTTATAAAATTGATAATCGCTTGAGTCACGCGGATAAAATTTCAATTTCGTAATGTTGAAATGAATTATCAATTTAAAAAACTTTCAATCATTACAACAAAAATAGAGGGGTGGCTTTTCGGTAGCGTTATTTGTTGTTCGCAGAAATTATATATAGCTATTTAGTGAGTTGTGTACGTTTAATTTAATTTGTGAAACCTAAATTATTTCAATAACAATTCAGTGAGGGTAAGGAGTGGAAAAAACAAAAAATTATTTTCTTCTAGTGATACAATTTTAAATTTCGTTTCGGTTTTTATTGTAAAATTGCATTTTTCTATTCAACAAACCATTTTTTCAGGTTGAAATATTCTTTATTCATATTGACAAATTCATTTATCAAATGTACAATGCAAACGCGGCATTCTTGATAAAGACTTTTATCAAATCAAAATATCCGTTTATCAAATAAACACAATTAAATTTTGTTAATATGGTTATATAACCTCTCATCTTCAATCAAATTAACAAACGCTTTTGTTGACTCTATACTGACAAATTTATCAACTTAACCTAGGAATTTGCAATGTGAAAAAATACTTCTTTGAGTGTAGCCGTCTATAAAATGTTTACGTATAATCTGCAAAAATATTTATGTCATACGCTTAATAAAATTTAACATTAAGTTAACATTAACCCCAAAACTTTTTTTTGCTAATTCAACTTTTTTACTTTTTTAGTCTTCGTTTTTGGACCATCAAAACTCTGAAGTATATATGAAACAAAGTTAATAAATTTTGTTAAATCAAAAGTTTCAATCTCCAGTCTTAAGAGCCGTGTTTTGTCGTTGGAGTAACGACTTACATCTGCATACTGTTGGATTTATTTTTGAAGAGAAAGTTTCTTTAGGCGCGTTGAGCACTTTTTGGTAGCGAGTAAAACTATAGATTTATCAAGCCATAACCAACCGACTACCGAAAGGATTACCAACAGATTACCAGCCGATTACCGAACCAATTGCCGATTACCAAAGCGATTACCGAAGCCATTATCTATACCCAAGCGATAAGCAACCGGTTACTAAAGCGATTACCAACCGCTTACCAATTACCGAAGTGATTACCAACCGATTACCGATTACCAAAGTGATTACCAACGCATTATCGATACCCAAGCGATAACCAACCGGTTACTGATTACAAAAGCGATTACCAACCGATTATCAATTAACGAAGCGATAACCAAGCGATTAACAAGCCAATTATCGAATACCCAACCAAAGTAATTGTGTTACAAATTCATTGTATATAAACATTGAAAAACAGCAGTTTGTACATTTAATAACGCATAAATTGATAAATCGCGTCTGATTCGCCGACTCTAGCTACTACAGAAATTCCTGACAGCTATGTTATTTCATAGCTTTAAGTTTTCATTTGGGGGGAGGGTGAGTAGTCCCCCACTGCCTACTTTTTTTTATTTAAAATCACGTATAGTTTTATTTATGACAAGGAAATTTAAAAAAACAAATTTTCTACCTAAAACTTTTCAGCTGTAAGAGCAAATTGGCATTGTGAATTTTAAACCTGAGATATAGTTTTTAAGGAAAATTCCATGTTTTGCACGTTGCTTGGAACATATGATACCAACCCCTATGCCAAATATTAATACCATGGTGCAAATACTTACTAAGATAAAGTATTTAAATTGAAGTTACACGCCCCCTTTTCTAAAAAAAAAAAAAAAATAAATGTACAAAATTTGGTGGAAGTCGAAGAAGCGGGTTTAATTTGGTTGAACACGGAAAATGTTGAACATACAAGGAGTTCGATTAAAATTAAAAAGCTACACCCCATATCTAATTCCGCCTACTTTTATGGACTACGGAATACAAATTATTCTAAAAAATATATGTGGAAAATTTTTTTGAAGTCAGACAAACCATTAAGAAGCTCGTTTTAAATTTAAGTACCACGTCCCTTCTATTTTCGCCCAATTGTTTAGAGTACAGACTACTCACTATATAAAAAAATACATATATGTGCAAAATTTTAATGTGTTTTAAATTTATGTGTGTGAGAATAACATTAAAGTGCCAGCCCCCTTGTCTTATCCCGACTACTTTTCTAAACTCATGGCTGGTAACTATACTAAAGAATATATGAGCAAAAATTGACTGACTTCATATTAACATTGCATAAGAATTTTGTTAAAAATTAAAGGGCCACGCTCCTTGTTCAATCCTGCCCAATTTTCTTGAATACGGACTGCTCATTATTCCAAAGAATATGTGTGGAATATTTGGTTGAAGTCGAACAAAGGCTTTAGAAAAAATTCGCTTGAAGTTAAAGTGCCACGCCCCTGTCTAATTTCTCCAAAATTCTAGACAATGGACTGCATATTACACCAAAGAATATATTTGCACAATTTGGTTGAAGTCAGAAAAACGGTGTAGAAGAAGTTCTATTTAATTTAAAGTGCCACGCCCCTTGTTTAATTAGGCTCACTTTTATAAGCTACGGACTGCTCCTTATAACAAAAAATATATGTGCAAAGTTTGTTTAAAATCGAACAAACGGTGTAGAGGGACTTCGGCTAGAATTAAATTGACACGCCCCTTGTCAAATCCTACCCACTTTTGTTGGCCAAAAACTGCTCTTTATACTATAGCATATATATGCGAAATTTGGTTGAAGGCGGACAAACGGTGTAGTAGAACTTAGAGTAAAAGTAAAATGCCACGCCCACTTTTCTGGTCTTAATATATATGCAAAATTTGGTGAAGGTCCGACAAAAGATGTGATTGGAAATAGGGTACATACAGACACGATGACATTTATGGCTTCATTTTGTATTCCTATCCGATCAATCGTTTCGTTCAAAACAGTGTTCGTTCGTGTTTTTGTAATTTGTAATTAGAACAGAATCAAACAACGATAACAGCTGATCAGCCAGCGAACGATGCCGTAGTACAGTTTCATATTTGCAATATGTATTTCTTACAATCACTGAAACCACGAATCCGGACGTCAAAATTAAACGAACACTTTTATGCTATCGTAGTGGCTGCAGTCGTTAATAGAATGGTTAAAAAATGGAATATTCTCAACCTAAAGGTAAATAAATTATGAAATACCATATATGTAGTGTCTGAAGGCTGTGAAGCACTTCAAAAACATAAAATTAAAATAAAAACTGCAATAGCTGCATACATATTATTTTGATATGTCAAAAGCAATCACTGAATCACTAAAAACAATAATGAAAAACAAATCCGCAAGTCACTTAATTGCTCAAAGTATATTTATTGAATACACAAACCGAACAAAAGCACTGCCAACATATAAGAAACAAAGCAACATATTTACAAAACCTTTGCAGTAAGTAGACAAAATACAGAAAACTTCCCTAGTGTTTGATATGGCAGCGCCACATTTGACAACTGCTTGTGTATAACAGTTGAGTGTACACATCAAACAAAAGTTTATCGAATGAACTAACGATAAGCTTCATTTGAAGTACATATTTCAGTTTGAATTCAACATCGTTCGTTGAATGCTTCGTTAGGAATACAAAATGAGGCCATTAGTTTTATATTTTTATAGGCTTTTATATTTTGATGAAGTCACTTCGTATGGGAGGTAGGTGGAGTTTTCATTAGATTTGGCCAAATTTAATAGTGAGGGTTCATATTATATATCAAAGCTTATGTGGAAAATTTCAAAACATTTCTTTAATTTTTGCGGTTTTGTAATAAGTTTTACTGTTAAAATAAAGCCACTTTGTATAGGTGGTTTTTTAACCAAGTTATCAGTAATGAG
Organism: Coremacera marginata; assembly: GCA_914767935.1. NCBI lineage: Eukaryota > Metazoa > Arthropoda > Insecta > Diptera > Sciomyzidae > Coremacera > Coremacera marginata. The sequence goes on along the minus strand of OU612047.1, from coordinate 23,025,119 downwards.
GAACATGCTTACAAAGGTACAAAGACTTGCCTGCGTATGCATTACAGGAGCTATGAGGACCTGCCCCACAGCAGCATTAGAAGTAATCCTCGACCTAACTCCTCTTCACCTCTTCATAGAGGGAGTAGCAAAGCGAACCCTGATAGGCATTGCAAAAGAGGGAACAGGATTAGGAAAAACTATCAGCAACAAAGAGAAAGAAGTTATCGCAAGGCAGATACCATACATCGATCAACCAAGAGACGATATAGTAAAAAGGTACAACTTCGAAAAACGCTTCGAAATTAAGCTTGGTACCAAGAAGGAGTGGGATAGTGAAATAATATCGCGAGTCACAAAACCACACAGTATAACATGGTACACGGACGGCTCCAAAACACTGGAAGGTATAGGTGCAGGGGTATATGGACCAAGAACCAGGCACTCGGTACCTATGGGGACAACACCCAGTATCTTCCAGGCGGAGGTCTTAGCAATACAGCTGTGCTCACAATTTAACCTGGACAGGAGTTACAAAGGTCAAGACATAATTGTGATGTCGGACAGCCAAGCAGCAATCAAAGCATTAGCTTCCTGTGAAATATCATCAGAAATGACATGGGAATGCCTAACAAAACTGAATGAGCTAGGCAAGAATAACACCGTTACTATACTCTGGGTCCCAGGACATAAAGGAATTCATGGTAACGAAGAAGCTGATGAATTAGCGCGACGAGGCGCAGCCACACACTTTATAGGACCAGAACCATTCTGCGGATTGGGCACACACACTATCAAAGAAGAACTAAGAAGGGAGGAGAGACACAAAAGATCAAACCTCTGGAAAAGCCTCCCAAAGCTAAAACAATCCAAAGTGCTCCTCAAAGATTTTAACTCTTGGAGAGCAAAATTGCACATAAGCTTAAGCAAACTGAATCTAAGAATTCTTACGGGGTTTCTTACAAGACACTGTAAACTGAAATACCACCTGAAGAAATTGGGCATCGAAACCGACAGCAACTGCCGTTTCTGCGAAGAAGCGGAGGAGACTCCAATACACCTACTTACCAACTGTGACGCAGTAGCTCGCAAGCGCAAGGCAACACTGGGGAACTACGAGCTGAGTCAAGAGGAAATCTCATCCATCGAACCGAAAAATATTCTCAAATTCATCAGAGAACTAGGTCTGGATGAGATTCTGTAATCCGTCAAGAGCGGAGCATCAAGAAGGAGGTACAATAGATCTATATAGGTCGCAGTGCGCATCTCCAAACAAAATATTAACATTAACATAGGTGGTTTTGCTTATTTGCAAAATTTTAAAGACATTTCTTTAACTTTTATGAATTTTTAAGAGACTTTACGCTTTAAATACAGTTACTTTGTATGGGAGGTAGCCGTGGATTTCATCCGATTTGACAATTTTTTAACTTGATCTCTATTATGTTTTTCATCACGATAGCTTCAAAATTAAGGCTGTAATCGTAATTCCAGGCCTAACTCCACTCAGGTGGTGATGCTGATCAAAAATATATATACTTTTCTATACCTGTCACGCCTCCTTATTGGTATTACAAACGTTAATATACTCCTTGTGCAGTACTCGTTGGGGTATAATAATTCTAAGGTTAAACTTACTACGGCTTAAAATCAAATTCTACCGTATTCAACTCTAATATGAAGATGAACAAGTGCAAGTGCTAAAATGTTGAATTTAAATGTAAACATATTTTGAGTTATATATCATGCAGTGCAAAATTAAAAACTAAAATTTTCAATATGTAAACGAAAACTGTAAGATTAATTTAAGGGGTCTTCTCATTGAGCAACTTTTTTTTTTCAACTTTTTTTTTTTGCATTTATTTATAGCTTGGGTAGTTGTGAATATGCCCCTAAAAGGATTTTTAGAAATTCGAAATACTTTAGAAGATACAGCCTTTTTTGTGAAGCAAGGTCTGATGGACAAGAAGGATGGACATCATCAAAAGCTGGCAGAACGGCTCGCAGAGCAGAGAGGGCAGCAGAAAGCAGTTTCTACGAAAAAGAGGAAGGTGGCCTGTATGGAGCTGGCATCTCCGACTAATATTTGTAAGTAAAAATTGTCAGCTCTTTAAAACTGCATTTTAAAATTTTTTATTTTTTTTGTTCCTACTGGCTGGAACTTTGAACAATAGAATTTAAAACAAATAGGAACCGTTATTAAATTAACTACGTTTTAATAACAAATACTTAAATATCCACGCAGTAAAATTGAATATTTTTGTATTCTATTCATCTAATTTCGGCTTTGGTTCGAAAACATTTGAGAGCGTATTTAATTAAAAGCTTTATTTTGGTGATTTAACCACTTTTCTGCTTTGTGTGTAAGTATACATTTTTTATTATTTATTTTAAATTTTTCTGTCAATATACTTTGCCTATTTTGTTAAACATAGTTTTATCATGGTTTTGATGATAGATCATCATATATATCAATCAGCAAGAACAGTGCTTATCGTGGTCATGTAATTCATTGTCAATTCCTTAACATAAAGCCAATTAATTGACTTTTATGAGTCACACGCCGATTCTTTCAAGTTAAAACGTTAATTTAACGCAAATACCTACTAATAAGTTGACTTCGCATGCTTGTCATAAAAATACGATTAAAACTACTTTTTATTCAAAATCATTTTAGTATCGAATTGCTGAAACAGTTGACAAGCACAAGCTTACAAAATGTCATTTAAAAGGATGTCAACATTTTTCACTCACTAAAATTGTTGCGTAAAAATATGTCCACTGTTGCAATTATCATTGATGACAATAAATATTTGTCATACTAGCAACAAGCAACATGAGTGGATGTCGATAAAAATACTTATAAATAAAAATAAAGATAAAATTTAATCGTTGTAATAAAAGAAATGATAAAAATTACTGTAATAAAACTTAAATATTTATTTTAAATGCTGTCAACTTGTCGTTTGACACGCTGTCAGCTAAAATTAAGTGGCTGCCTTCACAGAGCTGCACGTCAATGCAACCAGTTTGACAGTTGCTACTATTAATGCTACTTTTTCCATCTACTACCATCTTACCTACCGCTATCTTTTATTGCTGCATCTATAAATTATTATCGATTGCATGCAGCAATCTTGCGATTTCTTTGCAGAATTTTTTTAAAATATTTTCATGCTGTTTTGTTGGTTAGTTGAAGAGTTTTTTTTTTTTTTGTTTTTTTTTAGCTTGCAACAAACATCCTGTTGCCGTGCCGTGCTGCACTGGCGCGTTTTATTTATTTGCCATATTTATGTATGTGAATTATTGCATGTAAACTCATCGCCGCTGCTGGTCTGGATGTGGCGGTCGGTCAGCACTGGACATGAAAGTGATTACCAAAGAATTTCAATTGCTTGAAGCTTCTTGTTTCGCTGCGTATCAGTTGTTTGCCATCAACACTTGTTTAGCTGCTGCCGCTGGGTTGGATTTGGACGCAATTGTTAACTGATTCATTTGGCGCTTCAATCTTGATGGCTTAGCCAGCACTAATTATGACTGTGCGCGGACAGCTGCTGGCTGGAATGACCGAATGGCTGGCTGTCTGGCTGGCATGCTGCTGCAATTTGATACTTTATAGATTGCAAGCTTGTTAGTTTTGGTAAAATCGTTTAATTGAAAGGCAGGAAGTTCCAACATAATGAAAACAATGATGATTGTAGCTGATAAAAATTTTTTTTTAATTTTAAGCTCATGTTAATGTCGTGTTAGAGCCATGTTAACGACACTTTAAGCGATAGTTAATTAATGCGAAAATGTTCTTTGAGAGTGAAATTTCAATAATTTATAGCAGGGATCGAAAATAGCAGATATTTTTAAAATTTTAATGGAATAAATTAATATGTTAGGGGCACTAGAGGCAATGAATATCAAGTTTGTAGGCCGATGTGATCTTTGTTTCATTCACTTTGCAAATATATAGATTATCATTGTGCATTCTGCTGCTTGCGCGCAAAAAACTTTCTCTGCCATCACACGCTCTTATGGCAGCATGTAAAGCTTTACTTTTATTTTTATTTTTTCAAGTTATATTATAAAAATGCTAAAATAACCTTTATTTTTGAGTTCAAGTATTAAGCCTAATCTTTAATTTAATTTTTATTTTTTGTTTCTGACACTTATTTTTGAGTCTAATTTTTTCTCTCAAAAATAAAAGTAGTTTTTTAAGTTTTATTTTTTACTCACAAAACAACATTTATTTAAAAAATTATACAGTTTTGATAGAATCGTAGCGTAAACGTTAAGTTTTTTTATATAGTAATAAAGCAAAATTCTGATTTTTGTTTTTGTTTTAAATTTATTTATAGAAATTTTTATTATTATGTAAAAAATAAATTAATTGCTATCTTTAACATCAATTCAAATAAATTTAAAATTATATAAGTTACTTTAAAAAAAGTTATTTCAAAATTAGTTATTTTTAAGTTTACTTAACAGAACTTAACCTTTTAAAATTCTTAGTATAAGAATGGTACGAAAAATATAAACGAGATATTGGGTATGTAACGTGTGAATACAATATCAATACAGGATCTTCCCAATGTTGTGGAATATAGTCCAGTAGCCAATTCAAAATCAAAAGTGTCTTTCATAAAGCTTAAAAACTGATGATAACTAGGGTCAACTATGTTTTCTATGTTGGTAAAAATTGAATGCAATTCGATGCTATGTTGAATAAATGGAAATAAATATTTCGGAAAGATATAAAATTACACGATACAAAATTTCTTCGACAAAATTGCCTTTTTCAAAATTTCCCTATTTCAAAAATGTTCTTTACAATTTCCGCCATGACATAATATCCTCTTACAGAATTCACCTTTAAAAAATTGTACGAAATGAATTAAAAAAGAACATGTTGACACTGTGGAAAAGCGTGAAATGATGTAGTATTTTTCTATATAAAAAAAAGGAAATGGCCATTTCAGCCTTCGAAAGGACTTTGACCGAGCGAGCTTCTTATGATTAATTGTGTTAGGCGTGTTGTGAAATGCTTGCACACAATTCATCGAGAACTGGACCTACAAGCTTTATGCCGACTCCGAACGGCTTATGTTCTCAGAAATCTTTCATGGCAGTTTTTACATCGTGAGGTTGTCCATTGTCTGAACTGACGGCCGAACAGAAAAATTAATTCAACTGAAAAAACATTCTGTCAGATGGGATTTGAACCTGGGTTCCATTGCATACAAGCCACGCACCAGTATTTTACAGCCGCCACAGCCGTTTTTCTATATAATTGTATTAAATTGATTGTTGAATAAACTTTGTTTGCTAAAAGTACATTGTTGTAAAGGGACATACAATGTTGTAAAGGGACAACTTCGTAAAAAGGAAATTTTGTAAATGATTATTTTAAAAAGGGTGAATTTTGGAAATGTGGAACTTTGTGAGTGTAAATTTTGAGACGAGCGTGTGTGAAAGGGAAATTTCGACCCCCTCCCGTATACTATGCACGATTTTTCTAATACAAAAATGTCCCTTTTTTTCTTCTTTTAGATTTCACTATCTTGTGACTTTATTGAAGAAGTAAAAAAATCCGCAGTTACATATTTATTTCATTCGGCACACACCTGATATTTTGACATATATCTCTTCTGTGTACGATGAATATTGAACGCTTTAGATAAAGCCTAAACTGTAAGCAAAAACACTGCATGTGCTTGAAAAATTTTGTGAAAAAGGCTTTGTAAGGCATAATTCTACTACAAAATTAGTTAAACAAAATACCTTTAAGTCAGAGACCTTACCTGTTGTGAGTTTTATTTAAAAAAAAAATTGTTTTATAACAGTTATTTTTCGAGTTTTACTTTCCGATCTGAAATAACATTGATTTTTTTGAGTTTTTCGTTTTGAATGTTAGTCAGAGAGTCTTGCTTTTTAGCAATATTTTTTTCGCTCAGAAATAAAAGTTATTTTTTATGATTTATTCTTAATTACAAAATATTGTGGCATATATTTCTGAGTATTTTTTCGCTCACAAGTAATTTTTTTTTCTTTTATTTTTTATATAAAGCTTGTGTCTGAGCTTTTTTTTACTCACAAAGTAAAACTTATTCTTGAGTTTTATTTTTTCCCTCAGATATAGCATTTATATGTTAAGTTTTATTATTTAGTTTTATTATAACTATTTTTATTTATCACAAAATAATACATATTCAATTGAGAAAGTCAAAAAAATGGGTTTTGTGCTTATTTTGCTAGAATCAAATGAATGTATTATTTTCATTTTTTTGTCAAATATTTGTGAGGAAAAAAGACCCGAGGAAATTGGGCCGGAACCAATATTCCCAATACCGAAGTGTTCATAAAAATAACAGTAGTTCTTGAGCAAAAAAGAAGAAAAAACTTAAAAACTAAGCTTATTTCCGAGCGGAATAATAAAACTCAAAACTAAGTACACGTTTGTGATAAACGTAATTCACTTTGAGTGAATAAAATAGAACTTCAGAATTAACGATGCTTTGTGAGTATGAAAATTAAGCATGAAAAACAAGTTATATATCTGAGCGAATAAATAAAATTTAAAAGTATGTGTTTTTTTGTAAGATAAGGGTCTGTTCATAAATTACGTAACATGTTTTTGGCCAATTTTACACTATCCCCCCACCCCCCTCCCCCTATGTAACACTTCGTCCCAAAGTCCAGATTTTTTTTCATTTTTTAGGTTTTTTTTTTTTAATAATTTACCAAATTGTTATGAAAAAGCATAGAACACACACGTTATATTTATTATAACTTTTATTATTATGGAAATAACTTGGAAATTTTACGTTCATCTATTATGTTTGACCAACAATTTTATGAAAAGTTTGACCATGTAAACAGAGCTAAACACAATTGAAATTTTCTGACGCTTACAAGAACACAAACCAGTGGCGATACGTTATAACTTCGATGTTCGACAGTTGTAAAAATTGTTGTATTTGTTTTAGATTTTTTATAACACTTTAATGTTCGATGACTGTCCAAGAATTCCTACTTCAATTCTCCAAAAAATTGAATTTTTTTAACTGCTGCACTTGTTGAAGGTGTTTCAAATGCTTTTTATAGCTTTGCTCCGTTTAAACATAGTTTCTACTGTCTTTTTCTGTTTGAGATCCGTTCGTTTCATTAGGTCCGTTTTTTATTGATAAAAAATTAAAGCAATACTTATAAAAAAATTAAATTTTAATAAAAATTAAAATTTTGAAAACTGTATTAAAACAATTTGCTGTAACGTAACACACGACCGACCTAATCCCCTCCACCCTCCTAAAAGTGTTACGTAGTTTATGAACAGCCCCTAATTAAATCAAAAAATTGTTTTATTTCTGAGTAAAAAGATAAAAAATAAAAATAACTACAATTCTGGTAGAAAAATAAATTAAACTTAACAAATAAGTATGATTTCCGAGCGCAATAATAAAACTCACAAATATTTGTTATTTTGAGATTTTTATTATATAACATGAAAAAATAAAAGTCTTGATAAACATATTTGATGAGTAAATGTCACAAGATTCATATTGATGTACTTGACATTCTTCTCCAGTGCCTCTAACATATTAATAATTTTTTCTTTAGAGCTTTAAAAATAACAGCTATTATCGTACCTGGTTAAAACTTATTTTACTAGAAATCAAAAATTGTTGTATTAATTTTTTTAAAAAAATTTATTTATTCATATTTTATTCAATAATAATTAAAAAAAAATATTTTTTTTTTAAATTAATAGACAGATCATAAAAACCCGATTATCAGAAACTTATACGTGCTATTTCTGAGCAAAAAAATGAAATTCAAATCTTAAAAGAAAGTTAGTGGAATTCTAAGTGAAAAAATAAAATTGATATTAAAGAGTGTTTTTTTTTAGCAATAAGAAAATAAAACTCTAAAAATTAATTTTATTTCGGAAAAACTTAAAAAATAACTGCTAAAAGCTGATTTTTTAATAAAACTCATAACATATATATACATACATTCCCTGATTTATAGCTTGTATTATAATATCACTTTTTTTGTATGCATTCGGTTTTTTCCGCTTTATCTTATATGGTTAGTAGCTTATAGCTTTGATTCAATTTATTTTTACGAAAATTTTAAATATAATTTTTTTTTTAAATCTTTTTATGTCTGAATTTGTTTTTATTATCCCGAACCGCCCCTAATCCTTTCTTCTTCTTACAATTCCTTGCAAATATTAATATTAAAAGACACAAGCCATAAAAACTCATGATAAATAAATAAATTTATAATAACAACAACAGTATTGTTGTCATTGGCTGAGACAACAAGGACATCAAATTTTTATTCGCCAGCATCTCATATTCAAATATCTGCAAAAATATAGTAGATACAAATTCTACAACTTTTTGGAACATTGAAACAACCAACGCTCGCTCGTCCTAATGTTTCATCATTTGCATAAAAATGTTACAATTTCAATTCTTTTTGAAACGAATAAATGTGAAAAATAAGTGTGTATAAGATGAGTACGTAGCGAAGGAAGAAGAAGTAGAGTGTAGAGAAGCAGCGGCGGCAACTTAATATCATATGCAAAGTATGTTCGTTACAAATATTCTCCATTGTTATTTTACTTTTTTATTTTGTTTTGTTTTTTTTTTTCTTAACATATGATATTACATATTTTCTAACAAACACAAGCAACATAAGATAAGAAAAACTGTGGAAAAAAAAAGAATTGCTAACATGATTTATTGAAATAGTGTTTAGCTAAGTAATACAGGGTGCATCTTAAAGTAAAAATCGGTCGCCTAATGATAACATAACTGAAGTTGATATAGAAAAAATGCTCCAGCTATTTTTATCACTAGGTTTTATTTCTTTAGAGTTTCCTTAGAAACTCCTTAGAGCTTCGTTCTGTCTAATCGAAGTGGGTCCTTGACATTTAATTTATGAGATACTCATTAGAGTGGAGTGTCTTTGGACAATTCTTTAAAATCAAAATTCATGGTGCAATTCATGGTTACTTTGAAATGGTTTCCTAAACTAATTTTGATTATTTATTTTGAAATGGTCGTAGAGGAAGAAAAACCAAGAAAAGAAAAAGTCACCAAAGAACACTTACTTTCGGCAAAAATCTAAATTTTTGCACTGAAATTAACAAATTTTGTGTTCACACCGAAAAAAAAAACTTAAGAAAAATTAACAATAATCTTATGTTAACTTATTCAATGGCTACGGTATTTTGATGCCTTCCAAATTCTTGGATAAGACAACCAAGTTTTATTTGTTAATCTATCGAATTTTATTTGAATGACAAATTGTCGATTTTTTGTACAATTTAACATAAATCGGTTCTATCTAATTCTTTTTATATAATTTTACATAAGTTTAAGTGATGATTAAATCAAATTTTATACAAAGCCTTTGTGTACTCTCACAAGAATTTTCTCAATTTAACAAACTTCAAACACACTTCAAACAATTTGTTAAGTTTTCAGTTTTACCCATGTTTAGCTTCCGCAAATACTTTTGTCATTAATCATTTGTTTTGCTACTCAGTACATTTTCCTTTCACAAAAGCCAACTTGTATGTTTTTACAATGGTTTTTTCTCTCGGTGCAGGCAACTTCACTTAGAGGGGCTAGTTCTTGCAAGCCATTTACATGTATTTTTTTTTTTTTATTTATGACACCAGTAAAGGCTACTAGAACAATAGAAACGCCATATATTGAAAATTCCACTTTTAAAAAATAAAAAAAAAAAGTCTTACCTCAATTTTTGCCTTGAGGCAAGCATCACGCTTTTCTGACACAGTGGAGATTATAGATTACTATCATGCGAGATTAAATCAATATTTTTATGCAATTTTGTTATTCAAATTTTTTAATCAAATGGAATTTTTTGTTCAGTTTTTATATTCTTCTGTTTTTATTTAGTTTTTGAAACTCTCTAAAATCTGTATTTTTTATTGTACTAACAACATTTTTTGTTGCATTCATTTTATTTTAAATAGGATTCGGTTCAAAAAATCTCTTATTTTTAACAAGAGTAGGGTCAATAAAAAAAGATAAGATAAAGCAAGAGAAATACAATTTATTTACCTTTATTATAGGCTAAAGAAATTTTAAAGAAAAATTGTCCACAGTCAAAATTTTTAGTTTTTAAAGTTTAAATTTTTCTTTAATATTTGTTTATGCCCACAATGTATTTGTTTAATATAGTGGTTAGAATAGAATATCAACAAAATTCCCCATTTTTCAAATAATCATAACCTCCCTTGATTCCATTGTATCAAAACCTGACACACTTCCAATTTTTGGGAATGAATCTACTTTTGCAAATTTGTCGATCCGTACAAGTTTGCATCCTTTGGGTTTTTTTTTAGTTCTTTCAACTTCCGATTACCCTTTTTCATACAAAAAAATGCGAATTTTTATTTTTTATGTTGCTATTTTGTGATTTTATGAAAGAAGTTGCAAAATACAAAGTTCATCCAAAGAAGAAAGATATTGGTTTCATCCGGCATCTATCTGATAAATTGGCGTATATTTTATTTTTGTATAAATGCTATTGAAGGCTGTAGGTATCAGGGATGATATTGGCTTTACTGTAAAAGGGCCAAAATTCATTAAAGATTTAGGCTTAAAGATTTAAAAATTGTAACTCAATATCAGAGACCGTACCAATTATGCATTTTATAATAAAAAGCAAAAAATAATAATTATATTTTGACTTTTAAAATTTTGAGCAAAAAGTAATAATTATTTCTAGTTTTTATTTGTTAGGGCAAAAATAAAAAGCAAAATCTAACCGATAATTTTTTGAGCACTAAATAACTGGTAAGTTTTGATTTTTATTTTTTAAGACCAAAATGAAAAGCAAAATCTGACCGATATTTTGTTGAGCACTAAATAACTGGTAAGTTTTGATTTTTATTTTTTAAGACAAAAATAAAAAGCAAAATGTGGATCTAAGGTTACGGTTGAACAAAAATTTTGCTAATCTTAAGGCAGGAAATGCACGCTCCAAGCATGATGACGATGATGATGATGACTCATTTAGAACTGTAATTTAAATGATTAAATGAAATCACTTCTATCTTAAATCAAAAATTCTGGGTGAAAGTGATATAGTTTCAGGTTATTCTTTCAAAATATTTAATTTCATGCTTTGTTTGTAAAAGTCAAAAAGTCGCCAAAAAAAAATCTATAGATAAAGTGTTTCTAAAAGAAAATTTTTAACAAAAACATTATTCTGATAAGTCAATCCTAAATTTGATAAATAAAAATAAAAATTGTAAAGCTTTTCCACAAAAACCACACACCAGTCATTTCCATCTTGAAATAGTCGTAGAATGTCAGAAATGAATAAGCAATTTAATGAAGACTCTCCGTTAAGTCTTGCAAGAAGTCTAATTAATGAAGTGGGACTAGGGTTCACTCTTTTCATCTAAACTCAACTTGGGAAAAAAACTAAGCTTATTGAAATTACTAAAAAGTATGCTCTTAATGGGACAATGACTGTATTTAACAAAACTTGTTTTACTGAGAACAATTTTAAAGGCGTAGGAAATCTCGCCTTTACATAAAATACAAACAATACAAAATAACAAAGGAAATGAAATTAAAAATCACCCAACATTTTTCATACGAAATTGGGGTGAATGAAATAAAAAATGAATGGGAAATTCAAAAGAAAAATCACTGAAAAAATTGGACAATTTTGCACATTTTTTAACGAAATTTCGCTTTTTGCTGAGGGTTTTTTTTAAACAAAAATCACCTACTTTTTTGGATGCAGTTTCGCTTTCTATTTTTAACTGATAGTTCACATTGACTTGTTCACAATGAAATGTTAATTATAACTCTTTTTTATTTTTATCACTTGATCCTTATGTTTTTTAAAAATTTTAAATAATTAACTTAAATCGGTCGAGGGCTACCCGTCATCTCTCTCCCCCTCCCCTCCCCCCTCCCCGCTGTTGTCTTACCTTGACATGATTACTAAAAGATAACTTTTTTCTTTCTCCAGATATTTCTATTTACGAAATAAATCAAAGATATCTTACAATTGGCTTCCAGAAATTACGAACGAAAAAAATTACAAAAAACCCGAAATTTTCCATACAAGATCGGGCTTAATTCATCGAAAAACAATTACCGAAATTTCTACCGATTATGTCATTTTTTCGGATGTTTGTACCAATAAAATTAGGATCTTTTTTGCAAATACTTGAAAAGGAAGAAAGGCCCGAAAAATAAGCTTGTAATTAAGGGCCGAAAAAAATCGGGCATTTTCGCCAAATTAAAAATAAAAAACGCCCGAATTTTTGTTTACCGAAAAGTTAAGAAATTTCAAATTCATTACGATAAAATGGTTCGCCCTTTTACGGAAGGTAAACGAATATTGTTCCGTAAAAGAGCAAATCATTTTATCCATGGACCCCTTGTTCACGAATTACATCAAAAAACCAATAAAATTAATGAAATCTTTGCAGATATTTTTACAGGGGAATATTAATTTACTACTCAAATCTGTTCTTTTATACTTTGATTATCTTATTTGGAAATATAGACCGAAAAAGTGCTGAAAACTTCGGTCGTAATTTCTATTTTCTTTCGGGTCTTATTTCCAAAACATTCGCGCATTATTTCTTTTTTTCGGGCTCAATTGCCATTTCAAATTCAGGCGTTTTTTCCGAAATTGAATGCTTCCAATATTTCGGGCTTTTTTGCCATTTTTTTCGGACGTAAGTTCTAGAAGCCTTATAATCATTTGTTCGTCGTCGTCTATACAAGCAACAATATTTTCAATTTAGAAGCAAAACCCTTCGTGACGGCGGATATTGGTTGTTTCATTTTTTTTTTGTCAAGCACTACAATGCCGCCGAATTGCATTTGGGAACATTTTTCCAAAAAAATGTTGAACATTTTTTCGTTTTTATTGTGTAAAAATTTTTTATTCTTTTCGTTTGGGGATGTTCATTTTATTTTTTCGCCGATTTTTCTTTGGCATATTGAAATCATATACATTAACCAGTATACTTTTCTTTTAAAAGATTCCGATTTTTTTTTCGGTAGAATTTTTCAAAAGGGCCTAAAATGAATAAGAAGGGCCACGGGGCTTTTGAAATGAAAAAGGGCCCAAAAAAGCCCTAAAAGCCCCCAAATATCATCCCTGGTAAGTATATACCAAAAAGTGAAAAAAACGTTTCATGTGCTTGAAAAATTGCGCACCTTGAACCATCAATGCCAAAAGCGAAAAAGCAACAACCAGCAATGGTTCAGGCCACAAATATTTTCACAAATTTTTTCGAGCACATGTTAATGTGTTTTGGGGTCACTTTGGGGTATACCTTCAGCCTTTAATATTTATCGAACAAAGATAAAACATATGCCAAAATATCAGTTATATTGTCACTAAAGCGAATATTTTAGTTGGGTTTTTGTCACTTCTTTATAAAGTCACAAGATCAAAGAAGAAAAGTTCATATTTTTGTGTGAGAAAAATCATGCATTGATGCTTGAGTTGCTGCTGACCTTCTTATGCTTGTTCCTTTAGTTCGGGCCGAAATCACGAACACAACATCATGTTCATTCTTGAAACGAATATTTTTGTAACTGTTTGAGTTGTTGCTGTTGTTATTAATACGTATGAAATATTTGCGTATATATCTGTGGTCACAAGCAATAACACTCAAAATATCGTAAAAAAGCGATATGGCATTTTCTTTATTACCAATCTTGGGAAGGATGTACCAATCCGTTTTTAACACAGAATACATTACCACTTATGTGTGCACATGTTTTTTTTTTTTTTGTAACGGTTCATATATTTCGGAATAAAGGGTTGTAGTTTGGCAATTAACATATCGTTTTTTTACGATATTTTGAGTTATGTCGTTATTGCTTGTGAGCACAGGTATATATTTTTTCACTTTTGTCGTTTGTTAATGTTTTTGTTAATCTTCGGCAAGATCAATACAATAAAATAAAACAAAAATCTGCATAGATTTATATATACGAAGAATGTGCATGGTAGTTATGCTATGAAGCCCATTTTAATTTTTAAAATATAATAAATTCGAATTATTATTATATTAGTGATGCGTTTATATGACGCAAACACTTGACGATATAACGTCGTATAGTATCGTTTGAACGATTATTGTTTTGAATGTTACTTGATGAGAGCCCTGGAAATTTGTTTAAGGAAAATTGAATTTGTCTTACAGATTCCTTACTGCTTTTGCAGATACGAGTTATGTATTATTTTTCAGAACTAGAACAGGAACAGTACTAGAAATTAATATAGATAAAAATATGAATACAAGTAATTTATTTCGTTCGTGGAAATAAATATTGAAATTCATTTCATCACAGACAACGATGTGATATAAACATATATATCACATCTATATATATACGTATGTATATATGGGTATATATTTTATAACAAAAGTATAAAGAGAAAATAAAGAAGAAATTAGTTCAGAAGATATGTTGAACTTGTAATTTCAGGATCCCCCCTTTGGGGGATAATTCATGGATTTCGACTTGGCTTGAAGTTTCAGAGGTGACCACCGCACCAAAATAATTTTCTATATAAAACATTTTATTATCAGCTGTAATCTAACTCTAAGGACTTTTCCACACTTGGTCAACGCAACTTCAAGGCAACTTCAAGGCAACTTCAACGCAACTTCAACGCAACTTCAACGCAACAGCGAAAAAGTTGAAAAGCAATGCAACTGTAAGCCGAATGCTTTCAGACTTGCTTCTAAGGTCGAGCAACATGTGTAATTATATGATAATTAATGTTTTTCGCTTCTTACACTTATTTAATTTAATATTTAACACTTGCTCATTAATATTGCAAACTATTTCTTCTTTTTCTAGATTCTATTAATGAAAAAAGGAACTAATTAATTAACTAATTCACCTTGATTAGTATAAAGCGTACTGCTCTACAAATTATTGAATTCGCTAAACAAACTGATGCAACAAGCTGCCGATGAAAATTGCGGAAATCCGCTTTGCGTTGAACAAGTTGAGAACGTGTCGAGAACTTGTAGCGTGCAAGTTGCTTAATCTGAAGGTTCTTGTATAAATACACAGGCTAGCAACTTGAGTTGGAGTTGCGTTGACTAAGTGTGGAAAAGGCCTAACACTCTCGCTGCGCAATATTGCACTAATATGTTAAAGCATTCAGTCCTGGCTGCCTTTGAAGTATCTCATTTTCAATGAGCTATTTAAATAAATAATCACCCTGTATATTTTTCAAACAAAGTATGTAACGAAAATCATTCAAACACACACACGTAAAGCAAGAACAAAAATTGCTCACACACACGTGTGCCAAATTCATTTCCATACAACAAGAATATTTTTGAGCACATTCACACACACACTCCACAGCATCCTTTACGCATACATATAAAGCTGCCACCACTAACACGACAAAAAAAAAAGCAACAAAAAAAAAAAATAACAACAACACTAGCTAATACACAATTTGCATATATTTATCCATCAAATTGATGGATGCTACTCCACAGAAACGGCAACAACAACTCGAGTGAGTGTCTCCAACATACATGGCATGTTTTTGATGGTTTTTTGTTGTTACTTGCTTGAAGTTGTTATTGCTGCTGCTGCTGCTGCCACTTCTTTCACTTCTGCTGCTGCTCCTTGGCATACAAAAATGAGTACTAAATTTTCCATACATATTTCAGCGCATTGTTGTTGCAGTAGTAGTAGTATTGCTAAACCAAGCTTTGCGTAGAAAATTAGATGACACGAAATAGCAAAGAGGTAGCAGAAAGCAGAGAATAAAAGGAAAAAAAGAAAACAACCAAGACACTAAAGTTTATTTCATCCTGCGTCTTTTGGGAATTCTGGCAGCGCAATGCGTTGCTGCTCAACTACCGCTTGAGTCACCGTTGCTGTCAGAGTGTCACCAAAATAAGAGCTTGACACAGAGGCGCATTCAGTCAGTCAGTCATTTTGTTCGTCAGTCAATCTGTCACTCAGCAATTCAAGCGTTTTTTTCCATAATAAAACAGCGAAAGAAGCAGAACAGCAAGAAAAGGGGAGAGCAGAATATGGCGCATTTTCTCTTCCACGCCCCACAAACCGTGAAAAGGGGTGCTTGCTCAAACCAAAGTCCTTTTTTATGGCTTAAACACAAAGCTTCGAACACACACACGCCTAAGCAAGCTTTTCTGTATAACATGCTTTAGACGGGGATTTACAGCAGCAGCGAAGCAACAACAATATCAACAAAAACGATGACGGCAACGTCGAAGTTGACGCCAACATTTTATATCCTTTCTTGTGCTGATAACAACATTTTCTATTTCATCATAAAAATACTTAAGCATTAAAATGAAAACCGAAGCGGTAGTATAGGAAGAAGAAGAAGAAGAATCAGCAGCAGCAATTTTTGAATGCTGTTCCTCAAGTGCTGCCGTTATTGCTGTGCTGCTGTCGTCTTCATCATCATCTTTGCTAGAGCGGAAGGGTGGTGTTTTCTCTGCTGTTACTGTTGCTGCTTCTACTATTAAGTTGCTCACCACGACAACGCAATCGATTTTTCCTGCTACAAGATTGTTATTAAAATAAAATTATTACTTCTTATTATCCTTATTAAACAATTTGATTTTCTACTAACAAACATATAATAAATAAAAAAATTTTTCACAGCAATGATTGGAACACTACTAAATATTATTGCTGCTGCTTGCATCAAGTGCCACCAACAAACTGAACTCATTAACATCAGTTACTTAAGAAGCTGCCTCATCAACAAACGTCGCAATGAGAATAGCAACAACAAGAACAACGTCGTCATCACCAACGTGCAGCAATAGCATCCTGATCAGCTGTTGTCCATGCCTCTGCAGCTCATTTAAAATGTACTAAAGATATCAAAACAAAAATAGTAAAAATGCCGCAACATTCATCCCAAATGAAAATGAAGCCAGCCATAACATAATCAACTCTTCGTCCTTATTTCTTCTTGTCCTTGTTTATACGCGTTCATTACGTGTGTGCCAGTGAGAAACAACAACGAGAGAATTTCAACATTTATAAAATGAATGCATGCATCTTTTGTGGGAGCGCAGCAGTAGCTTTAGAGGCAGCAGCAGCAGCAGCAGCAGAGCTTCTGATAGAATCAGAGTAATTAACACAACTAGAAAACCATAGAACAGAGGCGTACGCCAAGCATTAATTGTCGCAAGAGGGGTTTTGCCAGTTTGAAAGGCCAAGCATTTTCATCAATTTTGAACCTAAGCACTATAGTATCTATAGTATCTATAGCACTATAGTAACTTTGGGCAATTGTATGTTTTCATATAAGACTATAAACTTTTTTAAAAGCTTTAAAGCCTTAGACTTACGAGGGGTGCCTTTTATATTTCGGGATTAGAGAACAAAAACAAATATTAATCATCGAAAATCACTTTATTGTTTTTCAAAATATTCTCCATTAAGATCTATACACTTTTGCATGCGTTTGAACCAATTGTCGAAGCACTTTTGCCACTCTGATTGAGGTATCTCCAAAACATGCATTCTGAATGCCGCAACCGCTTCTTCGGGCGTCGAAAATCGTTGTCCACGCAGTTTATTCTTCACGGTTGGGAATAAAAAGAATTCATTCGGTGCCAAGTCAGGACTATACGGCGGATGACACATCAAATCGATGTTTTGGGTGCTCAAAAATGCAGTTGTTTGAGCCGATGTGTGAGAGCTCGCATTGTCGTGGTGAAGAGTGATCCGTCTTCGGCGGTTGGTTTTCCTGATTTCTTGGAAGACAACTGGCAAACAAATGGTTGTGTACCACTCAGAGTTGACTGTTCTGCGTTGTTCTAGTGGTACGGTTGCGACATGTCCATATTTTCCGAAAAAACAGGCGACCATTTGCTTGGAAGTGCTTCGTGCGCGAACAACTTTTGTTGGATTTGGCTCATCTTGAAACACCCATACAGTCGACTGCTGTTTACTTTCGGGCTCATACGCGTAAATCCACGATTCATCACCTGTCACGATGTCATAGACGTGTTTCGAAGCACCGCGATCGTATTTTTTGAGCATTTCCTTCGACCAATCGACACGAGCCTTTTTTTGAGCGATTGACAAATTGTGTGGGATCCAACGCGAACAAATTTTTTTGACAGTCAAATGTTTATGCAATATTGAATGTATGCTGGTCCCACTTATGCCTAAGGTTGCCTCAATCTCACGATAGGTAACATGACGATCTTGCAATATCAGTTCGCGCACAGCATCAATGGTTTTCGGAACAACAGCTGATTTCGGACGACCTTCACGAAATTCGTCTTGGAGTGAACTACGACCACGATTGAATTCACCATACCATCGATAAACACTGGTCCTTGATGGAGCTTCATCGCCAAAAATTGAATTAAGTTCATCCATGCACTGTTGCTGTGTTAATTCACGTTGAAAGTTGTAAAAAATAATCGCACGAAAATGTAAGACCTTAAAAATGTTTTTCAAAGTTCAAAGACATGAAATGTTATGAATTGTATAATATTTGTATAATAAGACTAAGGTTTTTTTTTTACAGGGTAGGCTGTACCAAAGGTATGGCCGCTGATTTGCCAAGAAAATTAAACAACACCTTTTTCAGTTTAATTCCCGGTTATTTTAAGCTATACTGATCGAAACTTCTTTGTGCCGAATACTTTATAATACTTTCCATATTATTCAAGAGTTTTTAAGTTTATTTTGCGGTTAAATTCGGCCACTTCCGGTTGCGTCCACTGCATGTGAAATAATATAAATTTACTTAATCTATTCTTGTGCCAAATATAAAGTTCTTCACATATTATTATAGCATTAATTCCCGGTTACTTTCGGCTACTTCCCGTTGCGCCCACTGCATACAAGATGGTAGAAACTTACCTAATCTACTCTTATCTCAATTGTATAGTCCTTTTCATAGTATTATTGAGTTTTAAAGTTAACTTTTCGGTTATTTTCGACTACTTACGATTGCGCCCTGCAAGATGAAAGGAACTGACCTAATGTATTCTTGTGCCAATTTTCCTTAATGCAGCACGGTACACATTTTACCGTAATCTAGTTCTTTCCATATTATTATAGGGATTTTAAGTTTAAATTCCGGTTACTTTCAGCTATATTTGGTTACACCTACTATAAGATGATAATAACTGACCTATTCCACTCTTGTGCCCAATTCATCATTCTAGTATGAATGTGAATCGTTCTATAGGCCTTTCCATATTATTATAGCACTTTGTTTCATATACAGTTACTTTCGATTACTCCCGGTTATACGCATTTCGTGCAAGTTGATAGGAACTGACCTAATTTACACCTGTGCCCAATTTCATCATTGTAGCATGAATGTTTACTGAAATCAGAACTGGGTTGTAATGATTCCTTTTGGAATTAATTCCATCTCAATTCCAATTCCTTGGAATTTGGAACTGGTAATTGATCATCTCAATTCCTCATTAATTTAATTGGAAAAATTCGTCAATTACGTTTCTAAGTAATTGAAGTATCCAATTACCAATAACAATTCCTTTGATGTAATTGAAGAATTTTTTCAATAACATTCCTGAGGAATTGAGATGTCCAATTACCAATTTCTAGTTGCAAGGAATTGGAATTGAATTGTAAGGAATACTTTTCGACCCAGCTCTGACTGAAATGTAGTCCTCCTTTCCAAAAGCAACATTTTTAAATGGCCTGTTCATATAAAAGAGGTGGGGCCTAGTGCATTGGGGTGGGGTGGGGTATGTGCATTTTTAAAGATCTCAAAAATAAAGACAAATAATATTTATTTCTACAAAAATCCTTTATTGTCTTCAAAATAATCTACTTCCCACAGAAAACGCAAATTTGCGATCTATTTGATCTTAAGCAAATTTGATGTTAAAGATCTTTTATGATCTTTTATCTTGTTTTTTGTAAGCAATCTAAGAATGGGGGTGGTCGAATTTTGAATGTCTTCATTATTCTAATACCACTTTCCTTTCATGACCAAATGCAAATTGTCGAATAGGTAGAAGTCACAAGGTGGCTCAGGTGGTCAGACGAGTTCGGTGAATTATTGATTGTTAAAATGCCGTTTTTGGTCAAAAAAATCCGTGATTAGCGCTGAACGATGTGATGGCGCATTATCGTACAATAACCGAAAACTCCACCTTCAAGATATTTCGGCCGCACACGACAAAAACGAGCCAAAACGCTTCATAGCACCAAGATAAAACACAACACTAACCGTTTGCCCAGGTGGAACGAATTTTTTGTAAGTTACACCCTTTGAGTCGTAGAAACAAATCATCGTTGTATTCCATTTTGACTTTTCCAAGCGAGAAAATTTCGGAGTTGTCTAACCGGGAGCCTTTCATTCAGCACTTTGCCGCTTAGTTTCAGGATCATACTAAAAACACCTTGTTTCGTCACCAATAACGATGAAATACAAGAAATTTTTGCCCTTTTTCGCTATTCTTCTTGGTGAGTCAATTTATGCGGTACAAAACGGGCACACACCTTTCGTAGGCTCCAATGTTAAGTTGGAATAAGCTAAATTGACGGCGCGGATATATTAAATTTAATTTTTTTGTCACGTTTCTCTGGTTCGACTTGCACGTTCGTCGTCATCCAAGCCTTTCCGGCCTTCCTTGAATGGAGTAAAACGGTCGTAAATTATATATACGGAATAGACAATCAGCACCATGAACTTACTTTATCATTTGATGAGTTTCGGTAAAACGTTTACAAAGCTTAAAACAAAACTTAATATTCGATCTTTGTTGATGCTCATCTTCCAATTATTAACAAAAAAGATATGGAGTCTTTTTACAGCTTATAATTATGTATCTAAAAGTCATGAAATTTTGACAGAATGAAAATTTAAAAGTCTCTTTGCTAAAGCATTTTTTAATAGATATCGCCACAAATGTTTGCTATTTTAAAATCTTCAAAAGCTTTTGAAAAAAACATTTTTATAGCGGTTAATTACGAACGAAAAACGAAAATGGCCATTTCAGCGCTTGAAAGGACTTTGCCCGATTTTCTTATGATCATATGTGTTGTGCGTGTTGTAAAATGTTTGAACACAAATTATCAAGATCTGGACCTACAAGCTTTTATGCCGACTCCTAACGGCTTATGTTCTCAAGAAGCTCTTCATGACAGTTTTTACTCTCTGAGTATTGCCATTGTCTGCTGCGAGGTGACGACCTTACAAGAAAAAAAAAAATTTATTCTATTGAAAAAAAATTCTGTGTCAGATGGGATT
This sequence comes from Coremacera marginata, assembly GCA_914767935.1. Lineage (NCBI taxonomy): Eukaryota > Metazoa > Arthropoda > Insecta > Diptera > Sciomyzidae > Coremacera > Coremacera marginata. The sequence continues at coordinate 23,003,849 of OU612047.1, read as the reverse complement.
TCAACCAGCGTTCTCTATCGCTTACAAGCCACTCACCTCAACGAGTATGCCACGGCCGCCACATAGCGGATTAGTATATGTTAAAAAATTGGTACGAGCAGTCCTTTTCAACGAGCCTTATTAGTTAAAATCGGTCAAGAGCATGATATAAAAAATTGTGTTTGAAATCTACACAGTTTTTGTAACGCCCTGCTTTCTGGTAGGCGTAGATGCCATTTTATGTTATATTTAAAAAATTGCTAAAGTTTTAGAGAAAAACTAAGAACAGAAAAAAAATTGACTCTGAATGGTTAATGTGGACAACTACTTTTGGTGAAATTTCGGAATGGATTCCGGAATCTGGATCGAAATTTCGGAATGATATACACACAAGTATTTTTATTCGTTAATTTAACAACTTTTGTGATTTCAATGTACAGTTTAAAAGAACGAGGCAATGTGCGAGTTTGATATGGAACATTAAAATTATTTCCGACGTTTGACAAATCCACATTTAAAGAAAAAAGTACTAGCTTTCGTTTTGAAACTGTATTTATTATGCTTATTCATATTTCTTCAGGTAATTTGGGACTTTATTTTAGCAATTCAAGGAAGTTCAAGCATGCTTTGCAAATTATTGATAATATTCAGAAATAAAATTACATTTGTTTTTGAGATCACTTGAAAACACATCAACTTATAATATGTTTTTTCGGTAGTTCGATTGAAAGCAAATATCAAAGACAAAGAGACAGAAAACTTAGATTTTTACTAGAGATTACACAGTTTTCAGGCAAATGAGTTATTTTATATAATTAGGCATGATATAATTAGGCAGGTAGCCTTGACAGCTAGCTATTTTCTCAAAGCGCCGACCGTCAATTGTCAAAATCAATACAAAGTTTAACTTGTCACCTGTTTTCTGCTAATTCGTTTCATCTTTTTCGTTGCGTTTTTGACAAATGATGGTCGGCAAAAGAACTGTAACTCCTACCTATAGATTATTATATCATTATTTTCAGCTCAATTTGTATACAGTTTGTTGAAACTCACGTATTGTGGGCAGTGCTGTCACTTTAAAAAAGTGAAAGTGTTAGAAGTCGAAAAATGTGGTGCATCCACCACAATTGTGGTAAAGTGACAGCACTGATTGTAGACGTGAATTCACCTCAAAGTTTTGAAGTGCTGTTGTAACACATGAATCCGGAGAAGTTTTCCGAAAGCTTTATTCATAGTATTGACTTCAATTTAACATAAACAGGACATAAGACTAATCCTTTTCTCCCGAAATTTCCTATATATTCTATTTTGTTTGTTTAATATGTGGCAGATAAAAAAATTAAATTATAATTTTCGTTCAAAAATCAAGTAACTCATCCATCAGTATGCGATTGCCACTTTCGCTAGATTAAGTGATTTATCGTCAGTTGGGGCGGTATTTTCTTTATTTGACTCAATTATTTCTGTTTTTATCTGAGGGAAATTTTGGAATATTTCGGAATAGAGCAGAAAATTTCGTCATTCCGAAGCTTCGCTTTGGATCACTGAACTTGCCCTTAAATTTCGAAATGATTCCGTTTCATTTTGTAACGATTGGTCACATTAGCATGGTACAATAGTACGCTGAACCAAAAAATTAAAGGATTGGTCCAATGTACTATTGATTCATTGATTCTCTTTTCATTGTTTTAAAGGAAACCGCATTTGATTTAATTAAGTTTTTCTTATTCCTAAAGAACGGATGCCTTAAACGAATGTACGAACGAGTTCACTTATTTGAATGCATTTACCTTAGTTTAATGAACCTGTTCTTTAAAAGCAAGAACTATTTCATTGATTTAAAGACTTGATCCCTTGTCTATAAGAAATAGTTTATACCATAAAATTAAAGAACAGAGATTGAACCAATGAACTCGTGCATGGAAAAATTTCCTTAAAAAAAAAACCTTTTTCTTTGATTTTATGTACATTTTGGATCAATTTAGGAGAACTACAAGAATTGTGTTAGAGATAATATTCAAGTCGATTTGTTTTTCTTTCATTTTTTTTTCAATTGAGCTTATCTTGGTGTCTATTCTGTTTGTTATATAAATAAAAATAAAATTTTTCCATGTCATCAATTTTTTTTTTATAGTGATTTACAATTTTCAAATTATTAATACTCAAACTGACCTCAAATACTTTAACTTTTCATATAGAGTCATTATTATAGACCTTTACACACCTCTACAGAGAATACTGCGGACGCCCGTGCCAGTGGACATACCAATATAACATTACAAATCTGAACCAAAATTGAATTCAAAATATTCATAACCCACAACTGGTAACTTATAACCACAAATGAGTGAAAAAAAAACTCAAAGAATTTAGCATTCTTGGAAAAAAGCAAGTAAGAGCAAGGTGAAATATATCGAAAATCTGTTTTCAATTAACAAGTAAAGAACGTTTCGTCAAAATCTATAAAACAAATCCTCATTCGACCGTTAATGAATTGAAAAAATTTATTCAAAAATTAAACTCAATTCGTATCATAGGAAAAATCAAACGATTGGGACTTAGTTAATAAAATATATAATTTTATATTTTCTGCAAATTATAATGCAAAATATTATAGTGGCTCAGAAATTGTTTCCTCAAAAAAAAAAATTATTGCTGTTGTGGGGAAAAACCTCTCTATGCAGTGTGGTACTTCTTTAGATGTTATTTTAAGAATAATTCCATAGAGTTATACAGAAAATAATCTGTTCTGATGAACTTAAGAGATTTCATATGAACAGCAGACCACTGATCCTACAAGTTTATTCCAGGGTTGAATAGATAAGTACCACTATATAGTAAAATTTTATGTTAAGCCAGCTTGAAATAAGTTAAGGTCGGCTTAAATGCAAATTTTCTCTTTCAAAATATAGATCAACATTTAATTGTTCGATAATCCATTACAAAATGAATGGGCAGATTTTCCATCTAAAATAAGCTTATCATCTATCAATTTAGTTATGTCTAATTTGTTTCTCAAATATTAATGCGAAAATTATTTGTCTCAGTGAAAAAAGATAATACGATATCGATATCATATACTTACTGATAAAAAATATATGAAAGTTTTTTTTGCCGTTTAAGAAAACGTATATTTAGATTTGGATTTCACATATTCAGCCCTATTATTAATAAAATTCCCCCGGAATTAAGAAATGGGACTTTAATTTTTTAGACTGGATATAAGATTTTAGGTCGGCCGAAATCCAAGCACGGGTTGTTATGGCCACCAAAGTAAGTAAGTATGTAATAAGCTTTTAAATATTTTTTCGTGTGATCCTACAAACTGAACTGATGAATGCAAATATTTGTGTTCAAATTTTTCAAAAATTCGTTGACATTGCAATAATTTTAAAAACGTTGAAGTTCATAAAAATGTAATAATTTAATTTTCTTATAAACATACCACTAATGAAAACCATCATCCAATTACACAGTCAAAAATCTCCAACTCGTTTTCAATCCAATCAGTTGAATCAAAGCATTTGAAAGCTTTTCTTGTTTTCAAAAGATTAATATTTTTTCTAAAAAAACGTGGAACAAAATTGAATACATATTGGAACACTCTAAAAATGCAGCATTCGGTTCTTATGTATGTTTATAGTTTCATACATACCGAAATAAAGTTTCGGTGTTGTCATATATACAATATATGATTTAGTAGAATTTAGATAAAGATTTTTGGGAGTGTGTATCCATAATAATCTGTGTTATATCTTTTCATATAATTTTTTTTTTCACTGAGGAATTATCTTTGAATAAAAGAGTTTCTAATTTTTTTATTCTAATTAAATTTGGAAATATTTAATTAACATATTTGAGAGTTAAGGAAGTAAAATAAACATATCAAAACATGACTTTTTCTTTATAACGTTTTATTAGATGAATGCATTTTTAAAAAACTATAATGCAGAAGTTTTTATGGTAAATTCCATGATTTGTGGAATAATTTCCACTTGTGGATTGTTTTCTTTTTTTATTAAAACAAAAAAAATACTATAAAAAAAAAATAAATAAAAATTATAGATATTAAATTTCGACATTTTTTCATTTTTGACATAATAAAGATAACTTTTAAAAATACCGAGGCTTGAAATATTGTATTCAGATTGTTTTATAAAATCAATCATTGTATGAAGTTTATTCAGAAATTTTATTTTTCTAAAAAACCGTCTTATTTTACGATGCCCTTTTTTTAGAAACTAGTCTTCGGAAAGGACCAAATTTTTATGCAAATGTTGAAGAAACAAAAGGTTAAAAAAAAAAAAAAAAAAATAAAATAACAAAATCCACTTAATGAATTTTTTGCCGTCCCGTTCACGTGAAATACTCAAAAATTTTTTGTGGTTTCGTGGAAAATATATTTTCTAGAGTATACAACTTTCTTAAATGTTAATAAAATCTATTCCAGAATATTTTCTCAAAGAATTTGCGTCCTATATGCTGACAAATCGCATTAAATATATAAAATTAGTATTCAGCAATTAACAAAATTATTATGGTTTGAAGCATAAGTGTTTAATTTTTTTAAGAAATCAAAGACTTTTTGATCATTAAAAGCCATAGACAAAAAAGGTACTTCATTATACAAACATCTTATAGTTAATTTTAATAAAGTGGTCGTGGCCTTTATAGGCAAAGATGAACTTTTCCTTGGCCAAACAATTCTGTGGCGACAAGGAATAACGACTAAACTCAAAATATCGTAAAAAACGATATTTTAATAGCACTAACTACAACCTTTTCTCGGAAATATATGAATCGTTAAACCAACGAAATAGGTGCATACATAAGTTGTTATCTATTCTGTACAAAAATGGATTTCTTAATCCTTCCAAAGATTGCTATATTTTTAAGATATAAGATATTTTGAGCTTAGTCGTTATTCCTTGTCGCCACAGAATTTTTCATTGCTCAAGCGAATTCTTTTTAAACTTTAATTGAAAATTATAACTTTTGATTCTTCAAGTAAATTTACATCAGTGTCAGTGTCTGACTTTGAATCTTCCTACGGTTAGAAAAAAAATATGCGTTCCCTCGCAAACCCAAATTATAAAGCATGGGTCATTAAGTTAACTGAACACAAGATATTCTGTTTTAAAAGTTCTTAACAACATGCGTATTAAAAGCTTCTACAGCATTACTATATTTTTATTTTTAACCAACAATGTTATCTAATGAAACGTAATTAAAAATTAAAAAAAAAAAATCTTTCCTTTAAACTTCGTTAATAAAATATTTATATATTTAACGTTTAATATTTATTAAATATTTATTATTTTAAATATTTTAGATTTAAAAAGAAATTTTTTCTTTCCAATTTCTTTAATTAAAAATTTGTTTTTGAATGTATAACTTTCAAATTTTTAAGAAACTTCATATATAAAATTTGTAAATTTTTATTTTCACTTAAAACTTCTCTACATCGTCCAACTGGTCCAAAAAATTTAACATTATTTCTGAATTTCCTATAAAAGTTTTTTGCAACAAACAATTTGAAAATAAAGCCTTCGGCATGGATTCGTTATTCTGATAAATTTTTGAGCTTATTACTTGGCTGATAAACAACAGGCTCGAAATAAATGTTGCTGCTTCCCATTCTGGCTATCATCTTTGAGTGTTTTTGCAAGATGTATTTCAACTTCCGATATGAATCCTTCACTTGCATCCTTCAGTAGCGGGTGTGGCTGAGTCTTTCATGTCGATGACGACATGAAAATCGATTTTTTTTTTCGTTTTTTGTCTGAACGTCCCCTTCTAATTGATATTTCACAATTATCTGGACTACCTCACTGTGGCAAAATTGCGTCATTAATGCTAAATTTGCTATCGTCATCAACTGTAACCTGCTTTTTAGCGCTGCATCGTCCTGCAAGGTCCTTATTGTTTTCACAAATTTTATGCTGTTAATTTTTATTCATTTCATTTGCGTCGTTCCATTTCCATGTCATTCCACAGGCAATTATAATTGAAATGAAGGCAGCTTGCCATGTGGATATTAGTGTGTATGTGTAAGTGTGTGAGCAGTCAAACGCTTATTGGAAGTGTAAAGAAAAAGGATAGCTTCTATATCCATTTTTGGCATTTATATTTTATGCATGTCCTTCGTACGAGCAGCACATGCGCATTGGTCGAAATGTCAGTATGGAACTTGGCGTGGCGAATTTCTCCTGCAAAGAAAAGAAAAACAAAGAAAGAAAATAAAAATGAATGTCGATGAAATGAATGAGAATGAGAAAATGTGCAAAAGTGATATACAGTTGCGAACACCAAAAGCAGGACGATAATAAAATAGAGAAAATAATGGCTGATGCTGCAGGATATGCTGGATATGCTGATTTTCGACAGTCACGTTGGCAGAGGGTTCAACAGCAGCAGCAGCAACACAAGGCATGAGCTGGCTGTTGATGTTTCCGACGAGGGGCAATCAAGACACTCGATGTGTCGGGTAGACGGGGGTTTTGCCTGATGTTGGTGGTAGCGGGATGTGTGCCGGGTGGCTGTTGCTGCTATAAGGAATGCTATATTTTCAACTGAAATTCCAATTTGCATATTTTGATGTGCGCTCGTTTCGCAATTTACATTTTGTATTGATATATGTACGTTTGTAGCTTTGAGTGGGTATCTATACGAGTGTGTGTGTGTGTGTGTGTGTGCGTATAAATAAAGCCTTTTGTAACTAACATATCAGCGAATAAAACGGAAAAATAAGATAAAACTTGAAAATCTTTTTTCATATTTTTGGGCAGATGAGGTGCCATTTTAAGATATTCTTTTTTTTCATAACTATTTCATATCAACTACAATAAAAAAAAAAGATCTTTACAAAATTTGTTTTTATGCAACACTTTTAATATTTATAATAATAGACGCGTGTTTTGCTATTAGAATAGAAGTTAACAGAGCCACTGCTACACTTTCCGTTTCGAAGTTATAAAGTGTTTAGTGCCGAAAATAGGTCCTTCGGGAATAAGATAATTTGATAAGTAAATTTTTGTAAAGACAACAAACATGAAGTTTGAATACTCCGAGTGTTTTTATACAAAAAGTTATGGACTACAATTGTTACTATTTTTTAGCATTACAAAACTTTGGAGTTTTATTTAATAATTGATTATTTGTATGTAATAATCTTTTACTTCTAAGATACAGGTTACTCTTTATAGGCAGTATTTGTGAGAAATATTATCAATTAAGTTCAAATCCAAAATTTTGCGTTTTTCCTGGTGATATAGATACTCGGAAACTAGCTTTTTTGGGTAACCATGAAGATTATGGGCAGAACACACAAAATTCTTTCTCCAATTGCTGAATTTAATATTACTTTTCCCCTGATTTCCTTGAAAAATTATGGTCACTCTAAAATGACATGAACGAATCATTTTTGGGGCTGTGAGTAGTGAGCCTAGATAGAAACTGTTTGCCCAAAAACTCAATTTTTCAACAAAGTCTTCAATTAGCTTTATACACTTAGTCGAACGTTTTTCCAATTTCATAAAACCTTCATTGTATTACAATTTGTCTAATCCAAAATACGTATCATTCTCCCATTTGACTTAATTATTCGACCCAAGCCATTTTTTTTTAAGTTCGTGAACAAAAAGAAGTCTGAATCTGGAGAACACAATTGGCGCGAAAGCAATTTATTAAATTTTTGATCATTTTTATGTGACGAATGAGCTGATGCATTATTGGAATGAAAAAGCAATTTTTTCTTCTGTAAATGAGGATGTTCTTTCTTCATTTCATCATTCAAATCGTTTAGTAATCTAAAATAATAGTCAGCTGTCACAAGTAAGGGCGTAGGCGGGGGGAAAAGGGGGTGGGGAAAACTGAATTTTTTATTTAACCGATGGCCTTGTTAGTAGTTTCTAAATGTGATTTTATTTTTAATTAGTGCTCTTACCTTGTTCTTTGAAGCTAGAGCTATAAAAGTCATAAGCAAATCAGAATTTTTAAATCGACATTGTATAATTTTGTCCCAGCCGGTTGATATTAAAGAGCTGCTCAAGCACTGTACAAATTACTTGCAAGCCATCAGCCTTGCTTTCAACTACTTCCGCTCACCTACTCTCTCATATCAAAACAAGCACTTCAGTGAAGAAAGGTTTTGATATACAAACAAACACTGCACGAAGAGACAGTAGAACATTCAAACAACAGTACAATAGAACAAAACTGAAGTAAAACCTATTGCACTGTCAATGCAGTACTTACAGGTAAAACGAATGGTTTGTTTTTTTTTCGTGTTATAATCTGTTCAGCACGATTTGAGTACATTATGCGTTTCTATGGTAAAAGTTTTGTTTTTATTACGTTTCATTCATAGATTCCTACCAAAAAAGTCTTAAAACATTTTAACACAAACAAAATTATTACAAATAGACAAAGTTTACACAGATCGATACTGAAGCAAGTACTCGCTATGCTTGCTATGATTTAATCTTACTTCACTCTAGTGTCTCTTTATGTTTTGATATTCTGCTCTGCATCATAACATAAGCAAAGTCTGTTACTGTAGCGAAAAGCTTTTCAACTGATGAAGTGCTTGTTTCGTTGCTGAGCTGTAGCATAGAACTAGTCTATGCGACGCCAACGCTACAGTGAAATGCAGTGCACTGAAGTACTGTACAGTAGTGAAGTGAAGTGTCGCAAATAGAATGTTTTGTGCAGCTCTTTAGTTAGTATGTGCCTAATATTTTCTGGAAGTTTCATACTGTTCAAAGAGAAAATTAAAAACTTAGAGATATTTACATCAAAAATGAAAATAACATTTTTGAAGCGAAGATTTTTTAATACAGTTTGTATTGGAGCTTTGAGTATCGGTTGTAACTGAATAAATCTGGTAATTACTAATATCGAACTGCTTCAAAATATTTTCCACTTCCGATTTTTATGTAACCAACTAAACATAAGTTGACTCGATTGAAGTAGATTTTTTTTTTTGTATAACGTGTTACATACAATTGAATTAAACCAATAATTTTAAAATTGCGTGGCTCAACTGAAATTTTTGTAATACATTATACGAAAAAAATCTACTTGAATCGACTCAACTTAAGTTGAGTAGAAACTACGGCCAGAGTGACATTTTATGTTCACTAGAGCTGCCATATGGTTAGTAGTCAGCGCCATCTATCTGTGAGTTAGAACAAACCAATAAAAAAAAAACTGAACACGGCCAAGTTGGATTTCTGAATTAATCCAACTGTTTCATGGATCAATATGCGCAAGAAATGAGTTTTATTACTGATAAAAAAAAAAAATCTAGATTCATTTTTATTTTTCTACGATGTTTGGAAGTAATTTTTTTTTTTGAGTTTTTCTTAGTTTTTAAGTAAAGTATTTATTGATATCATATTTTAAAATGAATTCAACCTGAATTCAATAAATGTAACTTTATTTGATTTGATTAGTTGAGTTTGTTTCATATACTACTGTGGGCAAAAAATATCTTCTTCTGAACTCATTTCATCACCCTTAAAATAGTCTCCCTCGGATGCAATACACTTGTTCCAAAGTGTTTTCTAATTTTCAAAATATGCTGCATAGTCCTCTTCCGGTATAGCCTTCAATGCTTTCTTCGTTTCGGTTTCTATCTCTTCTATCGATCAAAACGGTGTTCACGGAGCGGTTTTTTGAGTTTAGGGAATAGCCAGAAGTCACATGGTGCTTAGTCAGGTGAATACTTTGTTTCATTTTGTCTTTCATTGTTTTGCACACATCAAACCTGCGCGTTTTTGGCACCAATCGAGATTTCACTTTTCTAAGGCCTAAACGGTCACTCAAAATAGTTTTCACTGATCTTTCCGATATTCCAACAAGTTCAGTTAGGTCTCGGACTGTCAAACGACGATTTTGGAGCACCAATTCGTTAATTTTATTGAGGTGTTACTCATCACTTGATGTTTATATTCGTCCTGGAAGTGCCTCATTTTCAACGCTTTCTCGACCCTCTTTGAACATTTTGTACCACTCATAAACTTTTGTTTTCGATAGAGCTTGCTCACCGAAGACCTTCTGCAACATTTTCAATGTTTCGGCAGCAGAAATTTCATTCTGCACACAAAATTTAATTGATCTGCGTTGTTGAATAGTTTCAGACATTATCAAAAAACCAAAAATTCATTTTTAGCTAATTACAAAAGCACGCATAACTCAAACACTAATGAATATTTAAACGTTTAATTTTAGCAATGTCATCTTGAAAATAAAAATATTTGTCTCTATCGGAATTCCCAAAAAATTTTAATTCTAGTTTCTCGGATTTTTTGTCCACAGTTGTACATAAGTTTTAAATTTTTTTTGCATTTAACTCGATTATATATAAAAACATCGGGTAATAAGACACCATACAGGCATTTGGACCTATTTTCATTAACTCGTAAGATGCATGAATGAAAGATATAGTAAAAAACATTTTATAAGATCTTTCTCCCCCTAATTTTTAACCTACCTACGTCCTTGGTCACAAGATAGCCAAACAAGATTACACCTTGTGCATCTCAAAAAACAGTTGTCATAACCTTTCCAGCTGAGGCAGTCGCTTTCGCCTTCTTTGGTGCACTTGAGCCGGTTTCAAGTTCTCGGAGATCAATCTGGTGAGATCAAACTCAAGGAGTGAGTCAAAAGAATTTTCTCAGTCTTAGTCTTAGAATTGTATGCATCATGGTTGAATTATAAGGTTGTCGCAGCGCTGATCAGACTCTCTTTGCAGTCCCATAATTGTGAAAATCAGCCAATTTTCCCAATGTATAGGAAAAAAGAACAGGTGAAAAAAAGAAAACTTTGCAGATTTTCTATGAGCTGTATAACTTCGATTTGATAATTATGGTCACTCGCTCTCTCCCTTGCGACAACATTATAATTCTACCATGGTATGCATAAAAATTATATTAAACTCTTGATAAGCTACTCAACTTAGGTGAGATCGATCTTAAAGCTCCCATTGAATTATTAAAGTAATTTAAAAGAGTTGAAGCTGATCTTGTTTTGAATTAGATATTTCAACAGAAAAATCTCACAGGACTTTCTGACTCAGTCTGGAACTCTGGCCTGAAATTTTAAATATAATTAAGCGTCCATTTTTCAGTTCAGGTTTCAGGGCTGAAATTCAAATATAATTCAGGCTTTCATTTTACAGACCTGAATTCTAACTTTAAAATAAACAAAAAATGAGTATGGTTAATAAAGATGTCTCAAAACTTAAATTTTAACCAGTATCTACTATGTTTGCTTGTTGAAAAGTTGAAGAAAGGCATCAAGGAAAGAAGATTATTTAAAAAACTTTTTAAGCAAATTCACAGTGTTTCTCTAAAGATTTGACAGTAAAGTTGATATGTCTTTATCTTAGCAGGGATATAACGAAAGAAATAGACACATTTTTGAAAATATTGATGGCTATTACAAAAATGTATATATAAAGTTTTTCAAAAAAATTGTATACTAAACTTGTACAAGGCCAATTGTATTGGTGTTATTAAAGGCTCAAAAAATGGAATTCTTAATTGAAGAAAAATATCGCAAGCTCAGCAACAAGAAAATTTGCGTTTGAAGAAAAATAAATTTACATTTACTTATATTACGAATTCCAAACTTTGTTAAAAAATTTACTTAATATATATAATTCTATATTAATAATGAAGTTTCACATAAATATGCTCTATATGTATTGGTTTGATCAATAACAAGGCGATGGAAGCCAAGACTAATGCACTTTAATTTTTCATGTTCATGTTGGTTTTTAAGCCAAATGTAAAAATTTTGCAGAAAACTTTATTTCTCATTTTCAATTAAACTACCAGCCAATGCTATGAGAAATTACCGTGAACTAAGAAGGGAACCGATAAATTGCTTTTAAAATATTAGAATTAGCACACTAAAATTTAGATTTATTATTTATTTTTTTATGAGAATATAACAAAAACCTGATTCAGCTCACTAAAGATATTATTTATTTCAAAATATTTTTATATTGTATTTGTATATATTTGTTCAAAATATTAAAAAAAAAAAACAAAAACAGGTCATGAATTTTGAAAAACCCCAACCATCCGAAAAATGCTACAGCATCTTTTAAATGACTCGATATGAAAGAAAAAACATTTGCTGGTATTATTAAGTTTTATTAGCTTTTTTTTCTAAAGTACTCTGCTATCTTTAGAGCTTTATAAATTGTAAGCTTATTGAATAGGTAACTCAACATATAACGAGACAATTTTCAGACAAGTGAGCTACATCTCAGGGTTATGTTTATCACTTTGAAAACTTTCTCACTAAGAGCTTTCGTTTTAAGCAGTAACTCATACCTTGAAATTCTTCTCGATGAACAAAATCTTTTAATTTTCTATTTTTTATTCAAGCAGATCACACAGCGCACAAACTTAAAATCTATATATTAATACGCAAACAAAAAAGTTTGTGATCCCTTTTGACCTGTGTTAACTTTAACATATTCAAATAAAATTTATATCGATGGAAATGCATTTTCGAGTAGATGTGAATAAAATAATTTTTATTCGAATATATTGTCATGAAGATAGGTAAAACGACTTTTTTCCCAATGGGACAATGAGAAAGCAACAAAAAAGTACATAGCGGCACAGCTCTACTAAGCATCGTTGCTGTGGAATACACGAGCAAATGAAGAATATGAGAGAGTCGGAGACAATTCAAAGGAGCTGTGCATCATTATTATTGTTGGTGCTTTCTCTTAATTTTTCTCTCAACAAAATGAATTTGCCACCGCGTCAGCGTCAAAAAAACATCTATAATTGTTTATTTTGTTCAATACTTTTGTTCAGACTATGGGTTGAGGCGTTCAGCAAAAAAAAAAAAACAAAAAAAAAACCCATTTTGATATGGCCGAATTTCGGCCAAATTTCGGCCGATACTAGTATGTACTATTTTTTGATTACATTTGGAAATAATAATAAAAAACTAAAATAGTTCTTTTTCTTGCTAAGGTAGAATTTGAAGTTTAAAAGGTTAAATTTGAAGTTTAAAAGATAAAAGTGTAAAAAGTTAAAATTGATTCGTCAAAAGTTGAAATGTAATGTTGAATTTGAAGTCAAAAAAGTTCCCAAAAATTCTCGGATTCGCTAATTTGCATTTTTGCTAATTCGTTTCGAATTCAAAACGAGTCCGCAATGGACTTTTTTTTTGGAATTAACCCAAAATGCTAATCTTCGACAAACTGATGACGTGAATCTTGAAAAATTGTATAAGTTTCATCATTTCTAACTTTATATAGAAGTTATAAAATTAAAAATAAATTTAATTGAAGGTGGAAACTCACAATTAAAATTAGCTTACTGACTTAAAAAAATCTAATTGAAAAACTAAAAATAGTGAAATTATAATTGATAATTTCTAGAGTCGGACGAATAAATAGCTAAGCAAGCTTAGCCGAATAAACAAAAAAAATGGTCCTGACGTACGAAAACTGATTCAAACTAAAGCGTTGCAAAAAAAATTTTGCTTCATAACGAATGGATTGTCTAATTTATATAAAAGCAGTCATCGTGGGATTGCTGGAAAAAAAAGCGATAATTTTATAAACGCAGCCATATATATAAAATGTTGGATGCATTCTCGATCATTGGTGCCAGTGATCAAAAAATATACTTTTTGCAACATCATCTAAATTATTTTGGTCAGCAATTATCTACTGAGTCAGACGAACAAGGCGCACGTTTGACCAAATTGCTCTGCCATTTCTTCTTTCAATTCAAGTAATTTAATGAAGCTAAAATACACTAATTTAAAGATTTGCTGGATGTTTGCAAAAATATTTTGGTGGTGTAAAAACATATTTGTGAATGAAAAAGAAAAAAAAAAGAAGAAAAAGACAGAAGAAAAGAATCACCACAAAATCAATTGAGGAATCCATTCGATTCGTTCTGGGATCTTGATACACCGAGAAAAAAGCTTAAGCAAAATAAGCAAAAAACCTAGTTAAATTTATAAGATGGCCATGGTAATTTTCAGCCTTTCAAGTTCTTCGTCAAAACACCTAAGTCTTACATGTTTACTTACCGATATTGATTTTGGCCATAACTTAACTAAGTATTTGTAATTTATACATTACAGCTTCGACAGTTTATATTAGCATGCTTGTGTTCAAGCATTCAAAAAAAATCTTCGTTCATCTACGAAAGTTAAAAAGCTGAATTAATATACAGGAAGAAGTTTAAAATATACATCTACTTAGGTAAACTACTGTATACTGCTTTTGTACAAAATTATTCAAGGACAAGTATGAAATATACACATACTTACGTTTTAAAAAAATTATGATTAATAAATCGTGTGTATTGTTTTAAAGAAAATTACCTAAGTACTTCGATAGTACGTCTAAATAAAAATTGACCAGAAATTTTAACATAAATCGAAATTTTGTTGATACAACATAAATTTACAAAGTAGAAATAAAAAATCGCTAATAAATTCTAATAAATGTGTCAATAGTTGAATAGTGCTGCACTAATTTAATACCAAAAAAATATTCGTGCACAAATGTCCTTATAATCAATGTAAAATGATGATAAATTATGTTGAAATAATTTTGATAAAGTGTGGAAGTTTTCGGTGGTTTACCTACAATATTCGTTAAGATGTTATATACTTGGCTTGGGTGATTCAAATACTTCTTTATGGGCAGGGTATAGAAGTATGTGTTTTCAAAGCAATGTATTAAACAATGTATTACTTGGATAAATATGCATAGATATAAAATATCTATATATTATAGCTATAAGAGCTATAATTCTCTTTACCTAAGCAGGCTTAGGTGATTTTACTATTGCTTTTTTTCTCGATGCAGTGATGATAGCGACGGTAGCAATAATAGCGATGATTTTGTATACGAACCAATTAATACAAAGAGTTCGTACAACGTACATTTTTTAAAATATTTTTTCTTTTTAAACAGTCCTAGAACGCCACAACCTGCAATAGTGCTTATGTTTGGAACCGCCTACACAAAAATAACAGGGAAAATGTGCAAAAGTCTCTAAATCTTGCCAAAGTTTGTTTTGAATAGCAATAAATACAGCCAGTCAGAACAACTTTGCCGAAGATAATATGAACAAATTCTCTATCTAATTCACTAGATCCTCACATATATTAAAATGCCCATAAAAATATGTTTTTAGCTTACTTCACCAAACCTTTTGTCATTTTGGATAACCACATATGCCTCCATTATATCCTTCTTTACTCTTATACTTAGTCGAAAAAAATATTTTAAAAATGTACCTATATAAATTTAGCAAATAGGAATGCAGACCAAAAAATTTAATTATAACTTTTTTTTTGTTTTTGATAATAATATAAGAATTTTTTCTTTTGGTGGTCATAAGCAGGGAAGATAGAACAATAATGCAGGTGTTTAAAATTTTATGGCAAAATACAAACGTGTGCGCATGTTCAACATCCTCGGTTTCGCCTTATTTGTTATCGTGTGACTAATTTCTGTTCCCGAAACTCCAACTGGCCATGAAAACAACGTTTTATAACAATGTTACGCAAATCTAAGAAGCCGTAACAAAGGTCATTGAGGCGTTTCCGACCGGTTGAATATGCTTAGCTGTGTGTTGATACGAAAGGTATGTATTATTTGTTTTATATTTGAGAAGTTCCGTTATCCTTGAAACATACTGTAAACCTTTAATATATGAATAGTGTGAATGATGTGATATTCAATGGTTGGGTAATTACCACAAAAGTGGTACTATTTATAACTGCTTAACTCACTATATATGGTGAGTTTACTTGTTTTTTGTTTAAAATAATTAAAAGGACCTGCGATTAGTCTCTCCCATTTAAATTTTTTGAAAATTTCCATGTGTAGAATCTATGAAACTTGATTTATAGCAGTCTTGTCAGAGCATCTAAAGTAATTAACAATTCTCTTAAAAACATTTATATCTTTGATTAATTCATCAAAATGTCTTTGACATCTGTTAGGATTTTTCAAGAAAATATCTTTTAAAGCTTTTGTAAGCAATTTTTTTCTAATCAAAGACTTGATCTTCGACTGCTAAAATTGATGTTTTCAGTTGTATTAATTCAAAAATGTATAAGCAATTTCAGATTTTATAAAACCAAAATTAATTAAATGCAATTTTTAATGACAACTTAAATTTACTCCAACATCAACAATACCAATAACAACGCTATCTTACAAGAAAATCAATACCATAGCAGTCATTCAAAACAATTGCAGTTAAAAATATCAACAAAGCCGGTCGGAATTCAACCAATCAAGACAAAACAGTTCATTCACCTTCGTCTAATTTTCATTAACATCATAATGAGCAAAAAGGACTAAAGACAACAACAACAAAAACAAGAACAACAACAACACAAGTTTCAGTAGCAGGAGCAACAACGCAGGCAAAGTCATGACGTTGGCTTTGGTATCACCTTGACCTTGAAACCCATATTTAAAATAATTCACTCGTTAGCGAGAAAACCTCATCAAAGGAGGAAGCAGCAGCAGTAGTAGCACAACAAAAACAACTAAGAAGGCAAAAAAGCCAGAAACAACAAACATTATCTCATCAGCAACCCGCAGTCTTAACTCCCCAACCACACTCCGTCCCATAGATCGCTTTGCCATGGGTAGGCCAGCACGTTGTAATCAACAGAGTGCTTTTACCAGCATCTCGTGCTCGTCCTCCTCCTCCTCCTCCTCCTCCTCCTCCTCCTCCTTCTACTACTCCACCTTCTCATTGTCTAGAACTTCATTTTCATTTTCAGTTTCAGTTTCATCAGCTGCAAATGCTCTCATTATCATTTGTTCATTCATTCATTTATTTTCTACTTTGCTCTCTCGTGAATTTCCACTCATCAACGCAGCAGAGCCCATCAGCAGGAACCCAGCATCGGAATCGGAGATGAGGCCGAAGTCCTACGTACCAATAGCACCAACAGCATCATCAACAGCAACAGCAGCAGCAGCAGCAGCAGGAGAAAATTTTTAATGCGAATGAAATTATAAACCGAAGAGAAGAAAGACAAAACGGAACGAACGAACGTGAACGTGGCAAGGATATGCAACGAAGTACGAGTAACAGCTACAAAAATAATAATAATAAAAATAATAATGAAATAAATAAAACAAAAAATTTTAAGTCATTCATTCGGTCGACCTTCTACCGCCTTGTGGCAGCTTAACACGCAGTGCATTCTGCCGATTCCCCTTTGCTCCAGACAAATCAGGCCACAACAACCTGGCCATACCACGTGTTGTGCTTAATCCTTGTTTAAACATTCAACAGAATCTGGCTGCTGCGTTTATTTCTCTGTTTCTAGTTGGAAAATGTAAAAGTTTTTCACTTTTGGGCGCCAACACAAGCCCTCACACACACACACACACACACACACACAACCACTCTCAAACATGCATGCAGTCACGCAGGAGACACACTAAGCTAAGAATTCATTATCTTTGCTGCATTGCAACACGTGTTTCTAGAAGGAACAATTTAATTATTGTAAAATTTCTGGAGCAAATTTTTTTTATTTAAATTCATGGGAGACAGTAATTACATGTATTTAATACATTTAAATTTATTTATTTAATGTAATTTATTAATACAGAAAGTGAGTATTTTCAAAATTGAGAATCATCTATTAAGGTTCACTTTCGGGGCTTGAGCAGTTTTGTATACTGTTTTTATTATATATTACAAATTTCAGCGTTCGATTTTTAACGCCCCGAATAGCTTGAAAAACCATCGAAGATAATTTTTTTGCTCTTAAAGACTGTTCAAAGTAACGAAAAAACAAAGTAAGCATTGAGGGAAAATAAAAATATTTGTAAACAAATTTATTTCATTGTCAATATATCGGCGGTCTATAAAAAAAAATGTTTAACAATAGACATCTGGTAATAATTTCAAAATTGGTTTTATTATCTTCAGTTACCTCAGCCTAAAATTTTGAAGGCATTTTTAGACATTTTTAGCCATTCCTGTTTTATGTGATTACTTGATTTTTTTTAAAAATCCTGTTGTTTTTTTTAATAAAAACATAAGTATTTTTTTTACTAGAAGCTATCTGTAATCACTGAAAGCTAGGTCTGATTACTGATTACTGAATGTATCAAATAATCATATCAAACAGTAATCATATCAAGGAATTACGTAATTTTTTGATACATGCAGTTATCAGTAATCAGACCTAGCTTTCAGTAATTACTAACTTAACTTCTCGAAGAACAAAAAATTTGTCTGTAACATATTTGATAAATATTGAATCTGATATTATAATTTTGGCGTATCTTAATCAGCCATGTTCGCAAAACCTTCAAGTGGTAAATTCAGAGGCGCTGATCAAACACATGTTTTTACTAAGCAATACTCGTACAACCTTACCACCTAGGTAGAGCTACAATAATAAATATTCCGAAATATAATATAATATATATAATACGATATTTTTGCCCTTACTGAGACTAATCTTACCCAGGATTTCAAGGATACTGAAGTATTTGCGTCTGATTTCGTGGTGTTCAGAGATGATGGACTCGACAAAGATGATCTCTCCTCAGGTCGTGGTGTCCTTCTAGCAATTCACAATCGCTACAATCCAGTCTTTGTAAAAAATTCCCACACAGCTAACTTTGAATTTATTTGTGCCAAAGTTTGTGTCGCAAAACGGAGTATATTCGTTATCTGCTGTTATATTCGACCTTCTCAACCCGTGAATGGTTACCAGCTTGCAGTGGACGCATTCGATTCACTTCTAGATCTAACTGATCCATCTGATACCATTATATTTCTGGGGGACTTTAATCTTCCTAACCTTCAATGGGTCCTGTCAGATGACGAGTGCCACTATTTTCCTTCAAATGCTACATCTGAAAAAGAAATTCTCTTTACTAGCTGTCTTTCTGACTCCGGCCTTTACCAGTTAAGCGGAGTAACTAACAATATAGGTAGACAACTAGACCTTATCTTTTCTTCCGATTTAGATTATTGCATAGTCTCAGCGAGTGACCATTTACTCTCAACACTTGATCAGTACCATCCACCTCTATCTCTTACCCTATCTTACAACCATAACATCATAAATACACACTTCGAGGACGCGTACAGTTTCAACTATCGGAAAACTGATTTTGTAAAACTAGAAACTTTACTCAGCAGAATCGATTTCCAACATCTCTTCGATTATGCTCACGAAAGTGTTGATAATGCTGTTGCTCTCTTCTATGACAAAATTTTCTTCTGCTTCACACAATCTGTCCCCTTTACTAAGCAGAACAATTTTTCGTCATCTCCTCCCTGGTACAATAAAGAACTACGCTCACTCCGTAATAAGAGGAACAAACTTTGGCGCACTTATTTAATCTCTCGCTCTTCTATTGACCTCGCTAATTATCTACACGCCTATAACCTTTTTTCTGCACTCTGTGAAAACCTATATGAGTCTTATCTTGCTCATATTCAAACTAAATTGCTGTCGGACCCTAAAAGCTTCTACAAGTTCATCAATATAAAAAGAAAATCTGATAACTACCCATCTACCCTTACTTTTTCAAACACCTCCTCAGATAACCCGAAGTAATTGCAAACCTATTTGCAAATTTCTTCAGTCAGTCATTCACGAGTCACAACGACGAACTTGATTATGAATACTTTTCTTCGTTAAGGAACTGTGCTCAAACCTCGCTGACTTCTGTTGATATTACACTAGGTGATGTCTTAGAAATGATCAGCAATCTAAAAGATGATTATTCTCCTGGTCCCGATGGCTTACCTGCTATTGTCATAAAAAAATTCGCGAACATACTGGCTCATCCCCTTTTGACTCTCTTTCAACTTTCTTTTTCTCAGTCAGTTTTCCCTAAGTTATGGAAGAATTCGTACATAATACCTCTGCACAAAAAAGGACCTAAAAATGAAATTTCTAATTACAGACCTATTGCAAAACTGTCATGTGCTCCTAAAATTTTTGAAAGTATTATCTATGACATTCTCTTCTTCCATTGCAAATCTATCTTTCCTGTTAATCAACACGGCTTCCTCAAGGGTAGATCAACTACCACTAACCTCACAGAATTTGTTTCAAACACTCTATGCTCGTTGGAAAGCGGTTTCGAAGTTGATGCTGTTTCTACCGACTTCAGTAAGGCGTTTGACAAAATCTCACACACTATCATCCTTCTTAAGCTTAAAGCCTTTGGTTTTCCATCCCTGTTTATATCCTGGATCAAATCGTATCTCGAAGAACGCCATTATAATGTCATCTTTAGATTTTCCAACTCAGAATCTTTTACAGCTACCTCTGGTGTCCCACAAGGCAGTCACCTTGGTCCTTTGCTATTCGTCTTAACAATTTCTGATGTTGACGGTATCATCAAAGAATCCAATCTTTCTGTGTACGCTGATGATATGAAAATATATCGGCGCATACAAACCAGCACCGATTGCCGAAATCTTCAAAACGATCTTGTCAGCTTTTCCACTTGGTGTCAAAAAAATTTGCTGGAACTCAACGTCAGTAAATGCCAAGCTATTACATATTCTCGTAAGCGACTCCAACTCCCCCCGAGAACCTATTACATACTCGGTAAGCCAGTTCCCTCTGTAAGCTCTTTACGTGACTTAGGTGTTATTTGTGACAAGGAACTTAACTTTAGGTCTCACATGGATAATATTATTAGTAGAGCTAACTCTGCACTTGGTTTTGTGAAACACTGGTCCAGAGAGTTCTCCAATCCCTACGTCACAAAATCTCTCTATCTTACCTTTGTTAGACCCATTCTCGAATATGCCAGCCCAGTTTGGTCTCCCATTTACAACACCCATTCAATGAGAATCGAAGCCGTTCAACGTAGATTTATTCGTTTCGCTCTACGTGGTCTTCCCGGTTCTGACAGTTTCAACTTACCTCCTTATGCCGACCGTCTGAAGTTGATTAACATGCATACTCTTGAAAAACGAAGGGAGGTTGCCGATGTACTCTTCATTCATCAACTAGTATGCGGAACCATCAACTGCCCTGCACTGCTCCACTTAATATCACTTAAAACAAACCCACGCAACCTTAGGTCTATACCTCACTTCCACCTTAACTTTCATCGCACCGAATTTGGATGCAGTGAACCAATAACCAGGATGCTTCGCATAACCAATAATTTGATCAGCGAATTCGATTTTCATCTTAGTAGACCTCGACTCCGAAATACCCTTCTTAACTCCAACGCCACTTCTTTCCCCTCTTTAATGTCTTTTTACAACTAAGATAATGTACTTATATTAAATCCATTACTAATGAAGATACATATTCACTTAATAAATTTAAGTTTTTAGTTTAAGTATTTAAATTGCTTGTATTAAGCTTAAATAAATGAAATAAATAAATATATATTACACACATACAATATATATTAATACATATTAATGTATTTCTAAGAAATGAAAACGTATTAACAGAATTTCAGTCTGGATACAGGCCAAATAGAAGTTGTGTCACCGCTTTATTGAATGTATCAGAAGAAATCCGCTCTAAGTTAGATAATAATGAAGTTACATTATTAACTCTCCTGGACCACTCAAAGGCGTTCGACTGCGTGAACCACCATATTCTTTGCACCAAATTACAAAAAATGTACAACTTTTCGGTTACTTCCACAAAGCTAATTTTTACTTATTTAAATGGAAGAACACAGGTAGTAAGCACCAAAAACTTACAGTCCAGACACCTTCCACTCACACGCGGCGTCCCACAAGGATCTGTTCTTGGGCCACTTCTATTTTCAATTTACATTAATGACCTCCATACAGTTTTAAAATACTCTGCAATTCACTTGTATGCAGATGACGTTCAGCTTTATGCTAGTGCTCCGTTAATCGAAATTGCGCAGTGTATACAAAAAACAAATATTGATTTAGAAAATATTTCTAATTGGGCATTGAAAAATGGTTTGTGCCTGAATGCGTCTAAGTCCAAATGTATGGTAATATACAAAAAGCCACTAGATCTCTCCGAATTGCCAAAGGTAACAATAAACAATTCTGAAATATTTTATATTGGCACCGCAAGGAATTTAGGGATCACATTTAATAAAGCACTCACGTGGAACAATCATTTTCATATTGATCTTACTATTGGTAAGGAGTACGGAATGCTGCGTTCACTTTGGTCAACTCAGCACTTTACACCGCAAAACATGAGAATGCTTTTGGCCAAAACGTATTTGCTTCCAACACTTCTATTAGGTTGCGAAATCTTCGCTAATTGTGACTATGTTGCGAAACGCAAATTAAATGTGCCTTACAATAGTATCGCACGGTATATATTCTGTTTGAAAAAATACGATCACATATCCCATCGCGCGAAACAAATATGCTCGATGACTTTTGATAAACTTCTGGACTTTCGTACCTTACTACTCTTACATAGAATAATATTCACAAAAGAGCCATCGTATCTTTTCGGAAAACTTAGATTCGCACACTCTCAACGTTCAAAGCAGCTCATACACACGCGACACAATCTTTTAATATCGGAGCGACAATTTTTTTTCTTTACGGAGCACGTCTTTGGAATTCTCTTCCACATCAACTTCGAAACATCTGCAACGCTGCGCGTTTTAAAAAAGAGCTTTTTAAAAATTTTCAGAATTCTTGATTGTTAATTATCGCATAGTCAGTATATCTGCAAGTGTATCTGTTGCAATAAACCTGTTAGTATATATTTGTTTCAATATTTGTATGAGCAAAGTCGGAAGATGAGGTCATGAATCAGCTTAGATTCAGACTTCAGACCAATAATTCTCACATTATTCGTTCTAAAGTCTCTGGAACGAGTTCTAGACATACATCTCAGTGATATTCTAGGTAGAACATCACCACAGCTGATCTTGCCTACCTCATAGGTAGATCCACGGAGACCGTCCTACATGAGGTTACCACAGCCATAGAAAGATTTATCTTCTTTAAACAATACACTCCGGCGTCCTTTTTAGGCATAGAGAGAGCCTTTAACAACATACATATAAGAACCATTCAGGATTCTCTGGCCAATTTAGGTGTGGAAATACCTACGGGAAACTGGATGTCAATGCTCAGTGGTAGAATAATCCAATCAAACTTGGGCTGCAACCACCTCACAAGATTCGTCAATAGGGGCACACCTCAAGGAGGGGTGTTCTTTCGCTTTTCTGGCTCATAGCCATGAACTTAATATACTGAATATTAACGGAGTCAAGGTGGAAATATATTAATTTCTTTATGATTACAAAAGCTTTTAAGGTCGGCGCTAATATAATCAGAGTTTTAATCAGAAGCGCCAACTTCAAAGCATTTGTATTCATCAAGAAATTAATATATTTTGATAATAAAACAAATAAGAAAACAATTCAAATAATAAGATTTCATATATAAAAATATGTTTAAATAAATTATCAAATATGACTAAGAAATTAAAAGGAAAAGTATTTATAAAATTATTTTTTACTTTGTAGTGATTTTGTAGTCGGTTGTTTTTTTTAAAAAAAAAAATTTTCATTTCTTTCTTTTTTAAGACAATATGATAAATTTTCGATAAAAGTGTATAAGAACATAAATAAAATTGTTCTGAAAAAATTTGTTCTACTCAGTTCTGAAAGTTTGTTGGTTATTTCAAATATCTGTCTCTTAAATTTAAATTAGATGTCACGTGTTTTGAAATTATTGTACCCATTATTATTATACCAATATTATTCGAGATATAGTATTTTTCTTATATTGCTACGCCCCTTTGTTAAATAAGCGCCCACTTTCTTAAGCGTTATTTCCAATAATTGTGCATACGCCGGACTATATTTCAGTACTCCAGCGTCAATATTAACTGAGCTAGTGTTTATCTAGTATTGCCACGCCCACTTATCGAATAACGCCTACTTTATTGACCGTGATTTTTAATACTTTTGCCTACCCCTGTACAACAATAAATTTCAGTGCCCCAGTGTCAATATTATTCGAGATACACTGTTTTTCTAATATTGCCAGGCTCATTTGTCGAATAACGCCCACTTTATTGGCCATAATTTGTAATAGTAATGCCTACCCCTATACTAAATTCCAGTACCATAGTATCAATTTTATGCGAGATATACTCTTTTTCTAATATTGCCACGCCCATTTGTCAAAAAATGCCCATTTTCTTTACCGTAATTTATATTACCTGTGTCTACTCCTACACTAAATTGCAGTACACTCGTGTCAATATTATTCGAGATACAGTGTTTTTATAATATTGCCACGCCCATTTGTCGAATATATAACATAATTAATAATTTGTAATAATAATGCCTACCCCTATACTAAATTGCAGTACTCTAGTCTCAAAATTATTCAAGATACACTATTGTTCTAATATTGCCACGCCTATTCATCGAATAACGCCCATTTTCTTGCCGGTAATTTGGAATAATTGTGCCTACCCCTACACTAAATTCAAGATACAGTAGTATCTAGCATTGTGAGATCTAGTATTGCAACGCCCAGTTCTCGAATAACGCCCACTTTTTTACGGGCACCTCCATGCTTATCATATCTATCTGTTCCCCAAAAATTATGGCAATCAGGCATATGGTTTAGGTTTTATCGATGTACATACATTTAAAAAAAAAAAAAAAAAAAAAAAAGAGAAACCGACGAACTTGAGAACCTCCTCCTTTTTGAAGTCGGTTAAAATGAAGCTTGTCTAGCTATTAGTCGAACCAACACAAACAACCTTTATGCAGCAATCTTTTCGGACAGTCAAGCCGCCATATAAGCTTTAACTTCGGTTAAAACAATCTGCAAACTGGTTGGGCAGTGTAAAGAGGAATTGGTCACCAACTTGACATAACCATAATATAGTACCACATCAAGAAAAAAGTGGTCAGCCTACAGCTTAGGCAGAACCCGTGATATGTTTTCTAGATCCCGGACTAACATAGCCAAGATTACAGCTATCATAACGGGACACTGGTGCATTGGACTGCACGCTGAAAAAAATCGGAATTTCCTTCAACGCCCATTGTCGCACCTGCGACGATCCTAATGAAAAAGAACACACTTCCTATGCACTTGCCCTGCACTAGCCAGATCTAGATTAAGCGTGTTAGGTAAGCCGTTTTTCGGCAATCTGAAAGAACTGGCAACGGATATTGGCAAACTATACATACTACATTTATACAACTATACTACATTTATTAACCGCACTGAATGGTAATGAAGGAAAACACAAACCTCCTGGTGCGCAGAGCTGTAAAAGAATGCAATCATTTGTGATTTAAAATCATTCAAATCTCAAACAACGATTTCAAAAAATGAAAGCAATCAATGATTTGAAAAATTGATTGCATTCATTTTTTCAAATCATTGACTGTGATTTGAAATTTTAAGTCCCAATCAATAATTTGAAAAAATGAATGAAATCAATTTTTCAAAATATTGATTGTGATTTGAGATTTCAATTCTCAATCAATGATTTGAAAAAATTAATGCAACCAATTTTTTTTTGAAATTTCAATCATAATCAATCAATCAACGAATGCATTCATTTTTTGAAATCATTGATTGTCAAATCATTCAAACCATTGAACGAATGCAATCATTTTTTCAAATCATTGCTTGTGAGTTATAATATATTAAATATTTATTAAAAACAAATGGAGCCTAAAAATTTAAAAAAATTCAAATTGCAAAACACGCCTGGCGTAAACGAGCCCCCCTTTGGCAGCTAAGGGTTGAATTAAATTAAACTTATGACGAAAATATTTTTACATGTTACATATCAGCATTTTTAGATGTTTAAAGCCTGATCTAGTCGAACATACTAGATTTGTTATTATTGAACTGTCATTAACAAATCTTTTGAAATGTAATTTCTCTTTTTGTTTTGTAACTGTAGCTTAAATGCCGCCCTCAAAAGAGAGAGCCCGGGGCAGACTGCCCAACCCCCTTTCCCACACGCTATGCTGCTGAAACTTCACAAAATAAATTTTATTAAATCAATCTCGTATTGTAAGGTTTTAAAGTACATACAGATATGCAAGTTAATATGTATGTTCCTATACAATATATTTAAATATGTACATTTGTGATATCAGACACTGGCAACATATTTGCATTATTTTCAAAGACACCAATTGTGACACCTCTGTGACCCTTTGTAATGTCAAAACAAATGTCAAAGTCAGAGACGAAATTTGCTGTCAACTGCGCAAAATACAAAATGCTGAAAAAGAAAATAATTTGTCTTTAAAAGCTTTTATTTCTTGATTGTGTTCTTTTGAAGTTTCATACCTAATAAGAATATTTTATATTTTATTGTGGTGGCTTGAGTGAAAAAAGACCAACAAACATTTGTGTGAAATAAGATTGTCGCAGACATTTAAACAGCAGCAACAACGAAATGTCACACATGTCATAGCTCAGCTCGTGCTGCTTGACATTTACGTGATATTCAAAGAGTTTAAGAAAATTAAATCATTCAAAAACCATGGATAGATAGATAAATGCCCCGACGTTTTTTTTAAACTCCAGCTACCGCGTATTCGGATGTTGGTTGTGCAAAAAAAAAGACCAACATAAAGATGAGGAGATATGATAAAAGCTATAGAGTGACATTAGATGAAATATCACAATTACACATACACACGAGCATTTAGGTTTGAATGTAAATACTATATATGAGTGTTTCATGCAAACCTCACAATTTGCGATATTTATAATTTAAAAAAAAAAAAAATATTATGGTAAGATATGCGATTTTCACGCTTCCGGCAGCAGTCGATATATATATGCATGGTTTTACAGCTAACGCGGGTGGTGGGTTTGAGGGTGTGAATTTGCAAAAAAAAAAAAAAAAGAAAAAGTAAAGCAAAAAATACACACACAAAAGAGTGGAGGTTGTGAAAATAGCATGTGAGTGCGTATGTAGGAATATCTCAAATACATATGACATACATAGCTACATGTGAATAAGGTGCGTGTGTGTTAGGGTGTGTGAATGTGTTTACTTAAGTGCGTGTGCTTGTTGTGCCAAATGTAAAGATGGCGTACTGACTCTACATTATTTGTAATAAGATATTCTTGTGACTCTCGTGACGACTATCGTCACTGTCACTTCCATGAAAAAAATCCATCAAATGCTTAAAAAAAACGACGCAACGACAACAACAACGACAACAGTAGCAGCAGCAGCAGCAGCAGCTGCAAAAAAATTGACGACATTTTGAAATTTGAATTTGTTTCCTTTTGAGTTAATGTTGTATTTGGCATAATATCCTTTTTACTGTTGTTGTAATGGGATCACACATCAATTTCATTTGTGCTGCTTCAAGAACACACAAACGTATCAATCACAAATTAATGAGATGTGAGTGCGTGTTGCCTTTCCTAACTACACATACACACACACATACACACACACACACATACACATAAGAGTACTCACTCACACTAACATTAATATAGATACTGCATGTGCGAGGATTGGAACCAACCTACTTAAGTTTAACAGCAACGCGTCAACCTACGCACATCACATATTACGAATATTGTTGCTACTGCTGCTTGATGCCACACAACCCAACAAATCGTCTTTCTTTGTCAAATCGTCTAATTCATCACTTTCTGCGAATGTTACTTTTGCAAATTGAATTTTTGCATACTTAATACGAGTTTATTTCAAGAAAAAATGAAAAAAAAATTGTGAATGCGAGTGCTTGAAAATTATATATTTGACATATCCCTGAGGTTCTTTGAAAAACACTTAAATAT
Organism: Coremacera marginata; assembly: GCA_914767935.1. Lineage (NCBI taxonomy): Eukaryota > Metazoa > Arthropoda > Insecta > Diptera > Sciomyzidae > Coremacera > Coremacera marginata. The sequence goes on along the minus strand of OU612047.1, from coordinate 22,976,058 downwards.
CCTTTGGATACACGTATATACGTATTTTTTATAAAATTTCATTATTACTTAAATAAATCTATTGAGTTTTTGTTGAAATCGAATTCGTTTGAAGTATTTTTAAAGTTCATATACCAGAATTCAAAGAAAGAATTTTACTTGAATACCATTTTTTCCCCCCCTTAAATTGTAATGCAATATAGCATCACTTTTTGACTTATTTGCTTCATTGTTCTACGAGGTCACCTTCGAGTGTTCTTAATAATTTACAACCCCTTCCTGATAACATAGATATTTAAGAACTAAACATTAAATTTGTGCAAACTAATTCCACAACATCAAATAACATGATCTCCGACACACTCATAATAAATCTGAAACTTTCTTGCTCATTGGTGTTGATGAAATTAGTGTTGGCGAAACTATTTTAAAAATCAAATCAAAAGCTGTGTGTTCAGACGATATACACCCAGACTTCATTAAAATACTGCTCCCGTTTATCTTCTTTAATACAATAATTAGAAAGCTAACTTTTCTGACGGTTGGAAAATGACTAAAATTTGACCACTGCTGAAATCTTCGACGTCCAAAGCCGCCGAGTATTGTCCCATCGCAGTTCCGCCATTTCAATGCAAAATCTTCGAAACACTCATAAGTAGCCAAGTAAAAAATTATTGCAATAAAAAAAAACTATTGACTAAACATCAATCGGACTTTCGCGCAAAGCATAGCAATTGCACCACATTACAACTTAAGAATCTGATAATATACATCAAGGTATAAACAGTGATATGATGGGAATAAATAATTTCTTTTTTTAAGTCAGCAAACTTGAACAGCAATTTTCATTCGGCAACTCACTATGCACACTTATGTCTTCTTATCTCATTGGACGATCCCAATATGTGTATCACAACAAAGTATGCTCATATTTTATATCATTTTTTCCCGGGGTCCCTCAGTTCCCGGGGTCCTTTAGTTCATTTAACCAAAAAAATCACGATACTTCTTGACATGGGAACATCACAAAAGGGGTGTCCCAAATGTCACTGACATTTTGATTCGAGCACTATTTTTTTTCTAACAAGTGTGGTGAACTAAATCTATAACAGCTGTCAATACCGGCCAAGCAACGCAAAGAAATTGTGAAAGTTCACTACCGAAATAGTTTATATAATTTTAAAGAATACTTCTTGGTCATCATAACGCACCATATTGCAACACTGTGATCAATTTAATCAAAATAATTGGATTCCACTGGCTCTGTTGTGGATGCAAAAAAAAAGTGGTCGTTGCCGTTCCACTCGTTGATAAGGACCCAACAACGCCGACTCGTCATCGTGGTCTGGAATTGCACGTTAACAGGAGCTCACTGCAGCGTATTTTATTACCAAAGAATTAAAGATGGCAGACCATGGGCAGCGCCAAACGTTCTCAGATAGGGTGTTGGAACATCACCAAGTTGATTATGATTACTTACTTACTTACTACTTACTTAGATGGCGCCTACAACCGTAAGTCGGTTTCCGCCTGTTGTAAGAAATTGCGCCAGCCATTTCTGTTTTGCGCTTGCTGGCGCCAGTTTAAAGCTCCAAGTTTCGTCAGGTTGTCCTCCACTTGGTCCCTCCAACGGAGATGCGGTCGTCCTCTTCTGCGTTGTCCGCCGCTGGGTACCGAATTGAATATTTTCTTCGCTAGAGCGTCGTCTTCCATCCGCTCAACATGACCTAGCCAACGAAGCCGCTCGATTTTTATGCGCTTTACTATGTTGATCTCGGCGTATAGCTCATACAGCTCATCGTTCCATCGTATTCGGTACTCGCCATTGACGCAGATTGGTTCGAAGATTTTACGAAGGATCTGTCTCTCGAACGCTCCTAAAATCTTTTCATCAGAGCTGCTCAACGTCCAGGTTTGTGCTGCATATAACAGGACGGGCATGATTAGTGACTTATAAAGCGCGACTTTTGTTCGTCGAGAGAGGGCTTTGCTTCTCAATTGCCTACTGAGCCCAAAGTAACACCTGTTGGCAAGAGTTATCCTTCGTTTTATCTCTCTACTGATATCGTTGGTGGAGTTAGTCGAAATCGTCCCAAGTCGACTCAAAGCTACACGTGGTGTTCCCTGGGCAACAGCAAACTGGCATCCGTCAGTTTGACGGCTAATTTGAGCGGCGGGTCTCCTAGCCTTAAATAGGTTGTGCGTCGGGTTTGAAGCCCACCACGCAAAAAAAACAATTTCAATGAAAAGTATAAAAAGTTGATTGAAAAGAAAATCATCGTCAGTGACGAAGCTCAATTTGATCTCAATATCTAGGAACTGCCGTATTTTGGTGCACGGAGTATCTAAGAGTGCTCCGAGAGCTTCCCAATGCACTTACAACGGTGCACTGTTTGGTGTTGATTTAGGGCTGGTGGTATCAACGGGCTATTATTCTTTGAAATTGTTGCTGAAACCGCAATTACTGGGAATGGTGCTTGATATCGCAACATCCTGAAATACTTTTTTTGACATGATATTGCTGATTTGGATCTTGACGACATGTGGTTTAAACAGGACGACGCCACTTGCCACACAGCCAATGACACAATGCAATTATTGCAAACGAAATCCAAAGGTAAGATTATCTCGCGTTGAAGTGATGCCAATGGCCACCGAGATCATGCGATTTAACGTCGTTGAACTTCTTGGAAACCTCAAAGGGAAGATCTGTGCCAATAAATTCTGAACAATTCCAGAGCTGAAACAGAAAACTCAACTGGCCATTGCAGCAATTGATTCAAAATTATACCAGAATATCATGAACATTTGCAGGAACAGGGCTGGCGTCTGCAAGTAAAGTCGAGGCAGCCATTTGAGCGATATTATATTCTATCAATAATCCCATGCCTCTATAACTTAATAAAAACTTACAGACATTTTAACAAAACAATGCGTTTCATAAAAATATGAAAATATCAATCACTTTTGGGGCCTAACACGCAGGCGATATGCAAATTTATTCCATGCTCCGAAATCAAGCAAAAATTTGTTATGGAAAATGTGTATAGCGAATTATATCATGTTTATTTATGATCTGTGCAAAAATAAGCATTATTTCAAACTTTTGTTGGAATGCTTAATTTATAAAAAAAAAGAGGATTGATTGAGGATTTTCTACTTCTCTGCCTAAACCAATCTCTCTATTGGAATACGTGGAGACTATAAAAACCGTATGGGCTTATATCAGTCAAGGTCTTAGTTGAGATTTGCACATAAATTGAGTTGTTTCAAAAATATATGGCACCTTGCGAGACTTTAGTCCTACTACCAAATATCTACTGATAATTCTAAGTTTAAGCTTGAACAGTCTTCATCTTGCCTACAATTCTTTGCTGATATGAGATTTTCTCTAACATGGTTCACGAAGGAATAACGAATATGAAATTGAAATATGGCCCACCTTAATGAAATATGGAAAAAAACAACAACAAAATAATTTGGGGTCATATTTCATTTCTCTGTTGATTAATTTTTCATAATGTAACTAGATCCCATAAAGCCAGAAATCACAAATGCAATTAGGCCCAAAAAAGCTTATATCTGAGGTTTGTCAGGGGATATATTTCCCTATATAGGAGCAGTATTTACCCATTTAGTGGGATTATATACAAAATTTATAAAACATTTCGTACAAGGAAAATATTATTTTTTGCAAGTTTTTTATTTGATTAAAGAATTCTTAAAGATATTGATATACCCATGTTTTTAAATAAAATGAATAACAATTTTGGGGTGTTATAATATTTTGAAGCGAAGCTTTTTACTCCTCGTTCTGTGATTTGCTTGGAGTGAAATCTGAAAAATCTTCAACAGATTTTTTCTTGGAAATTTGATGGTTTCTTTGTTGCTACGGCTTATTACAACAAGAAAATTAATACTTTAATATTAATACTAAAAATGTTTTTAGGACTGCCCTTGGGGATCGAACCCACATCCTCGTACACGAGAGTCCAATGCACTATCTACTAGGACACAAAGACTTGTTATAAATAGTTGTTAATTCAATACTTATTATAACATAAGCTATGCTGCAGTAGATCGTCACCATCTATCAATAGCAATAGGATTGTGTATTTGCTATGCTACAGCTATCAAAAATTTGCTTTTATTTGCCACAAGGTGTCTCCAGCATCGGTTTGTTTATATTGTGAATGCGTTTGTGGTGCAGTTGGCATAGAGCGTAAATTTGATCTAGAGATTGCATCAACTCTGCTAATGGCATGTCTTAACAGAGTTACTTTACTTAAAAGCGTGAGGGAAAAAACCAATGAGTATATATATAACAGAGAATTTATTTCGCTCTGAAGTTTAACATCACTCCAAATGTAGCAAGCAAATGGAGACTTTGCAGTTTTGTTTTCGAGATTAAATGTGCGCAGAAGCAATCTGCGCAGAACAATGTGCGCAGAAGCGATGCCGATATTTGTGCAGGCGCAGCGATGATTGTTCTTTTGGTTTTTTATATTGAAATTTCTTCCTTCACAATGTTTACGTTTTGGGCTAGACACTTGCTGCTTGAATGAATTTATTTCAATATGCCAACATTTATGCTAGTTTTAGGTATTTGTATATTTAAAAATATAAAATGATTTTTTCAATATTTCAATAGTTTTTTCAATATTTCTACAATGAGTATATGAATATTTTTTACGTCAAATAGAAAATTGTCCATTTATCCAATTTATGTTATTTGCAAATAAATTGGATAAATGAATTTTTTTCATTTTTTAGCTGCTTTTGCTTGCATAGATTTATTTCAATTTCCCAATTAGATATTTGCAAGTTTAAAAGGTTTTCAATCAACTTGCATGTATTGAATTGAGAAGTTGAAGTATAAAAATATGAAATGTTTTGAATTATCTGAATTTGATCGAATTTATTGTATTGAAAATAATAACATTTTGGAAGAAATAACATTTTTATGCCTGGCTTCCTTGTTGCATGCATTTATTTCAATATGCCAATTAGATATTTGACAAGATTAAGGTATTTCTATGTAAATTCATTTTTTTGAGTTCAAATAATTTCTTTATTTTCAATAAATTGAATAAACAGAATAACTTATAGCAGCGAATTTTTACATCAAAAGAAAAATAATGCGCAGCTGCTGGCCCGCTTCGAACCCGGGCATTTTGATTGCAAGGCGAACACGTTAACCAGTCGACCACAACTCAACTTAATGAATGTTTTCTTAATTACAAATTAAATGATAGAAAATGCTTAATTCAATGCAATTTATGAGACCTTGAAATAAATTGGATTAAATCAAATTTTTCAGCACAATGTTTAGATTATTTAGCCGCTTATTCCTTGCATATATTTATTTCATGCAAGATGAAATAGATCCAATTAGATATTAGGTTTTTAATTAACTTGTTTTTAATCCACTTGCAGGTTTCTATGAAAATATGAAATTTTTTTTTTCAATATTTCTATTTAGGTACATATATAAAATTTGCATTATTTACAACTATTGTGGTTTTTACGATGATGCAAACAAAAAAAGACAAATTCATTGAATAAGTTTGTTATTGTTTTTGTTCGCATGCATGTGTGTGGGTAGCTGAAATGGAGGAAAGAAATTTGCATGCATTTTTTTTTATATTCTGCTTGTTGTTGCTATCCTATCCTATTGTAGGAATTTATCAACTGCTGTGCTTCTTGTTGGTATAGTACCTAGGATTTTTTTTCTTCTTGCTAGAATTTTAGAAATTTCAAAGTTGTGTTGACAATCGAAATTTTTAATATAGCTATATATTTATATGAAACCTTAGATATTATTATATTATTATTATTAATAGAATAGATATAGATACTTACTTCAATGTTTAAATGTTTGTAAGTTTTTCAAAATTTTCTATCTTCAATTTCTGGTTTTAAATTTTTTTCACAACATTATTCTATTTTTCCAAATTTTCTATTTTCTATTTTTGGCTTTAAATTTTTTTCACATTACTTTCAGTCAAAATACTTGCCGCATATTAAGTTATTATATGATATAATAAGATTTCACTCTAGTATGTAAGTTATTATATTATATAATAAGATTTCAGTTCACTTTGGAACTTATTATATGATATAATAAGATTTCACTTCACTTTCGAAGCTATTATATGAGATAATAAGATTTCACTTTAGTTTGTAAGTTATTATATAATATAATAAGAATTTCATTCACTTCACTTCACTTTGGAAGTTATTATATGATATAATAAGATTCCACTTTAGTTTTTAAGTTATTATATTGTATAATAAGCATATAATGGTCAAATACCTTCCATACTTGGCTGTAGAAGTTAGTTACAAGTGTCACGTACGTTTCATCAATGAAAAGTTATTTTTTCAGTGCACTTTTTTATGTTAAACTTTACATTTATTTAAATGATTGCAGTTAGTTTTGCATTAGCCAAAGCTTATACATACAAATTTTGTGAAGATAGTTTATGAAAATTGTTTAAAATATATTTATATATTATCCACATTTAATCCTTAATATTTGAATATATATACATTGGATTAAATTAAACTATTGTATTTTACTATGAATAAAATTTTATGTCTATTTCCCACATATTTTGTGAAGATAGTTTTTGAAGAATGTTTCAAATATTTTAAATATATCAATATATGTAATTCATTTGATTAAATGAAACATTTCACATAAATAAAATTTTGTAGATATGTTTTTCTCCTTGTTTTTATTTTGATTCGTTCTGTAAAATTAATGAAAAGAAATTAAAAGAAAAATTAATGAAAAAAAATAGAAGTCTTTTTTTTCATGCACATCGTATACATTCGAAACGAATAGCCGATCATGTTTCTTATATGAAAAATTCTTCCTGAAAAATTCTCGTATTCGTTTCAACATATTTAACAACAGCAATCGCCGAATGGGTAAGGTGCTTATGGGTGACATGGTAAGTTTAAAATTATAATTTTAACATGTAGAGTTTTTCCGTCAATGTAATAATTTATTGGTTATTAAAAACCTTGAAAATTCTTTTTTTGTTTATTTTGTCACGTTTTGGTAAATATCTCATATTTTCGCCAGTTCGAAAACGTTCCGATTGTTCCAAAAATTGTATTTAATTTAATTCTAAATCTCGTTTCGAAAACGTTTTGATTATTCTAAAAATCTCGTATTAAATTGTTATACCTTGCAAGTTAAAGTTGTATTCCACCACTTTTTTAAAACATGTTTAAAATATTTCCAATATATTTTCCACATTTATTCCAATTTATTTGACAATATAATATGTAAATTGCATTGAGTGATGTATAATATATAATATATAATAAATTGGATTAAATGCAACATTTTCTATTTGACCTAAAAAAATTTAATATAATTACAAACATTGAAAAAATAAGATTTAATTTTTCCATACTTCAATTTGTCAAATAAATACCAGCAAGATGATGGAAAAGCTTTGAAACTTGCAAATATCTAATTGGGAAATTCTTACATTTTTTAACATTTACAAAAACTTACAAACATTTAAACATTGAAGTAAGTATCTATATCTATTCTATTAATAATAATAATATAATAATATCTAAGGTTTCATATAAATATATAGCTATATTAAAAATTTCGATTGTCAACACAACTTTGAAATTTCTAAAATTCTAGCAAGAAGAAAAAAAATCCTAGGTACTATACCAACAAGAAGCACAGCAGTTGATAAATTCCTAGCTTGCTATAGGATAGCAACAACAAGCAGAATATAAAAAAAAATGCATGCAAATTTCTTTCTTCCATTTCAGCTACCCACACACATGCATGCGAACAAAAACAATAACAAACTTATTCAATGAATTTGTCTTTTTTTGTTTGCATCATCGTAGAAACAACAATAGTTGTAAATAATGCAAATTTTATATATGTACCTAAATAGAAATATTGAAAAAAAAATTTCATATTTTCATAGAAACCTGCAAGTGGATTAAAAACAAGTTAATTAAAAACCTAATATCTAATTGGATCTATTTCATCTTGCATGAAATAAATATATGCAAGGAATAAGCGGCTAAATAATCTAAACATTGTGCTGAAAAATTTGATTTAATCCAATTTATTTCAAGGTCTCATAAATTGCATTGAATTAAGCATTTTCTATCATTTAATTTGTAATTAAGAAAACATTCATTAAGTTGAGTTGTGGTCGACTGGTTAACGTGTTCGCCTTGCAATCAAAATGCCCGGGTTCGAAGCGGGCCAGCAGCTGCGCATTATTTTTCTTTTGATGTAAAAATTCGCTGCTATAAGTTATTCTGTTTATTCAATTTATTGAAAATAAAGAAATTATTTGAACTCAAAAAAATGAATTTACATAGAAATACCTTAATCTTGTCAAATATCTAATTGGCATATTGAAATAAATGCATGCAACAAGGAAGCCAGGCATAAAAATGTTATTTCTTCCAAAATGTTATTATTTTCAATACAATAAATTCGATCAAATTCAGATAATTCAAAACATTTCATATTTTTATACTTCAACTTCTCAATTCAATACATGCAAGTTGATTGAAAACCTTTTAAACTTGCAAATATCTAATTGGGAAATTGAAATAAATCTATGCAAGCAAAAGCAGCTAAAAAATGAAAAAAATTCATTTATCCAATTTATTTGCAAATAACATAAATTGGATAAATGGACAATTTTCTATTTGACGTAAAAAATATTCATATACTCATTGTAGAAATATTGAAAAAACTATTGAAATATTGAAAAAATCATTTTATATTTTTAAATATACAAATACCTAAAACTAGCATAAATGTTGGCATATTGAAATAAATTCATTCAAGCAGCAAGTGTCTAGCCCAAAACGTAAACATTGTGAAGGAAGAAATTTCAATATAAAAAACCAAAAGAACAATCATCGCTGCGCCTGCACAAATATCGGCATCGCTTCTGCGCACATTGTTCTGCGCAGATTGCTTCTGCGCACATTTAATCTCGAAAACAAAACTGCAAAGTCTCCATTTGCTTGCTACATTTGGAGTGATGTTAAACTTCAGAGCGAAATAAATTCTCTGTTATATATATACTCATTGGTTTTTTTTCTTCATGTTTTTAAGTGAAATGACTCTGTTAACACATGCTAGAGATTTATCAGAGTTAATGCAATCTCTAGATCATAATTTACACTCTATGGAGTCAGTGCAACCAAGTTCACAACCATGTGTGGAGAGTTAAAATGAAGAGTCGTTGGCATTATATGCCCGTATATGTAATTGGCGTGGAAATTTGACATTCAACAATAAAAAATATGCAGTAAATATGATTTCTGTATATATGTAATTTATTTTATGTTATTTAAAATTTTTGAATTTAAAGGTTAATTTATTAAAAAGAAAAAATTATTAAGCAAACACATAGATAATCAAATCTATGTAACTGCGAAAAAAAAATTTTAAATTTTAAATTTTAATTTTAAAATTTTTGAATTTAAAAGTTAATTTATTAAAAAGAAAAAATTATTAAACAAACACATTGATAATCAAATCTATGTAACTGCGAAAAGCTTCGCTTCTCTCGTGTGTCCAACGACGCACCTGTGTTTTTTTCTACTGGGGTAATTTTTCATTAATTATGGGGTGGAGTGTTTTTTCATAAAGTTAAGGTATTTTCTCCCAATGAAATCGTACCACAAAATGTGGGTTTTTTTAAAGTTAATTTTTGGGGATATTTTTTTTTTGTGCATTTTCGTGTTGCCAGTTACGAATCCAAATAACTTTGAAGGTGGCATACAATAGCTGTGCAAAATACATTTTTGGCCTTTAAAGATACGAACACTTTTAGGAATAAGCCAAACAATTTACTGACTGTTCATTAGAAGGGTTTCTGAAGTATCGAACTATGTTTGTACTGCATAAAATTAGCAATACTGTGAAACCAAAATATCTCTTAATAAAATTAATTTTGCAAGAACCCAAATAACATCGCTGTCAATAATATCCTAACAAGTTAATAAATGCCTGATCACTGCCCGTCAGTTCTTTGCTCATTCGGTAAATATTTCTGATTTTGTACTCACTCATATAAAGCGTTCAAGCAGCACGATTACTTTCAAGCAGAGTCTTATAATTTTTTATCGAAAGCTTCTAATGGAACTCTCTTGTCTTCTCTGTTCGTCATCTTATTTCCTCTATTTTCTTTATTTTTTTTTTTCCTCATACTATAAATAAGGTATACATTAAAATTTATGACAGATCGCGCTCAAACTTCTCACGAGGATAGAGCACAGTTTTGCCAAATCAACGACAACAATAATTTTTGCAAGACCATTAAGCGGGTTTCTTAAATAATCCTTTCGTTCGACTTTTTTGAGAGAATGCATTTATTACTTAGATTTGTTTATTTGATAATAAAACAACGCAGACAGAGCATTCAAGCACGCACTCAAATAATATATTTGTTTGAGACATATAGGACATAATAGGACATATAGGACTCTATACAATAATTTGGTTAATATTTATATTTACAACAAACTGATTTTGTTTGACAGTTTACACACATTTAATGCGAAAAGCTTTTCCGTACTTTTTTGTGTTTTTTTCTAGTTTTGCCATTTTTAATCCAAAAAGTAAGCGAACAGACCTAATTATCTGCCGGTCTTCACCTGTCTGCAGACAATGACAAATCTTAGAAAGTAAAAACTGTCATGTAAAAGCTTTTTGAGAACATGAGTCGTTCGGAGTCGGTATAAAACTTGTAGGTCCAGTTCTCGATCATTTTTGTAAAAAATTATAGCACGCACAAGAGAACAAGTTATAAGAATCTCGGTCAAAGTCCTTTCAAGGGCTAAAATGGCCAATTTGATTTGGTTTTTTTTTTTAAAAATTTTGTGAAAAAAATAATGTTAAAGTTTTGGTGTGCGTTCTGCCTACACCGAGAAAAAAAAACAATAGGGAAATCACCTAAGTCGGGTTGGGTAAAGAGAATTGTATGGGAATTATAAACTAATGGTTATTAACCTAAGCAATTTATGAGTTAATACAGCACACACTTTGATACCTTGAAAAAAAAAAATATTTCATTTACATATTTTAACAAATGCTGTATTAACAGATGCAGTATGTCGCAGTATTCTGTTGATAGCTGCAGTGAAGCTTCAGTTGTAATTAATATTGAATAAAACCCTCAACGTAACGTAGGAGTTTTGCTCAATGCGTAGCGTAGTGTCTTCATACACATGGGTATCGGGTTGGTGTGGGTTCGAATCTCAACGGCATGCGAACGTAAAATTTTTGCATTTAATATTTAATTCAATTAAATTCAATTTCATGTCTTGTTATAATATACGTCATGCAGAAAGAAAAGCCGAGAAGTCAATAATTTCTAAGAAAGAAACTGTGTTGTAAAAGAAAAATTTGTGTTGTTGCCGATTTCAGTCAAGCAAATCACAGAACAAGAGGCGGCAGCTTCAAAAAAAAAAACGGAAAATAAAAAAACCAAAACCCGAAATAGTTATATATTTTAAATTAATTGTTTTTTTAAGTAGTGAATAAAAAATTACCAAATACTTGGTTAATTTATCACCCAATAAAAATTGGGCATTCAACATGTAAAACTTAGGCGTTTTAATAAAGTACTTGGGTGGCTGAAAACTGTCAAAGCCATTTTATAAATTATACTAGGTTTTTCTTCAATTTAACATAAGCTATTTTCTCGGTGTAAGCGATGTTCATATAGCTATATAGTACTTCTACCAAAACAGCACACCGTTAATATTACTGGCACGCTGACCACATCGTAGTGGACTCAGATATTAAACATTTTTCAAGAGATAAAAGTTGTTTATGGCTTATTGCTATTTTTTAAAAATAACAATCAAACCTTAATGATAAACTGTGGGTTTCCAGCTTATTAAGTTAATAAATATTACAAAATTCAATGAATTTATAAGCTCAAATAGTTAGTTTATCAAAATGGATTAAGACTTATAGTTCTATTCTTAATTTAATTTTCATAATGTTCTTAACGCAAATTGGGGTCTTTTTCAATATAGTTTATTGCAATATAGTTTATTTTAATTTAACAAGTAAGGATTTAACGAAAAATTCGTAAGCAGGGATTTAAGGAAAACTTACCAAAGGGTAGTTTCTCACAATAACCAATTCCATGTCAATCGACTTTTTTCGCAAAAGTCAGCTCACGTCTTTTGCGAAATAAACGTTTGCAGAGAAGTACGTACGAATAAGCATGGCTGGTATTATGAATGTATCTTTGTATGTGCGTGTATTTTTGCAAAGGGAAGGGTGCAAAGAATGTATTGGAATAAGAAATAAAATAAAAAAACCACGTATATAAAAGAACTAAATTTAAATTTGCATATCCTGCCAAGCAAAAATCAGCATGTTGAAAATTGCTCAACCGTCATTCAGTCGCGTCAAAATGAAAGAAAATTTGTTGCTGATTCATATCACAATCGCATCGGTTGTTTCGAATCCAATCGAATGACATGAAATGAAGTCACGCATCGTATCTGAATTTATCAGATATGTGAACAAAAAAAACACGAACAACCAAAAAAGGCAAGCCAAAAGAAATCGTTGCAGTTGAGTGCCTTTTTTTGCCATTCGACATGTTGAAGATGTTGTTGCTAGTCCTTTCTTCGTTATTTTTTAATTTTTTTCTATTATATTGGCATTTTCTTTGACAAAATCAGCATCAAGGATAACATGCCCAAGATGGTCACATGTTAATTTTTCTTTAAGTTTCCAACGCAAGGCCAACAAATGTCAAAGAAGACAAAAATCACTTTGTTAAATTTGATTGAAAGGTCTTATTAGAGAAACATATTGTCCATTGTCCGTTTTTTGCTATTTTTTGTATATAATAATTTTTTTTGTCGAATAAATCCTTTCAAATTTTTTGAAGCACAAAGCAAGGCATTGGAAAGAAGTTGAATTAAATTTTAATAATATTAAATTTAGCTACATAGAAAAAGAGACAAAAGTTCATGTTTGATAGCACAATTATGTGTATTATACACTGAACCAAATCATGCTCTTGATGAAGAATAATGAATGAATTAAACGCATTAAACGAAATTCATTGATTTCAAGAAACAATGCATTGACTCGAAGAACTAATTCTTTGGCTCAAAGAAAAAAAAAAATAAAAAAATAAATGAATAAAAATTCTTTAAGTTTCATTTGTTTTTAATATAATTGTCATTTTTTGTAGCAATCTGCGCTTATTGAAACTTTTCTGTCATTTTTGTTGTTACTTCAAAACTAGTTTCAAATGTACATTCAAAATGAGAATCATAGAATGAGAATCAATGAGGTCATAGAGAATTGACCAAGGAAAAAAACTGCGTCATAAAAAATAATAAAACATTTGGTTTTTTTCTGAGAAAATCGCCTTGAAAGTCGAATTTTTAAAGAAAAAAACCTATTTTTTGACTTCAGGTGCTTATACATTTTTTGTTTATGACTTTATGGAAAAATTTTGCAAAAGTAATTTAAAGCAAATTTAATTTTCTTTTCAAAAAAGTATGGTTTTTTTAATCGTTGCAGAGATATGTTAGCTATGGATTAAAACGTAACGACACCTAATTTTTTGTTTTTCCCTCCTAGCCCCCTAGGGGGGCACTTGCGACCACCCCACCCATACAATTTTTTGCTCGTCTCATCACGAGGAATCAGCACCCACATTATAGTACTCTAAGTCTGGGACACCCTGTATGTACAATATATTAATTTCAATATAATCGATCCTAATCGACAATCCTAATCGATTAAGGACTTGCTCTTACATCCAGAGAACGCATTTATAGACTCAAGGTGATATTCATAGATTAATTTATTATTATTAACGCCGTATTTGTGGTGTAAATAGCGTATGTGCCGTAAGTTCCCAATAAACATTGTGGCGAGGGGTGATTCGATAACGAATTGCTTGTGAATCGTTTTTTTTAAAGTTTTCGAATAGTTTCATACCGACTTCATCAGAGGTTGGCTTGATGATTAAAGAAAGAACCGATTAAAATCATGACTTTCCTAAACTCCATTTAAGATGTTTTGAAACAAAAACAAAAAACAATTTTTTCCGACTTTTTAATATACAAATTTAAAAAAAAAATAAAGAAGTTTTTACTAACTTTATATTCTTAATACGTGTTAAAATAGCGAATATTTTTGTTTTTTAAATTTTATGTGTTTTTTTTTTTTAATTTTAAGTGAAAAAGACTAAATTTTCATAAATTTTTATATGAAAAAATTTTGTGAAATATTTTTTCTTCTGTTATGTGATTTCGTGCTTATTCCTCATATAAATAATTTCCACTTATAATTTGTTCAAGATTTTCATATGAATAAGTTCTCGTTAACAAATTGCTTTTTATTGTTTTGGCGACTCGTTAACAAATTGCTTTTTATATTTTTATATTTTGCTTTTTATAGTTTATGACGACTCGTTAACGAATTGCTTTTATTAGTTTCGGCAACTTGTTAACGAATTGCCTTTTCATAGTTTTGGCGACTCGTTAACGAATTGCTTTTTTCGGTTTTGACGAATGTATAACGAAGCTGAAAAAAAGTTGGTCAAAAAATGATAAAAAAAATAATTTCCAACTTTTGAAAAGCCAAATCTTTAAAAAAAAATACCTAAATAACAAAAAAAAAAAACAACAAAAAATAAATTTTTTCTAACCAAGTTGGGGTTCGAACCCATGTCTGCGAATGCTGGCTTTTATTAACAAGCAAATTAAGCAAGATGTATTCAGCATCTGAAATAGCTGAGTGGGTAAGGCGCCGGACTAGCAAACAGTAGACGTGGTTTCGAATCTTGACGTGGTAAGCTTGAATTTAGTTTTTTTTTTTTTTATATTTTATTTCTTATTTTTTATATGATTCGTTATCGAATTGCTTCTTTTAGTTTTGGAAACTCGTTAAAGAATTGCTTTTTATAGTTTTGGCGACTCGTTAACGAATTGCTTATAATAGTTTTGGCGACTCGTTAACGAATTGCTTTTTTCGGTTTTGACGATTCATTAACGAAAGAGGAATTTCTCCCGCTCTCGATATTATAAATGAATCGCTACTAATAATTGCTAATGAATGAAATGTACGAGAAAACGATTCGTAAACGATAACATTAGTGAATAATTTTTTTTATTGGGTTCATACAACTTACCACACATACGCAGTTTACATCACAAATTCGTCGTTCATTGAATAACACTAATAACTTTTTCTTCTTCAAGTAAATTTATATCATTAGTATTTTAAATTTTCCTTTAAATGCAAAATATCAAGTGTGATTTTAGAGTCTTATTTTTATTATTTTTCAGACTTTCTGGACCCTATGGGGAGGCTTACACCTCGAAAATCCGCCTTGGCTTCGCGCCTGAATTTAACTGATAAGCTTAAACTTCTGTTCAACTATTATCTAAACTATTCAAATCTTAGACAAAACTCTTTAAAGAGGTGCTTTTTCCATTATTTAAATTATTTTTCAAAACTTTGCACTGCTATTCTAACATATTCTATGGTTTAAAAACTTAAGAAAGCTTCACATAACTTAAAGTTTTTCATATGAAAACAAGTAAGTATAAACTACCAACTTTTTATTCACAGGAGTGAGTATATGTATGTGTTTTGACTTTAGTTGGTGCTTTTCTTGCTTGGTACCTACTACAACAAAATGTGAACTTCATACAAGCAAAACTTAAAAACTTTCAAGTTTTCCAAAAGCAATTGTTAGATCTGATAAAAGCCTTCTTAGATGGTTTTCCTTTTGTTACAGTTGGTTATGGTTTTTCTTTTTTTTTTCTTCTTTTCTTAGCCACGGAATGTTTGCAGAGAAAGCTTTTGTTAGCAATATTTTCTCAGAAGAAACTTGTACAATGCCTGGCATGTGTGTTGAAGTGATTCTTTATTAACGCACTCAAGTTGGCCAAGTTAATGCTGGGTTTGCTTTTGAAGAGAACGGAAATGTTGCTACTTACACACATACGTCGACATATATGCATATATGTAGGTGCAGGAAATCGTATGGGAACATGTGTTTTTTTACAAAACAGCCATAGATGCACTCAACCAACCAACTAACCAACATAAACCGCTTATATTAACGTTTAAATTTTTACATTATATCGTGTTTGTACTTAAAATGGTTTCGACTTTGTCTGCATATGTACTGCCTTAAGTTCTTTTAGCTGTTTTAAAATTTTCCTTATATCGTGTGGCTACTTAAAATGGTTCGAATTTTATGAATACATATACTGTTTTAAGTTTTTTTTTTTTTTGTATTCGTTTATTTTGCTTTGCAATTAAGTTGTAGTGTTGTGTCTATTTAAATATGCAGACACTAGCTTGACCAAGTTGAAAACATGTACGGAATATTATAAAACTTAAAAATACATTAAAATTAATACATTCAAGAAAATGTTGTAATTTAATGTGCAACAGCAATTAGAGTTAAACTGCATTAATTGGTGTTGGCAGTTAGCAACGGTCTGGAGCTGAAACTTTCGAACCGCACCACTTCAGCTAACTGCTATTTAGCAGTTGATATGAGGGCATTTTATAAGTAATCGGATTTTCTGTCACTTAAAAAGATGCAAAAGTTCACCATTTTATAATTGCGAAATTTTAGTTGCTAGGCCAAAGATAAATAAAAGTAATTTGAAAGGTTCCTATAAATTTTTTTCTTCTTGTAGGTATTTTTATACGTCGTCGTTTCTGATGCTTATGAAAAAAACCAAACCTAATAAGCAGATCAGGTGCTCGTTAAATTTGATAACAGGTAGATCAGGCACTTAAGCTTAAATTAACCCTTATTAATTAAAAAAAAAGATGTGTGCGTGTCAGCTCCAAACCGCGACCGGAGTTTACACCTCTAGATTGATAACCTTGAAATTTGAGATGTATACAAAAGGTAAAAGGAATAAAGGCATATCTTATATTACATAAAGGATTGCATACTTTTTAAATTTTAAAATATATATTTATTACATATATTACATAAATTCGTTATGAGGTAAATTGATGAATTTCATTAAGGCTAGATTCTTCACTGACCACCTGCAGTAAGTTTTTGCGAAAATCAAAATAATGTTAATCAAGTTGAAGAGCGTGCAGCAAGTCTCTTTCACTGATCGGAGAGCGCAAGAACTTCGTATAAAAAAACGTGCAAATCTTGCTGAAGGTGGTCAGTGAATCCATGGCATAATGATTTACAAGGTAGGAGTGACAGTTCTGTTGGCGATTTGAAATGGTCAAAAACACATCGAAAAGAGAAAACGAAGAAGCAGCAAAACAGATGACAAGTTAAACTTTGCATTGATTTGACAACTCCCGGTCGCCGCTCGTGAGAAAAAAGGTAGTTGTCAAGGCTACCTTGTAAATTATTGTATCATGAGTGAATCCAGCCTAATAGTAGCGTCATTATTAAATACGGTAATATTAGGTTTAAGGTAATCGTGAAAACATCGTATCAATGGTTGTACCAAATCTAGTCGTTCCCAGTGTTCTACCAGAACCTAAATCTAAATTAACGACTTCTTTAAAAAATTCCATTATGGTCAATCCTTCATCTGTATGATGAAACAATTGAAAATTTGCTTAAATTTTTCATATATTTTCTTTTTAAGATTAATTTGTAGACATATTTTGTATTTAATGTCCCGTTATGTCGCAGGAATAAAAAAATCCAGCTAATTGTAAATCCAGCAAGTTTTATTTAATTGAAATCGGTTGAAAATTTGTAGTTATTCTATTTAAAGTATTTCTAAAATAACTATGTTTTATTGTTCTTACTTGCGAAGAACTCAGTTCAAGCAAAACAGCATGAAAAACAATGATTTTCTGCTGTTTTTAACGGATTAACCCATTTTAGCCCGCTGGTCAATTTTTCGACCACTAACTTTCAAATTCATTTCTGGAAAAAATAAAGATTTTTTCAAACTCTTTCCGAATATATATGGTTTAGTTAAATGGAAATTCAGAAAAAAAAAAAATTTTTTATATTTCCTGTTTTTACCTATTCAGGTAAGCGGTTAAAAAAAAAACCCTTTTATTGACAATTTTTTAAAAAATCAAAAAAAATATATAAATGTAACGTATACTAAAACTATTTCGGTATGAGAAATGAAAATATGAGAATATTATGAATATGAGAAATTAAAATCAGTTGGTTTTGGATAACACAGTTTAATTTAACTATGTGTTACCTGTGTGATAAAACACAGATGGTCGAATTTTCGACAAATGGCCCTATATGTATACTTTTATTATATACAGTTTAGTTAAATGGAAATTCAGAAAAAAATAAATTTTTTAAATTTCCTGTTTTTACCTATTCAGGTAAGCGGTTAAAAAAAAAAACCTTTTATTGACAATTTTTTAAAAAATCAAAAAAAATATATAAATGTAACGTATACTAAAACTATTTCGGTATGAGAAATGAAAATATGAGAATCAGTTGGTTTTGGATAACACAGTTTAATTTAACTATGTGTTACCTGTGTGATAAAACACAGATGGTCGAATTTTCGACAAATGGCCCTATATGTATACTTTTATTATAATATTTTCACATGTCACATTTACATATTTTTCATTTAATAAAAATAACAATATTTTATTTAAAATATTTGAATTTTTGTAACAGATTGGGCTATTTTTCGATTTTTCGACCACTTCGTAGCTGAAAATTTTTAATTCGAAAAAATCTCAAACTTTGGAATTTTCTGAATTTGATCACTAAAAACAAAATCTCAAAATTACCTTACGAAATTCCAACGCGTTCTGGTAGCGGACCAAAATGGGTTAATGCTTACAATTTAATACTAAGTAACTCGACACACTTTTTAACTAATTTTGATGAAATAAAACTTGCTGGATTTATAATTAATCAAGCTTTTATATTAGCTACTATCAATTATAATAAAAGCGCACTTTAATACAAACTACTCGTATGAGCAAGAGCTACGCACAAACGCACACAATTTTTTTGTTGTGCTGTGGCTAGTTGAACTTAAAAAGAGAAGATAGAGAGCAACATGAAGTTTATTGAAACTCTCGCAAGCACAAGCTGGTTAAAAGAAAACGACCAAGCAATGCGTGGCATCGGGGATGATTTCATACAAATCTTTATATTTTAATTAAATAAACTTAGTATTGAAATTTAAAAAAGAAAATACCCACATAATGTGCTGTAGCACAAATATGATATTTTAAAACTAATTTCATAAACATCGGCCAAGTACTTTTGGAGTTTTACAAAAATTTGCAATTCAATTTTATCCAATAGTAGATAGCTGCTGTGTGTATTTTGTTGGTATTTCTTTGTTTTTGGTATTTCTCTGCTGTGAGTATGTATTTTGTTGGTATAACACTGATTGCGTAACACTTGATTTTTTTAGATAACGCTCGATTTCACTCGCCATTAAATTTTCATACCGCGTGCAATATATGAAATCGGTTCTAAAGGAGTAAACTCAAAAAAAAAAAAAAAAGAAGAAAGAAAATGAAATTGATACCTGACACTCCTGTACCAGTGATGATTTTAAGGGATTCTTAGGACTTATTTGAGCCTTTTTGATTTCGTGATTTGAAAAGAAAAATGGTCAGTAGTTTCTGCCGCTAATTCTGCCATCTCTAAAATGTTAAAAAAGGGGTAAAATATTTAATGAAAATGGCAAAATATCTGGCTAATACACTTAATGCAATTTTTGTGGTTGAAATCAACATTTTTCCTGTATATAATTATATTTTCAACTTTAATGTTGAAATTTTTAACCTTGCATTGGATGAAATCAATATATGTATATTTATAATTTAAACCTAAAAGACGAATTTTTCAACTTTTCAGTTAAATTTTTCATCTATTTGATTAAAGTTGTTCACCTTTTTTTAATAAAAAAATTATTTAATCCAAAGAAACGAATTTTTCAACTTTATTACTTAACTTTCTCAACTATTTTGGCTGAATATTTTGTCTTTGCTTAGTTCGAAAATTATTTCAACCTTAGGGTCGAATTTTTCAACAATAAAGTTAAATTTTTCAACTATTTATGTCTCTATCTTTTTTTAGTGGAAAAATTATTTGAACTTTAGAAACAAATTTTTCAACTTTTTTTAGTTGACTTTTTTAACTATTTTGGAAAAGTTATTCGTCATTACTAAGTTCTAATCAAAGGGAAGAATTTCTCATCTTTTAAGTTTACATTTTCAACTATTTAAGTCCAATTATTCGTCTGTATAAGGTTGAAAAATTTATTTATTTAAAAAAACTGATAAAAAATTAAAGCAATTGTTTGAAAAAGTCAGCTTACTTGGTTGAAAATGTTTTTTGACCTTGAATATTAAAATTTTCTACACTACAATTTTTTCTGTTGGCGTAGCCTGCTGCCAGTATTCAAAAATATTTGAATAAAATTTGAAATAAATTATTAAACGCGGCGCCTACTGCAATTTAAAAAAAAAGGAATTGTTTACATTTTTGAAGTGTATGGCTTTTCATCAGTTTAGTAACAATCGTTGAAAGGACAACATGGATGTAAGTGGACTTGTGGACGTGGAATTGTTCCTATTTATTTTTATTATGGATTATGTGAAGGATAATTCTGGACTAATACTTTAGTTGAATTTTTCAACTTATTGGGTTGAAAAAGTCAACCTTTTAGTAAAATGTTTCAACTTATTGGGTTGAAAAAATCAACTTTTAGTTAAATTTTTCAACTTTTTTGGTTGAAAAGTCGGTCTTCAAAATGTATTCTTCAGCTACTTGGGTTGAGAAAACCAACCATTTTGTTAAATTTTTCAACTTTTTCGGTTAGAAAAGTCAACCTTTAAGTTTAATTTTTCATCTTTTTCGGTTTAAATTTTTAACATCTTGGTTGAACAAATTTCAGTATGTAATTTTTTTTTTTTTAACTTTTTGGTTGAAGTTTTCAACTTTCCCGTTGAATAATTTGACCCAAAGGTTTAATTAATCAACTTAAATAGTTGAGAAATTTCATATTTTCCCGTTTTTATACTTTAAGGCCTAAATTTTCAACTTTAAAGTTAAGTTATTCAACTTATTACGATTAAATTCTCATCAAAAATAGTTGAAAATTACTTATATACTAACTTGTTTACTCCAAATATGGTTATGGTTTACTCCAAAATTTTTAACATCTTGGTTGAACAAATTTCAGTATGTATTTTTTTTTTTTTTAACTTTTTGGTTGAAGTTTTCAACTTTCCCGTTGAATAATTTGACCCAAAGGTTTAATTAATCAACTTAAATAGTTGAGAAATTTCATATTTTCCCGTTTTTATACTTTAAGGCCTAAATTTTCAACTTTAAAGTTAAGTTATTCAACTTATTACGATTAAATTCTCATCAAAAATAGTTGAAAATTACTTATATACTAACTTATTTACTCCAAATATGGTTGAAAATTTCAACTTTTTTGGAAAGGATGTATATTACAACATAAAAAGTTGAAAAAATAAACCTAAATTTCGAACCGTGTAGTATTTTCAGAATGTAATGTAGCAATTTTGAAAAAAGCCAAAAGTGGCTGAATTGACAATTATAACTGTCCTCAGAGCATAATCTATCGCTTTATTATCTTAACTTCTTTAAGGAAAAAGAGCTATAATACTGTTTTTTGAAGATTTTATGCTACCGTTTTTGCACAGCTGTTCCTTCCTTCTCGTACTTTTGTCTAGTGTTGCTTTTGTAGATTGCTTAGCAGCTCATTCTGCTCATATAGCTCTTCGCATAGACTAACCGCAGGCTTCAATTGCTGACAATTATGATAATATTGCTGCTGATGTTGATGATGATGATGGTGGACGCACACACCATGCATCATGCATGCGCAGACATGAATGTTTTACAGACGCAAATAGCTGCCCATTGGACGTATCTTATTAGATAATGGCCGGGTCTCTCTCCATCGCTTAAGAATTAGCGGTCTTTTTATTAAAGGCCCTGAGTTTCAAAATAGAGAAATTATTATGCTGTTGTTGTTCTCGTAATTGCTGCATGTTTAGTGTTGCTGCGTCTGCCGATGAGTGTCATTAGCTTTGGCTTGACCATGATTTGCGCGGCTCAGCTTGTTACGCATGCGTGGCTTAGTTTGCAATTTAAATTATTTTTAGTTGTTATTGTTTTTTTTTTTTGTGCCGATTTATTATGGATGGTATTTCTGATGCTGTTGTGGTTGAAGTTTCTGCTGTTATTGTTACACGCTGCTTAATTAAAATAGTTGTGAAGGTTTTGTTGTTGTTTTATTTATGCCGTAAATGACTGCTTTTAATTGACGGTTGTTTGTTAGAAACACGCAGAACGTTTAACTTAATGTCGTTGAAATTGTTTTTGTTATTGTTGCAATCATCATTATCGCTGCGATTATAATTCATTTGAATTGAATGTAAGTTCATTAATTCACACACTTGAGGAATGAAAATTATTTTTATTTGTGGGTAGATATGTTTTTTTTTTTGTAAATTGGAATAAATTGTAACTTTAACACTTTTTTGCATCAGTCAGACTTAACCACGCTATTGCAACATTTTCAGAATAACAACTGAAACGTCAAGCTGTTCTGATCATGCCTGCCAAGCTCACGATCACAATCGTTACTGAAATAAATTCAAATATATTGAAATTCTTCTTATTCACGCAACAGCAACAGCAACAGCATCCTGTCATAGTTGCTGCGAACTAAATAATATTTAATTTATGCACGATCTCGAACAATTGAAAGTGCAAAAAAAAAAAATGCAAACCCTAGAGCAAGCAACAGAGGGTTGCCTCTAGGTTAACAACGTTTGTGTAAATTTGTTTAGTTTGCATAAACAGCAGCTAGTTGTTAGAAGTGCTGGCTTTCTCTTGCCGGTGAATACAAAGGATCAACATGCAATCTTTTCTATAGAGCCCATCAACACACATACTACACACTACCACACATACAGACAACATTGTTTTTAAGGCGTTCTTTTACGGCTTCACATAAATTATTATAAGAAACCCTTTTTAGTGCCTGACGGACGCGTCTATTCGTCACATAGACAGTTTTACCACCACTACGTTTGTTGGTTTCATGATTTTTTTTTTTTGCATACGTACATTTTTAAGCTGTTTTGATAAATTCCAAGATCCTTTAATCCATATTTTGATTGATTTGCGTAATTTGTAATATTTTATGTTATGTTTTGCTTGGTATGTATTTATTTTACTTTTATTTTGTTTTTTTTTTTTTACCCCCAACACATCTTTAGACAATTTTAAATTAATCTTTGCATTTATGCGCACGCGTTGCCACATGCTGTGCAAGGATACGCAATTTGATTGAATGTTGTGAAAAACATCGAAAGGTGTTTTTGTGTTTTGGCAACTGTTTGCCAAAAAGGCGTTAATATTATTAAAGGCTTTGTTAACGTGTTTTTTTAGAAAACAATGGAATGTGCTTGAAAATATTGTACATATTGTTTGAATGCTAGAGAGTTTAATTTAAGTTACAAATATATTTATGCTAGAAAATAAATATGTAAATATTTTAAGATTTTAGTAGCACTGGTCTGCAAAACCAAAAAAAATTTACTAAGATTTTCATCCTATAATCAGTTTTCCTGTATCATCTTTTGTTTTTGAGAGATTCTGAGTAATTTTCAACAAAAGTATGGAAATTATTTGCTGTATTTCATTATTTGAGCAAACATCTTAACGCGGTCTTCTCATTCAAAACCCGTTTTTTTGACCCTTTTTAAAAAAATTCTTATTTGAAAACGCAAAGAATAATTGAAAACTTTTTTTATTTATTGTATTACAAAAGGTTCAAAGTAAATAAAAAAATTTTTTTGCCTCGATACGTGGGCTGTTCAAAAAGTAATGAGACTTCAAAGTTGGTGGTGAAAAAAAAAGGTGTCGTCACGGCGGCCACGATTCCGGGTCTCCGGAGCGTCTGAAATGAAAAAAAAACGGGGTTATAATCAGTATAGATGTTATTCTCGGGTGAACTTCAAGCTTAATTTTGTGATTTTTTTTGACAAAATGGCGGCCATTCAAAAAAAAAATTTCAATTTCGGGTTTTTTTTTTGTAGTTTAGTGTAAAAAAAAAATAGTAAAAAATTTTTTTAAACTATGGCCGAGGTTCACCCGAGAATGGTGACAATTCTGCGTCGATTCCATTTTGTTTCATGAAAATCGGTTCAGTTGAACTGGAGATATCATGGCCGCCAGTTCGAAAAACGTGGGTTCGAGATAAGCGCGTTTAAAGTTTGAAGTAATTTTTTTGGGAAAAAAAAAAAAAAATCAAAAATGTTTAAATGCAGTTTTAAAGAGCTGACAATTTTTACTTACAAATATTAGTCGGCGATGCCAGCTCCATACAGGCCACCTTCCTCTTTTTCGTAGAAACTGCTTTCTGCTGCCCTCTCTGCTCTGCGAGCCGTTCTGCCAGCTTTTGATGATGCCGCAGCTCGAGTCTCTGATCGGTTCAATCTGTCTTCATTGCGAGATAGTGCGTATTCGTATGCGTTTTTGCCAATCGCAATACCCATCAAACCCATAATTTTAAGTATGGGTATAAAACCGTCGTTGAAGAGGCACGTTGCAATGAAATTGGCCACTTCGATGGTGCGTGCGCCTGAGTTGATGTGTTTGGGCGAAAGTGACCAAAGAACAGAATTGTAGGACTCATTGGAATTCTGAGTTTCAGATCCAAGGCATCTTTCAAGCAAATTATCTGCCGACAGCGCTTCGTAAGCTGGTTTTATTACCTCCATCACCTTCTTGTCCATCAGACCTTGCTTCACAAAAAAGGCTGTATCTTCTAAAGTATTTCGAATTTCTAAAAATCCTTTTAGGGGCATATTCACAACTACTCAAGCTATAAATAAATGCAAAAAAAAGTTGAAAAAAAAAGTTGCTCAATGAGAAGACCCCCTTAAGGGGATGAAGCACCAACAAATTTTCAATAAATCAAAATTTTTTTTTATAGAATTTGTTAAAATGAACCTTTAAGGCCGGCAATACATTAAGAGTAGAGTAGAAAAGAGTGATATTGAGGTGATGGTTTTTATTAGAACAAATTTGTTCAGAGCTTTAACATTTTCAAATTTGGTAACATATACATTTATGTTTAAAAAAAATATGTGTTTTTTTGCTAAAAACAAAGATAGCGCTGGCTACAACGATTACTGTTAAATACCTCTTTTCGCACTGCGGGCACTCTGCTGGCTTCTAGATTGACAAAAAAAAAAATTTTAATTTTAAAACGTAATGAAAATATCTTCTATCTGAATGGGACAGAATTGTAAAAAACGTTTCTTTAAAAATTTATACGTGAAAAGATAATTGCATTTTTGTCTTATTTTTTGTTTTACATTTTGAATATAGAGATTTTAAAAGACTATTTTAAAAATCAGTTTCATTCAGATAGAGGATATTTTCATACGTTTTAAAATTAAACATTTTTTTTTAAAGTCAACCTTCAACCACATTTTTTTTGAAAAAAAAACATTACTTCAATATCACTCTTTTGCACTCTATTCTAAATATACCGCCGGTTAATCGTTACGACCAATTAGAGTGGAAAGAGGACCCCTTCCTGAGATCTCTTAACAGACCTGCAAGCCGAGGAGCCTCTTAGCTCCGAGCTGACTGCCCTGCTGGCAAGCAGTTGCCAGATGATCGGAACTAGGAACGCCTCTACACCCAGATCCGTCAAGAGCAGGGTGATGGCGGTCGGTAGGACTTTATGAATAATACGCTCTTTGCCTAGGAGTGCCACTAACATACACTCTTTAACTGTAAGTGAACTTTCAATAGTCAAGACCAGGAAGTGGAGAGCAGTGTTCGTGATTTCGCCTTTGCTGTACGAATGTAAACCCATTAATTACCAAAAATTTAAACATTGGAATTTTTTGATGAAACTTTCAACAACGACTACATTTAGCATGTTTAATATTTAAAAAGGACAGCAAAAAAAAAATAATTCCACAAGCAGTTTTCTGGCAAACGGGCGTGTGTTCGACCACATGCAGGTATAATTAGGTGCCTGGACATTTTTTGTTTGGTAAATTTTGTTTAGTTCATTTAATAATTTATGTAAGTCATTTAGACAAATATAAGACCAAATAAGGTTTTAAATAAATGCAGCTAGAGTTAGATAAGTACATAAAAGAAAAAGATAGTTTTTTAATGGTTTTTTTTTTTAAAAAAAAAAAAAATATTGGGAATTATTCAATCCGTGGTTTTTTATTTTGACGTGTGAAACGAAGTTCTAAATACAATTATTTGTTCTCGTGGAATAATTTAAAGCATTTTTCTGTGTGAAGGTGAACGTTACATTTCTCACATTTGAATATGGTGGCCCTTGGTGTGCACACAATGCAACGGCGACGAGCACTGGTCTTCAATGGAACGTTCAAGCCTTCTACTTGAGGAAGGTTTTATTGCATATAATCAGGGTCCGAGTCTTCAACAGATGAAGGCTCCGTTCCGTCCATGGTATTTTCCGACGCAAGGAGCAAAAACTTAATCACCCAATTTTTGAAGTCAAGCTGTAACATAGGATTTGATTTTTTAGAAGCTGCTATGAAATAATGCAGTTTCCATGCATTAACAACATTGCTGTCTAAAAATTTAACCCAGAGGTCACCACCACTTTTTGCCACGATTGCCGATACGGTAATTGGCAACTCCATTGCCGTGTAAGTCCACGCCGCCCATATATCTATTATAATTATTGAATGTGAGAGGCTGAGGAACACTATTTTTTTTCTTTGCTGTATCATTGCACCGTTACCATTGGATCAATTGCATCGTAATTTGTTGCTATAGTAACTTCTGAATTATCCATCCAACGAATTATCATAACGTTACTTTGTATGTCGTATATATAGTCGGTTTCGTGCTTTTTCAAAACTTTTTTCCCAGTTTTCAAAGGGGTTACCGGTTGCGCAGAAGCCTTTTTCTCTCAATAAGCACATCAAGTAATGTGAGGTAAAAAAATTGTCAAAATGGACGGTATGGTGCATTGGATGCCTACAGTGTGATAAAAGTTCCATTACGACGGATGCACCAAGTCCGAAACACTTATTATAAATGGCAGATGCACCGGAATACGGGATGAACTGAAACATATATCCATTGCCAGAACAAAGTGCCCACAGTTTATACCCGAAACGAATTGGTTTTCCTCGTATGAACATTTTTGCTGAGTGGCGGCCAAAATAGGGTACCATAGTCTCGTCGATCGATTAATGCTCCGCAAAAACACCGAACTGCATGTAACGTTTGTTGAGCTTATCAAACAATGGCCGAACCTTTGCGTACTTATCATTTTTATCCAAATTGTCATTATTACGGATATGAAAGTTTGCTTTTAATTTCGTGAGCATGTTTCGCGACATTGTTTGACGAATTATAGGCATGCCGAAAGCTGGATCCAAACTTCAATACAATGTTGTTTGTGGGATATTGTGATACCCAGAAAATAGAAGAATACCAATGAAACGTTGTATCAGATATTTGCCGCAAATATTGCCGATGTTATTTTTTTTGGGCTGAATATCGATTTGTTTCGTCCACAAGAAGACTTTTTATTTCCTCGTCAAAAAATAATTGAAATAATTCAAATGGACTTTTATTGCTTATAGTTTGGAGCAGTGGCTCCTGCTTATCTTTTATCAATGGCTCATGTACAGGTTGCATATCGTAGGCATTACGTTTGGTTTTGTTTTTCCAAACGGGCTTAAAATCGGTTGCAGGACGATATTTATGTTTGGGTAGTTCTTTTGGTGACGATGGTTGTGGTTCCTCCTCTGGAACTTCAACTGCAGGTCCACCATAATCTACAGTAACAGATGAGTAAATAACTTCGATTGAACCTTTAAATGTGCTCTTGACTAGTAACATAAAATAAAGTAAACAATTTGAAAACAAAATACCTGCTACTTCGGTCAACGGATTTTCATTCAAAATAATATTCGTGGAAACTATGTCATCATCTAAGTTTTCACAATCAGAATCGTTGGCATTATTTTCAGGGGGCAGACAAATAACAGTTTTAATTTCGGATGCTTTCCCATCTGTATTGTCAGGTTCATCATCACATCAATTATCGATGATTGCTTGCAATTCTGCGTTTGCAAGGTATTTTCGGCAAGACATTTGGCACAACTTTTTTTAGAAATGACATACTTGTTTCGAATAGTAATAACTAATATATATACTACAATTCTAAATTTCAATAAAGTTCCCGCTACACGATAAAAACACCTGTTCTATGAACAAATACTCTCTTCCTGATAAACAAAGAATATCAAAGTCGAAGACACTATCAGTACCAGCGTGTGGTAGAGCATACGCCTAATTTTACTGTTATCAAGCATCACATATACTTTTTACTTGTGTTTTTAAATTGTCTGCTCTACTTATTTGGACTTTTGACAACATATAACAGTACAAAAATAATAAGTTTTTTGCATAATGTATCAAATACAATTGAATTTAAAAAAGTATATTTTTGGGCACTTTTTAAACCCCCTTTAGGAAAAAGGTAAGGATTGGGTTAAGCACTTAAGAGTTCCGAAGGGTGGATGGCAATTTTTAAACTATAAAAATTATGAATGAAATTGAATAAAAATGCTTTCTTTAGGTGGATTTTCAATCTATATAAAAAAATCCTTTTTTATCGTAACGACTGCAGTAATTTCATTTTATCTCAATGTTATATACCAGATATGGTTTATTTTATAGTTTTTATTTATATAATAGTTTTTATTATTATTCACAGATTTTTTGAGCTTACAAAAACTAAAAATAATCTATTTATTATTCCAAAACAGATATCCACTGCATTGTGAAAGCATGAAAAAGGACTAAGAAACAAGCAGACAATGAAACATTTTTATGTAAAGGGTGCTTTTTTTAGAGGTTTGTTTTTCGAATAGAGATAAAACTGGCATTTTGTGGTCAAATCTGGCAACTCTAATGTCATTTATGTTCAGTTTGGTTTGCCATTTCATCATGAACAGGTTGACAAAAGAACAACGCTTGCAAATCGTGCAAATTTATTTCGAAAATAATGGTTCAGTTCGCGAAGTTTACCGCAAGCTCCGTCCATTTTATGGTCGACATAATAGTCTATCAGAGCAATTAATTCGGTTAACCATGGATCGTTTTCGCACTACGTTTACTCTATGTGATAATACGCATCCGCAGAGACGTCGAACAGTGCGCACCGAAGAAACAATTGCCGCTGTAGAGCAAAATGTTGAAGAGGACCCGAATGAATCGATTCGCCACCGTGCACAGCAATTGGAGCTTTGTCCATCAACTTTATGGAAGATTTTGCGCAAAAATCTTGGCTTGCGACCTTACAAGATCCAGCTTGTGCAAGAATTAAAGCCGCGAGACCATGCAATGCGTCGTGATTTTGGTGTATGGGCCGAAAATGAGATTGATCTCGATGCTGATTTTCATCGCAAAATTTTGTTCAGTGATGAGGCTCATTTTTGGTTGAATGGCTACGTCAACAAGCAAAATTGCCGCATTTGGAGTGAAGAGAATCCACATGAGACCCTTGAGACGCCATTACATCCACAAAAACTTACTGTTTTGTGTGCTCTATGGGCTGGTGGAGTCATTGGGCCATTCTTCTTCCGAAATAATGCTGGAGAGTCAGTTACCGTTAATAGAGACCGGTATAGAGCCATGATAACCGACTATTTAGTTCCCGAATTGGATGGCACGAATGTGGATGAGTTGTGGTTCCAACAAGACGGCGCTACATGCCACACAGCGCACGTCACAATTTATTGAAGGAAACATTCGATGAGCGCATAATTTCGCGGAATGGACCTGCCAATTGGCCACCAAGATCGTGTGATTTGACACCATTGGATTATTTTCTTTGGGGACATGTGAAGTCGCTCGTCTACGCCAGCAAACCAGAAACGTTAGGGGACTTGGAAGCCAACATTCGTAGCGTTATTGCCGACATACGGCCCCATATGCTCGAAAAAGTGGTTGAAAATTGGACCTGTAGAATTAGATTTATTCGAGCCAGCCGCGGAGGCCACATGCCCGAAATCATATTTAAACATTAATGGCATAAAATTATCCTTCCAATAAAGCCAAATTGATGGACATTTAAACGATTTTCTTGTGTTTTATTTCAATTCGAAGTTCTATACCTCTAAAAAAAAACACCCTTTATTAGAAAGGATAAGAATTCACGCTTGCTTTATTCCTGAATTCTAAGCTAAAATTAAATAAAAAAAATCTGGCCTATATCTTTAAGACTAGATATCTACAAGTACATTTCTCGTAAAAGTAATATAAAATTTTGACGCTGATGCAGTGAGTACTGGCATGATATTATTCAGGACCAGATAAAAGTTAAGCCTCACAATCATGAGCGACAGGGCCGAACTCCAAACTGAACAGCTATTAACATATGTATATTTTCTTCTGGAAACTTTTAAGTTTAAGGCTATCTATAAGGCTGGGCCGATTTGCAAAACTTTGTTGCCTGGGCGCTTTTTGGATCGGACATGAAAAGTTATAAAAAAAAGTTATTAAAAAAGGGGGACGATAGGGGTGCACTTTGCCCTATCACATCTTCAATTTTCTGAATTCTTTCTTTAGGAATTTCTTAAAAAACGTTTTTGTATATAAACGTGCAAAAATGAATTCCTCGTACTCGATTTAACCTAAAACTGGTCTCACATTTATACGTTTTTATACAAAAATTTATCGTAGCAAATATCTAAAGAAAAAAATTCTACCAATTCAAGGTGTAATATTTTTTAGAATTCGTTATATTATTTAATATTTTGATATTGATAATCCGAATTAAATCTTATTTTTTTGGGTTGAAATTTTGCCAAAGATATTCTTTTTATTCAAATATTATATGATGCGAATTTAGGCCAAATCGGCTTATATATATACATTTTTTTTTTAAATTGACCACAATGCCACCTAGGGGAATCTTAAAACACAAAAAGATTCTGGAGGACCACACGAACACATGTTGTTAATATAAGGTGGATGGTCAAAAAGACATACCCACCAACGCTAAGATTATGCCTCGAATTTTGTGAATTTTTTTCTTTATGAATTTTTTACGATAAATTTTTGTATAAAAACGTTTAAATGTGAGACTGATTTTAGGTTGAATAGGTTTCTAGAATTTTATTTCTGGCATCAGTTTTGTTTTAGCTGTACGCGTTTATATACAAATATTTTTTTAAAAAAAATCCTAAGGAAAAAATTCACAAAATTGAAGATGTGATAGGGTAAAGTGCACCCTTATCGTCTCCCTTTTTTTTTTTTGGTTTTTGTAATAACTTTTCATGCCCAATCCGAAAATTTCTCAGGTAACATCAATTTTTTTACCTCCATACAAATCGAGCAAGACTACTATCTATCTATATATATCAAAATCTAATGGTGTCCGTATGTTACTCCATTACTTCTGAACCGTTACAATGGTGTTGTTCAAATTCAGGATGTGCTTAGTCAGTCAAAGCACGGGTTTAAAAACTTATTTATATAACATCGGATGAGCGGTTCTCGAGATATTGCAAAAAAAGCGGATCCCCTTTCGCCCATACGATTTCTCATATTAAGTAGCTAAAAATCAGTTTTTCTTTCTTTTTTTAAATAAAAATGAGCTACGCTTACTTTCAGGAGTAGCGAAGCGTGACGGGTATAAGCTAGTTTGAATATAAAATTCATTCTTATGGGAAAACAAATTAAAAAATGTGCTTGAGAAAATATTAGAAAACTGCAAATCATGTTACTTAAAATAATAAATATAATATTAAAACGAAAAATTTTAAAAATTAATACATAAGATAAAATCTTTCTATACATGAAAAATAAACTGTGGCATTTTTTTATTTATATTTAGTTTTTAGCAATTTTAAAAAAAAAATAATTTTTAAGAATTACACTTAGAGCTTTATGCCAAGTAATTTCATGAAGCAACAGGTCGCCACAACAACAATGCTCTTTACAGAACTACCACCAGCAGACTAGACAGCTGTTTCGTTGGTCGCTACACCAACTCATCAGTAATCTTCTGTGGTTCATGCAGTCCATTAACTTTGAAAATCTTATAAGCACACCTTCTGCTAAAACCAAAGCGGAATTGCAGATGTGTGCTTTCCAATTTAAAAAGCAATGTTTTTCTACTTCTTAGCACAAAGCAAAGGTTCAAAAAATTGACTACATTAATTCTGCAAAGACTTGTTGTTGCGCTCTTTGTTTACTTCTTTTCACGATTCCATTCTTTGGCACCAACAATACGTTGATATTAAACCATAGAAGGCGTGAGAAGTTTTTTTTTGAAAAAAGATGACTCATCTTATTTTCTGAGGTCGGGCTCGTACCAGTTTATTCATGAAAAATAAATTGTGGCATTTTTTAATTTATATTTAGTTTTTATCAATTTAAAAAAAAAATTAAATTAAATTAATTAAATTAAATTAAATAAAATGTGCTTTGTACTAAGAAGTAGAAAAACATTGCTTTTTAAATTGGAAAGCACACAACTGCAATTCCACTTTGGTTTTAGCAGAAGGTGTGCTTATAAGATTTTCAAAGTTAATGGACTGCATGAACCACAGAAGATTACTGATGAGTTGGTGTAGCGACCAACGAAACAGCTGTCTAGTCTGCTGGTGGTTGTTCTGTAAAGAGCATTGTTGTTGTGGCGACCTGTTGCTTCATGAAATTACTTGACATAAAGCTCTAAGCGTAATTCTTAAAAATTGTTTTTTTTTTTTTAAATTGCTTAAAACTATAAAAAAAATCTTTCTATTATTATTTGCTTAAATAATAATAATTATTTAATTTACTAAATAAAATGTATTTTTATGTATTACTGCATGAATTTAAAAAGGCGAAACGATTACTAGTCAACTTATTTTACCAATGTCCTTTTTGTTGTGGCAAGTAACCAATCTCATATCAACTTTGTTGTTACAATGCGCATCTTTTGAAAACCTTCACATGGCTAATAATAAATTCTATCGCCCATATAACGGTGCATTTAAATGCATACATTGAAAAATGTGTTAAATGACTTAAAAAGGATTTCACAACTTTACCGCAATAAATCACAAAGACAACAAAAACTACAGCACTTAATGTCAATGTGTGCCATGAAAAAAATGAATATTCATAAAATGCAAAACACAAAAAAAAAAACACAAAACAGGAACAAAAAAAAAACACAAAGGATCTGAAGAGTTAAAAAACAATGCACACAAACACACAGGTTAAAAGGCAAATTTTCTAAATGCGCATAAGTAGCAAATGATCGGGATCAGCTATTACAATGTTAACCCCCTGAATACGGTATCTATTGAAAAATCATAGAAAAAAAAAAACCGCGCATCACAGAATCAGCAATAAATCGCATATTCAAAAAATGTTAAGGATATTCTTGAAACAGCCACGTACTCAAGCTGCGAACAATGAGCTGAAATAAAAGTGAACCCACAAAGCAAACAAAAGCCTCGAGTGTATTAGTATGTGCGTGTGTGTGTGCGGCAGCGCATCCTATTGTTTGCAAAACGATTGTAAGGGTTTTGCAGGATCTCAGTTATTGTCTTATTTTGCAGTTCATTGCCTAGATTTATTACAATTATAACGATGAGATCCTGTTGATATTATACAGCCAAGCATTAAAGGATATTCGAAGTAGTTGCATATTTGTCTTGAGTGAAAATTTTGGAATTATTTAGAGAACTACAAAATGACTTTCTGTATGAAACGATATAATAACTCAAGCATATGATGCGCTGCATAGTAGTTTATTTGCCAGATCAAAAAAAAAAAAAACGCTTCTTAAAACTTACAATATTGATCAATCGCTACGAATTAAACGCTTTAATGAGTACGAAGGATACGAATGATGACCTAGAATAGTTGATCCTTAAATGCATATCGTTAGAAGGGTTTGGTTTTGCATGGTGCGCACATATTAAAAACAAAGCGAATCATCTGCATAAGGCTGCAATCTGCCTGCTAACACGCCATTTGCCCCGCATCCACTTCACGCTTTATGATTTTGATACTTGATTCAATATAAGAGGTATTGTTGAATGTTTGCTATGTTTGTGTGTGTGTGTTTTTTTCTATAACCAAATAATAATTTTATTAGATAATGCCGTGTACTGTACGGCAGGATAATCAAATATGTAACGCGCATAAATTATAAATAACCTTAAAATCGGTATTAGTTGTTTTTTGTTCAATGTTCAATATGAGTGGAACTTATGTTGAATATCGAACTTAACCATGGCATTACAGGATATGGGTAATAAATTTCAACTGACTTTTATTTGTAATCAGGTATGATATGATTCCTTTAACCCCTTTTAAAATAAACAAACGAAATACGTTAATTCAATATTTAAGTCTAGTCCAGAAGTAGTTTAATATTTTAAATATGTCTTCCTTGTCTATGAAGCAATATTTAATTGCTTTTTGAAACGCATTTTATCTTATATGGAAAAATTTCCCTGATTAGAGCAAAATATTACTTTCTTAATTCTAAATATGCTCGGTTAAAACGGCTTCTGTGTTGTCAAAAGCACCATTTATTAATTTTATTCTACTTTGAAGGGTTAAAAATTGCTTTTCGTCCCCATTGGACAAAGGATGCTATCGCTCAGAGCCCTCATACGTGAGCATGCTCCTTACATAAGCATCCTTTGTCACCTCAAGCATATCCTTGTAGGTCAGTTGACCAATCTAGGCTTCGCCAGTAAATGGACGTCCCAGAATGGTCCATTTTATGCTTGCCAACGCTGGACACTGACACAGTATGTGTGCTGCTGTTTCCGGCTCCTCTAGGCATTACTTACATGCATCGTCCTCGGTCAAAGTCATCTTCCTGAGATGGTACATGTAAGAACTGTGTACTGTGACCAGTGCAGTAAGCCAGCTTAAAGTCCTTCGATTGTAACGGATAACTTTTGCTGCCTCACTACGAGACCACTTCACGGCCGCTTTCGATTCCTTCAATTAACAGCTTCTTCCCACCTCATCAAATGTTCCGAGTCCGTCCACTGCTTAATAAGGCCTGCCACCATGTTGTCGCCTATGGCGATACGTGGCTTTGGTCCACAGAACTATTCTGCTGATCTTTCTCTCACTAAAGAATCAGCATTTCTATTCTGTTCTATGCCAGAATCTGTCCTCTCACCCACATAAGTGTGAGCTCATTTGTCTGAGCGCACCTATTGAGTTTGGTAAGAAACTCTACGGCCAACCTTGAAGTGACGCCTGTACGCTGCATGCACCTAATCACCGACTGATTGTCAAGGACAATGACAATTTTCTTGCCATTGACCCGGTCATCTATCAGGTGCTCCAGTGCATGCATCACACCAAGCATTTCCACCTGGTACACAGACACAAACCTCCCTAAACTCAGTACACAGGATAGGCTAAATTCTTCTGAGTAAACGCCTGTCTCGGCTCTGCCATTCATCAGAGAGCCGTCAGTTTCATTCCTGAGCATTTCGCAACATCCTGAGGGCTGCTAGCGCCGCCGTTTTCTCTATTTCTAAGTCCAAAGGCAGCATTCCTAACAGAACCTCCATTGCGCTTGTTGGAGTGGTGCGTATTGCACCTGTTATTCCAACACACGCCAGCCGTTGGACTCTGTCCAGTCTCTTCTTAATAGTTTTCTGGCTGACTTTTGTCCACCAAATTACCGAAGCATACGTGATGACAGTTCTAACCATCATAGTGTAGATCCATTTCATAGACTCTGGGCTTAGCCCCCTTTTGAGACCATAAAAGCGTCTACACTGAAACAGACCCCCTCTTGGCTCTTCGAATCCTATCTTCTACATGCTCGTTCCAGTTCAGTTTCCTATCCAGGGTTACCCCTAAATACTTAACTTTCGTGGACATGATGATTTCAGCTCCAAAAAGTCAGAGCTGTTCTCTCCTCAGACCTGTCCTCTTTCTAGTAAAGAGAAAGAAGAGAGTAGAAGAGAAGAGAGTCTGATTTTCCTGCGTTTACGGTAAGGCCTTGTTCTCGACACCACTCCTCCACCATTCGGAGTACTCCCTTCATGATGTCTGAAGTGGTGTCAATGAACTTACCACAGACCACCAACGCAATGTCATCTGCATACCCTTTCGTGTGTATGCCCGATTCATCCAGTCTAACCAGTCGTGAGTCCACAGCTATGTTCCACAGGGTTGGCGATAACAACCCGCCCTGAGGACATCCTCTACTTACTCTACTCTAGTCTTGACTCTACCACTCTGCATGTTGACCGCCCTGTGCTTGAGCGTGTTGTCTACCCAATTTACAATCATTGGGCTTACATCGCGCTCTGTCAGGGCTTGCCGAAGACTTCCAAAGCATATTTTGTCGAAAGCACCCTCGATGTCCATAAATGTGGCCATCGCAATGCCTTCTGAAAACAGCTCTTTTTCAGCAACTCTTACTAATCCGTAGATCTACCCGCTATATATGCATGTTGGCATCTACTCAGGGGATTATGCATCAGCGAAGTGCTCTCAAGGCAGTCAACCATCACTCTTTCCATCGTTTTCAAAAGGAAGGACGTAAGGCTGGTCGGTCTGAACGGCTTCGCCTCCGCATTATCCTTTTTTCCGAGCTTCGGAAGAAAGACAACTTTCGCCTCTCTCCAGACTCTTAGAACGTACCCAGTCGCTAGGCAGGTGACGAATATACCCCTCAGTCTAGGTGCAATGAGATCTTCTCCCCACTGCAACATAGGCGGAAATATACCTTCCATCCCTGATATTTTGCACGGAGCAAATTAGCGTATAGCACTCCTCACTCCGTCCATAGTGATCATTCTTTCGGTTTCCAGTCTGTCAGCCCTGTGCATCCCTTTCTTCAAGCGTGTCCACGGGTCATCAGACCTAAAACTTCCAGGAAAATGCACCTCCATCAGAACTTGCATCGACTCCTCTAAGTTCTCTGCCATGGTTCCATCCATTTTTCAGATTAGTCCCACTTTGGAGAATGGATCTTTTGAAACCATTTTTTTACGGTGTCGTATGAGGTTCTTCAGATCCCTTTTTCTTGCCTTGTAGTCTGCCTTGTAGTGAACACTAACAACTCTGTCAAAACAAATCGCAAATATTATATTATAATATTATGAATAAATTCTTAATATATAGGAAAATATTCACAGAAATCATGAATCAAGGATATTATGACCTAATTCTAAAATGTAGGTAAATATTCACAGATATCAGTATTTTGTTCATTAATACTACGAATAAATTCTTAATATGTAGGTAAATATTTACAAATATTTTGATTTCATTCATAACATGAAATGTTAGGAACGCTGTTCACTGCTAGTATGAAACTGGTCTCTGGTAAAATATTATGAAAAATTCATAATATTTAGGCACAATTCATAAAATCTATGAAAAAAATTTTCTGTGAAGGGTTAAGGAAATAGATTGAAGATTGAAGAAAAGTGAATCAATTAATTAATTTTATTAAAAACTGTACAAATTTTTAAAATTTTTCTTTACTTAAGCCATGAATTTATATGACCTTTTTAGCACATTCTACGAGGGTTCGATAAAATTGAAATTAGTTTCACTTAAGACAAAGCAGCTGATTATCTTCAACATATACCAGTAATTATGACGCAAGTCAAAAAGTCGCAACATGGCCTTGAAAAATTATTCCCAAGTTCTATTAGAACTTATTTGTGGGGGGAAAAAAATCGTGTCAATGGCCCGCGCACCACCGTAACCCATTTAAACCGCAACCACGTTTTAAGCTCATTAAAAAAACAAGTAATAAAAAGAAATTCTTCCCGCAAAAATTTCATTCATAAAAAATTACACAACCGTCTCATTTTCACGATTTTCTGCCGCAAGTGGCACGATAAAGCATGAATAAGAAAACAAACAAAAATGATAAAAAAAATGAGGAAAACTTTTTAAATGAAATAATGAGTTGAAAACTTGGCAACCATTTCCGGTATGAGGGTGTATGTTAGTTAGCTTGGGTGGGTGGGGGACGCCATTAAAATTGTGTCACGAAGTACGAAGAATGTTTTGAAGCTAGCGAGAGAACAAATGCAAATGAAAACTCTCGCTGTTAGGGGGGTGGCAAAATTAATGACAAACGCGAAACAGTTAAAAACAACGAACGAACGAGTAACTAAAACGTAAAACGGAAACGGAAATGATTGCAGCAACAGCAGCATCAGCACTACAAGTGTAAAAATGCTGGCACTCGATAGCTAGTGTATGTATGTGTGTGTGTGTGTGTGCGTGTGTGTGGGAGAACATAATGTAAGAGCAGGAGGCAAAGACAACGACAGAGCAAGACAAACAGTCAGAGAGAGAGAGAGAGAGAGAGAGAGAGAGGGAGAGAGAGAGTGAAAATGAAAATCTTAACTTTTCTCATTTTCATTTTGTACGCAATTAATTAAAACTTTGTTGAGGTTGGTTATGGTTGAGCACGCTGCTCTTTCCACTTCTTTCAACAACGACGACGACGCTGAAAGCTGCGGCTCAAAGGACCACAAAGTCTCGTAGTCTCGTGCTAAATTGTGTCAAACCGTTTTCTGTCTGGTTGCCGTTGTATGTGTGTGCGTATGTGCGGGGAATTCCCCAATTATTTCATTTCCCGGCTTTTCATGCTATTTATTTACTTATTTAATTTGTAATTCTTTATTTTTGTTTTCTTGCATGCTAATAACAATAACTCCACTAAGGGTGGTTGTTGTTGTTGTTGTTGCTGTTGCCAAAATGTTTGTTGATTAGCTCGTTAGCAGCAGCAGCGGTATGGGTGGTGTGGCAAAATAAATTAGTTAAGAATTCAAGGCAGCTACAGAGTGTGAGCACCGACATGTTAATAAGAAAAATTATACAAAATGTTGTTGCTTGTGTTTGTAAATGTTTGTACGTGTATATATGTGCGTTTTGCTTTGTATATTCTGCTGCTAATCGTTTAATGAGCACCGCCAGACAATGTTGACGTAGAATTTCATTGCCAATAAAGTGGTAGGACAGGAAATGCAATGGCAACCAGGATATAAGTATTTATTTTGACGCGCGAATTTCTAATTAATTTTGAGGGTGACTTTTTGAAGGCGACCTTCATTAATTGTCGATGACTTCATTTGACATTGAAACATTTTTATATCTAAAGAATCATTTCATCGTTTGTTAGCTTGGAAGATAGGAGTGGGTTGGATAATTTTTTTGTTGTGTGTAATTAGAAGTGCGATTTGTATGATAGCGCGGGGTATGAAACATTAGACTGGGCTAAAAGAAAAACCGGCGCATTGTCGTGGTGATAGAGGATTTTTTTTCTTCTTTAAAGCCGGCCGTTTTTCTGCGATTTAAATTTTCAAACGATCTAATAATTATGAATAATATGCACCTATTTATGAGTTTACCTTTTCCAAGATAGTCTTTGAATATTATTCCACGCGTATGCCAAAATACAGAGACAGTCTGGTTCATTGTTCCATTTTTGAACGCTTCAGAGTATTTTCACCCGCCAAAACCCATTGTTCTGATTGTTGCATGGACTCTGGTGTATAGAAATGGATACATGTTTTAACCATGGTGATAAATCAGTGCAAAAACTCCGTTGGATTTTGTGAAAGCACTGTCAAATTCTGCTAGAAAGTTGTAATATGAATACATTTTTGGTTCACTGTGAGCAAAAGTGGCACCCATCGCGCGCAGAGTTAACTTATACCCAAAATATCATCTACATATATGATATTGAATACACTACCATATGATTTTTTTGTGGTCTCAGCTAGCTCCCACAATTTTAATTTGGGGTCGTTAAACATAATATTATGGATATTTTTCCACATTTGCTGATGTACTGAAGATTTTTGGGCATTATCGGTGCTTGTACGACCACAACGAATGTCATG
This sequence comes from Coremacera marginata, assembly GCA_914767935.1. Classification (NCBI taxonomy): domain Eukaryota; kingdom Metazoa; phylum Arthropoda; class Insecta; order Diptera; family Sciomyzidae; genus Coremacera; species Coremacera marginata. The sequence continues at coordinate 22,936,121 of OU612047.1, read as the reverse complement.
AAACCGCTTTTGAATTATCTTCATCAACGGTGCACAGTCCGGAAAAAACTTCTCTAGCTTGGCTTTGGTATCAGTTATCATTTTTTTGCATAAATAATAGTGTTTAATCAGAATACCAGCCGGCAGCCGTGGCGTAGAGAGTAAAAAACTGCCATGAAAAGCTTCTTCAGAATATAAGCCGTTCGGAGTCCACATAAAGCTGGTAGGTCCAGTTCTCGATCATGTTGTGTTCAAACATTTGACAACACACACAACACAATTGATCCTAAGAAGCTCGGTCAAACTCCTTTCAAGGGCTGAAATGGCCATTTCGTTTTTTTTTTCATCAGAATACCAAACTCATGTTTATCCATTTAAAAAAAAAAAACACGGAGGTTGGTTGCTTCTCACTGTCACAACTTGTAAATGCGTAAACATAAGTGGATGATGTTTTGACAGTCGTGATTAAGGAAGGATGACGCTTGAAGGTATAGTTCACAATAGTGCATACTAACGCCACACAGTATATCGGTAATTCCATGTCAAATCAAACACTTTTGTCCAAAAATTGATTTTGATGATTCCAATTTTCTTAAAATTTTGCACGTCGATAGTACTTAAAACTAATAAAGAATAGAGCTTTGGCAGGGTACTGAAGCTAAAATACCTCCCCACGGCCGTTGTGAAGTATATTCGAAGTCCTTAGCCGTCTCTGAAATGTTTTATGTTTAATCTGCAAAAAAAGAAATTGTGTCATATGCGTAATTTAATTTTACCCTTAACTGCCACATGGAGTAGTTTGTTTCTCCATGTATTTTTGTCGCTTAAAATTAAAGTTCCACGCCCCCTGTTTAATCCCACCCAATTTTCTAGACTCATAACTACTCATTATTCCGAAGCATATATGTTAACAATTTTGTTTGAAGTTGGACAAACGCTGTAGAAGGAGTTCGTTTTAATTTATAATGCCACGCCCCCCCCCCCCCCCCTCAGTTCCGTCTAAGTTTCCAAACAATGAACTACTCATAATGTTAAAGAATATATTTGCAAAATTTGGTTGAAGACGCAATAATGGTGTAGAAGTAGTTGGATTAAAATATATGTGCCACGCCCTCCTGTACAATCCCACTAACTTTTCTACACTAAAGACTGTAAATTATACTAAAAAATATCTATAATCTAAGATCGCACACAAAATACAAAACAGTCACAACTCAAAATTTTTAAATTCCTGAGAGAAGCACGAAACAATTTTATTTTGAAGAAACTCCATACAAAACAATGAAAAAACTTTTCTTTTTAAACTATAGAGAAAGAAGATGTGTACAAAATTGTTACTGTCAAAGGATATGATCACTACGAATAGTTCTATATTAAAAAGTAAAAATTTGTTAATATTGAGTTGTGACTGCTTTGTATTTAGTGTGCGATATACACAAAATATGGCTGAAGTCAGGCAAATGGTGTAGATACATATTAAAGTACCACGCCTCCTTATTATATCCCGCCCATTTTTATAAACTACGGACTGCTCATTATACCAAAGAATATATTTGGAAAATTTGATTGAATACGGAAAAACTGTGTGGAAAGTACGAGTAAAATGTATGTGCCACGTCCCCCTGCCCAATGCCACCAACTTCTCTAAACTAAAGGCTGCAATTTACAATAAAGAATATATGTGCAAAATTTGTTTAAAGTCGGAACATCGGTGGGGGCACTTGAAGTGACACCCCCCTCTCTATAACTCCGCCCATTTTTATAAACTAGGGACTGCTTCTTATTCCAAAGAATATATATATGTGAAAAATTTGGTTGAAATCAAACAAACAGTGTAGAGAGGGAGTTTGATTAGAATTAAATTAACACGCCCCCTTGTGCAATCCCACCCAACCACTTTTGCAGGCTTAAAACATCTCATTATACAAAAGAATATATCTGCGAAATTTTATTGAAATCGGACAAACAGTGCACGTTGGGAAAAATATGAGAAAACCGCTCGCATCACTTAAAAAAAGCTGTAGAATGTAGCTGTAGAAAAAAATAGAAAGTATCAAAAAACAGTTGACCGTATTTTTCACTTTTTCAATTTTAAATTTTAGTAACCTGCACTCGGAAGTTTAGACTTCTTACAAGCCTTAAAGCATGGGTAGCAGGCCCGTAGACAAGGGGAGATTTTAGGTGTTAAACCCCCCTCCCCCCCTTAGGGTCCAGAAAGTATAAAAAAATAGCACAAATGAGACTTTAAATTCAAAATGTGATTTTCTTTTAGATAAATTGTGATAATGCTGTTAATTTCCTTGAAAACTTCACTTAATTATTGAAAAATTTTTTTGGCCAAGTGAAAGATTAACTTTGCTTATAAAAATCATAATCATTATATTGGAATTAATTTTTAAGGAGTTTGTATATTAAATAATCAGTTTCAATGCTCAAACAGTCCCTGATAGCCAGTAAAATATATACATAATTACACATAGAACGAATATAATTTTGTAAATTAAAGAAAATTAGCTTGACATTTTTTATGCCATATCTATCCAGCAAACCATCGTTGACGACTATGTCGAAATTCCGACTAATTCATAACTATTTCGAGCTGTCTTAAAGAAATCGTTACAATTTCGATACGCAAATATCGGAACAGTTTTACTTTTTATACAAATTTATATAAAATTTCGTTATGCGACTGTTTTTACGAGACATATTAAAATGCTAACAGAGTTAAATTTCCTTTCATTCGAACTTTCTGAACGAAATCGTAACTTTTTCGTAACATTTTCATTAAGACTCGTTGCGAAATCGTTACGATATTTCGTTGCAAAGTCGTATCAACTCCTTTATACGATTTTCGTTACGATTTCTACTAAATCAACTAAATCGGATTTCGAAATCGGAAAGATTTCGAAATATTCTTAACGAAATCGTAACAAACATTTCGCAATCTTTTCAATTTCGGAATCCGATTTCGTTACGAAATCGTAAAGACACATCGTAAAACAGCTTCACCAAGTGAACTTATTAAGAAATGTTTGCATTTTTATAGCTGTTTTTAATTTTGATTTTAATAAACTACAAGAAATCTAACCAATATTTACCGTTCACACTAATATTGTTGAATTAGTAAAATTTTGTCACACACATTTTTACTTTTTGTGCTAATTTTTGCTAATAAAAAATCTCAATTTGAACCCTTTTTCAACAATTTGAACCCAATTTGAACTCAATTTGAACCCTTTTTCAACAAACCATAGGCAAAACATCAAAAAACTTAGTACTCAAAATTTATTTGCAAAAAAAAAAAAAAATGAAATAAACTCCTCTCATCTCTCTTATGGTCATTTAAAAACAGGCTTTTTAATCCATTAAAACGGATTGGCTTAAAAATTTTCATAAATTTTCTTTCAGTTATTGCTGAAATTTATTATTAGAATTTATTTATTTATTTATTATTATTATTTATTATTAGTATATTATTACTATATACTTATAGATTTTTTATCAAAACCCCCCCCTAAGGTAAATCCTGGCTACGGGCCTGATGGGTAGAAATAATTTTTTAGAGACACTAATTTTAAACCCTCAAAATATCATAAAATTTTATTTTAAGGAATTATATCCAAAATGAAAAAATCCTCATTAACCCTTTAAGGCTTTGTTCATTTTAATACAATTTTCTCCTTTTGCATACAAAAAAACATATATGAATTGAAAAATAATGCTTCTATTTTTGTTCGTTTTCGACGGAAGCTCAAATGTGTAAGCAATGTTCTCACTATCGGAACATTTTTTTTAACCCTTTAATGACCAAGTAAGAACATTCTTAATTTGTTATTCTAGGCATTAGCTTAAAAAGAAATTCACAGCTTAAAGCTAATAAACATGGTTATTAAATTGTACTCTATTGGAAAAAAACGTCTTTTAACATTTTGGTTACTAAATTAATCGTAAATATTAATTTCAGACACTTATAAAGGTATTCAAAAATATTTACAAAAATTTGTATATATACCTACAAATTTTCTACAACTATCCCGTTACCTGCTTTTACCCCTTTTTACTCAATTTCAACCCTTAAGAGATCACATTTTCCAACCAATTTTTCAAACCGAATTTCATGGTCATGATCGGTGAGTGAATTAGTGTGTCAGGATAAAGTATTTTATGGTTTCAAATGTAATTTATCTTTTATATTAATAAATTTTCTTTGGTCAATTTTTTTAAAATCTGCTGGATAATCTTTTGGTTTTTTCCAATTCATTATTTTTTCGCAAATGCGATGTTTTTGGGTCAGACATGACCAAAAATTTATTCAACACATTTGTTACATTTGCTATCATGGAATTGCGCCTAGCAGTAAGGCTTCTGTTTATTTGGAATTTTTTTTGGATCAGCTTCCTCTGATAACAACCCTGAAAGAAGAAATTTAAGAAATTCTTATTGAAAATAGAAAGCTGTTTAATCTATTTACCTAAAGGTAAAATGGCATGGGTCATCATATTAGCACCATGAAATAGCACATTGTGTACTGTGGGGGACAAGGACCCGCAACCGCATTTTTCACATATAGCTCCGCAGTTTCCTTGGCATATGTAGCAAATTTGGGCGGATCTACCTCTCGGGAACTATTAAGGGGTTACATGACATTGGCACTTTTTAGAAATCGACTTTTTTTTAATAATTTTGTATTTTAGTAAATATTCTTAAGATCCTAAGAAAAAAAAAAAGAAAAATTTCATGGAAAAATTCCTACGGGTTCAAAAGTTACAGCCGGATTAGTGAGAGCGCATTTTTCATTTTTGCGCTACCTACGTACGGCAGCTGGTATATATTTACTAGTTTTACTTGCTACCTGACTTTTGATGGTTGTTATTTCGTACCTACTTGAAGGGTGAAGGGTGAAGCCCGAATTGCTAAACGATTGCAAAAAACTATAAGAAACAGCACAACACAAGATAACGAAGGCATACAGTACGAAGCAGACATGGCAGATTGAAGGTAACCTTTTTTTTCTTTGTTCACAAACTTTGAACGCGTTTGTCTCGAAACCATGTTTTTCGTACTGGCTGCGGCACTAGCGGGTTCATTTTTTGACGAATTTTTTTTTTTTTTTGTATTTTTTTTAAACTTGATTCGCTATCGTGTGACACGAGCTTGTTTTTTTAAATTTTTTTCCGATATTTTATAAATTTTTAAAGTCAATATATTTTTCGAAAAAACACACATTCAAATTTGGAACATCACCAAAAATTGAAAAAAAATTAAAAAAAAAATTAAAATATATAACCAATCTTGTTAAGATTTAAAACAGTCATTTTTTTTCCAGATCGGACAATATTTGCAACTCGCAGCGCTGCAACCACGAGGCCCCGTTTTTTTCTCTGCTGCCAGTTTGGAGCTCTATAAAACCATGTTGGAGTGAAAAATATATTTTTTTAAATTTTTTTTTTCTTGTACTTTGTTCAATTCTCTACAATTAAAAAAAAAGTTTGTTTTTGACTGAGTTATGAATTTTTAAAAAAAGGTCTGTTTTCTCTGCCGCGAATGTCATGTACCTCCTTAATTGCTGTTGGCATAATATTAAAACAATAGATGAGTTCATCGCTCCAAGACATAATTTTTATGTGCTTTACCACAATCAAATTTTTCTCCTTATGAATAAAATCCATTCTATAGCGTGTTCACTCAATTGGGCGTTTCAATGGGTAGGCCTCTACCCTTTTTTGACGACTATTTTTTTTCTCATATATAATACCCACATGGCAAAATTTGTTGTTTTAGCCTAAACACAAGCCATTCCATATTGTTTTAACTGAAGCGGGCAGTCGAACGCTTCAGCTTCGGAATAGTCATAGTTTAAAGCTTAAATACGCAAGTAATCTCAAAAAAATTTTACATCATCAAAAAGGGTAAAGTTTGATTATGGGCTCATAAGATATTTCACGGATTTGAGTGGATTTAAAAAATTGCAGCTTATTAAAAATTAAAAATTTTTAGGAAAAAACACAAAAAACGCACAAATTCCAAAATGCGTCACTGTCCCAAGAACAACAACCAAAAAAAAAAAAAAAGCACAACTAACCCGCTCTTAATGAGCTTACATTGTGTAAAGTTTCATTAAATATATTCTATTGCGATAGATTTCATGGGCATTTTTATTGAGTAGTAAGAAAAAACACAAAAATTTCTTCGAAAAAGCACCATCTTTAGTTGACCGTGGAGACTACGTCATTCGGTAATTTAACAAACAACACCAATTTTCTGCATAAGAAAAGTGTCTAGATTACAAAAGAAATTGGAAAAATTAAAACGCCGTAACTTTCCAAATACCCCTAATGTGAGAGTTTTGTCTCTATTTTGCCCAACGTGCGGTGAAGATGGAGTTAGATTGAAAATTAAGTGATGCGCCGCCTAACTAGTACCGCCCAATTTTATTAACTTAAGACTGCTCAGAATCATCAAGGGTTATATGTGCAAAATTTATTTGAAGTTAGATACACGGCGATGAAGAACTTCGATTAAAAGTAAAATGCCAGGCCCACTTTTGTAATATATGCACAAAATGTGGTATAGGTCGGACATACAATGTGGGTGAAATTTGGATACATACACCCACGATAACATATAGTTTAATATATTTACGAAGGTTTCTCTATTTTGATGACGTCACTTCGTTTGGACGATAGTGGGGCTTTTATAAGTTTCTGCCAAATTTAATTGTGAGGGTTCAGATTAAATATCGAAGCTTATATGAAAAATTTCAACACCCTTCAATTTTTTTGGATTTTGAAGAGATTATACAGTTAAAACAAAGTCACTTTGTGTGGGTGGTAGGCGTGTTTTTCAGCTAATTTTGCCAAATATAATACTGATGGCTTACAATATATACGTATCAAAGTTTATGTACATAATTTCAAGGCATTGCTTTAAATTTTGTTGATTTTTAAGAGATTTTAAGGTTAACATAAAGTTACTTTGTATGGCAGGTAGGAGTGATTTTCATCCGATTTTGCCAAATATAATAGCGATGGTTTATATAAAATATCAAAGCATATGTGCAAAGTTGCATGGTATTTCTTTAGTTTTTGTGTATTTTTAAGAAATTTACGATTAAAATAAAGTCACTTTGTATGGGAGGTAGGCGTGGTTTTGATCCGATTTAGCTCATTTTCAAACTTGATCTTTATTTTTATATTTTATTATATTTTGAATTTCATAACGATAATTTTAAAATAACGGCTGAAATCGTGATCACAGACGGACAGGCGGAAATCGAATCAGGTGGATATTAAAAATATATCTACTTTTCTATACCTGTCACGCCTGCTTATTGGCGTTACAAACGGAATGACAATGTAATATACCCCTTATGTAGCACGCGTTGGGGGTATAAATATACTGCCACGAGATTGCGACAAAGTAATGTCACTTTTGTTGACAGTTCGCAAAAATGTTAGGTATGTTAAGCTAATTTGTAATAACACGATAATGATTATTTATTTATAAGCACTTCGTGGTTTTAGCTCTACCACGGAACCAATGCGACAAACTCTACTCAAGCAATATCCGAAAATACTAACAACAAAAACCTGCCTGATTTAGTATAAAATTCCATCTATCTTCATTGATTTGGCTGAATAGAGAGGGATGAATGTTGAAGTTGAAGTTGAAGACTCCTTCACAGCGCGCTATTAAGTGTCCTTGTAATAAAATTGAATTAAAAATATAATGCATACATATAAAAAAAAAGTAAAATACAAAATAAAAAATAAAAAAAAAAAAAACAAAAATTATGCTATAGCAGGATATGTCGTTTTATTGTCACATGATGCTCAATCATCTTGAACGACAAACTGCTGCTGCAGAAGAAGAGCAGCAGTGGAATAAGAAACAGCATAAAGGATATTAAGGCAGCGCAAAAGATGCTAAAGCATAAAACAACAACAGCAACAACAAAAACAAGCATTTGCAAACTGGTGCTTTAAAAAATTCCTTAGAAAATCTACGCAGCTGAACGCTGTTATTTTATTTTGCTCTATTTTTTTTTTATTATTTTTTTATATTTAGGTTCTTCATAATATGTGGGAGGCACTTGAGTATATCGAGAAATAATCCTAGCTTTAAATTTTTATATCTTGCTCTTGTTCTTGATACCTTCAAATTTTTCAACAGTTTTCAACAACAACATATTCAATAAATGTCGCTCACATGCGATTACATGGAATGTCCTTGTCTTGTGCTTACTCTCATGTTATGGTCCTTGTGATTCTTTCTGGCTCTAGTTAGCCTATCAATGCGATATGGGCTCCGTTTTTTCTTTTTCTTCCTTTGACGCTACTTTGCATGTGCGACAGCACCAAAGAAAAAATTCAAAAACTAGGGAAATATTAAAAAACACATTCCAACTTCCGACTTCCTGTATAACGATTGTATTGCTAACAATGAAACGGGTAATAATGTTTTTTTTATTTTAACTCTACTTGTTATGTTATGCTTTTGTGTGCTGTCGATTTTATTGTTGTGACTTAGATTTTTTTTTTTTTCTAATGTGTTGACTTTTTTCTAAAGCGTTGTTATTTGCTTTTTCTGACAGTTTTGCATTTTATTCTCAAACTTGAGAATCACTTGGGGTATTTTTAGTAATCATGAAATTTTAAATATTCATAATATAAAATTTTAAAATAAAAACTATTTTCTTGTATCTTGTTCAATACTAATAATATAACGTTTTTTTATAATTTTTTTTTATGCTTTTCATGGGTTACAAATTTTGATAGAGGCTCCACTTGACTCCTCACTTTGCATTTTTATAGACATACTTCATATTTGTTATTCTCTCAATTTTTATTGTTTAGTTGTATAACCTACGGTTTGTTGATTTCGTATTTTCTTTTTTGTTTTTGTTGAATGCTCAAAAATATTTTCTCCCATATTATAGCACACATATTTGGAATTGTAAGCATAAATATTTAAATATTCTTGAAACAACATTGAAGAATTTACAAGTTCCCGTCATCCAAATGAGCCATCTTCCTTAGGAATGCCACAAAATTTAGGGATACCACAACTAACAGCATTCTGAAATTCTTTAACATTACTTAATGTAATTAAATGGCCTCAAGGTGAATTATGTTACGTCAGCAGTTGTTAATCTTATTATGAATAATGTTATTTATATATTGAAATAAATGTAATTTTTTTTTTAAATAAACTTAACAACTGAAAAAAAGAGATTAATTTGGTCTCTACTATATTAAAGCTATGTATAGATTTTCTGTAGTGTGGAAATCCATATACAAGATAAGGCACGATTAGGATTTCCGGAGCGCCACAGTTTGAAAGTTTTTTTTTGTAAAGAACAAAAAATAATACATTTTTGTCTAAACGTGAAATCCATATATTACTCTTTCAAAAAATTCCTCTATCTGGAGCATTATACTAACGATCTGAGCAAGTGAAGTGTTGTATGAAAGCTGATTTAAATGTCTTTTAATAAATAATATTAAATTAATAATTTTAATTGTTAAACCGAAATAATTTCATTTTTTACATCTTTAAAAGCGTTATTTTTTCTTAAAGTGTTATCTTTATATCTATACTATTAATAAATCTGTAGCCACTTTTTATGTTCACTCATCACGTTTAAACGACAACTCAGATTTTTATAAAATTTTGTACACATATTTATAGGTCAGCAGAGAGTGCAATAGGATACTTTATTTTAACCCATTAACAACCAATGCTACTATATGGAAACATATGCGTCTCGAATTTTCATTAAATACTGCATAATATTTCAAAAGTTTTAGTGAAAAAAAGTAAAATTAGCATGCAATAATAACTTATTTCTGCTCAATGGCATACATAGTTTTCACCAAAATGTTGCTTCAAGTCTAAAAATGTCTGTTTTTTATGGTTTTCTTTCGGCCCTAATGGATTAAATTGCACTTCGGTTAAACGAGAACAAAATCAATAAACGCTTTTAAATTTCCTTCAATTTGATACCAAAATCATGTATGTAGTTTGAAAACTGTGAAAAATTTTAGTACCAGATCTTTTTAGTATTAATTATAAGCTGAGAATGAGAGAAAAACGACTTGAAATTCACACTTTTAGCTTTGAAGGCAAATATTTCAGTCAGTTTGCAATGGATTTCAATAATTTTTTTTGAAAAATGTTGTTTGTTAAAATATCCTTCATACATAAGTTGAAATTTTTACTAAACCAAAGTATTAATATTTTTAAAAATTTTTTTAAAAAATGTTCAAAAATTTTTAGTTTAAGCCAAAAAATTGGATAAAAGTTGTTTTTGTTGTAAAAAAAATTAAATCCAAAATTTAGGTTTTCGATTTCCTATCAGATGATATAACAATCTTAAGGTTAAAAATTTGTAGTATTACTTAAACAATAAAAAATCGTTTTGGTAGCGAAAAATCAAGCTATCAATTCTTGAATGAAAACTTTTTGAAAACCCGGCGAAGCGGCGGGTTTAAGCTAGTTATTAATAAGCAAAGAATATATTTTATTCCAAAAGTTTTCAAAGGTTATTTAACAAAATATCCCAAGATAACTCTCCTTACCTTTCATACGAAGTGACGTCATAAAAATTGAAAAACCTTCAAAAATACATAAAATTGAATGTCACCGTGTCTGTATGTTCCCTTTTTGTTCCCCATAGATAGACCCCATAGATGGCATATGGGGCTAAGATCAGGGCTTAGGGAATATTGGGGAATCACTTTCTTTTAATAGGACCAACTCATATATTTGACCTCTCTAGGAGTTCATGGCCGATATAAACTATTTTCGAGAGCTTTTGTGTTTTTTGTATGGGGACCCAAAGAAAGGTGGCATGTATGGGGTAGGTATGTTAGGGAGAAATGTTGAAGGGACCAATTCAGATATTTGACCCCTCTAGGAGTTCAGCTAGGCGATCCACTGTCTTGCGATCTCTTTAACATCATCATGGAGGAGATCGTACGAAAGGCCGGTGTGCATCGTAATGGCACCATTTTCTACAAAGGTGTCCAGCTCCTTGCGTACGCTGATGATATTGATATTGTCGGCAGAACCAAGAGAGATGTTACCGCTGCTTTCGTCGCTATCGAAAAGGTACCAGCCAAAGTGGGTTTGACGATAAATGAGGGCAAAACAAAGTATATGCTGTCTACAAACAAGGGAGCTCGTCGTTTAGACTCCCACCTTTCATCCGGCAGCTATAACTTTGAAGTAGTCAAGGAGTTCGTTTACCTTGGCACCGCCATTAATACCAAAAACGAAATCAGCCTGGAGATAAAGCGAAGAACAATTATTGCTAATAGGTGCTACTACGGGTTCAGTAAGCAACTAAGTTCCAGAGCCCTCTCTCGATCGACAAAACTAACACTCTACAAGACGCTCGTTCTACCTGTGCTGCTTTACGGCGCTGAGACATGGGTAGTTTCGCAAACTGACGCAGCCGCTCTGGGGGTGTTCGAGAGAAAAGTTCTTCGCAAAATCTTCGGTCCTGTTCGAGTCGGCGATGACTATCGCATCCAAATGAACCACGAGCTGTATGAGCTCTACGATGACATTGACGTAGTTTGGCGTATAACTGTGCAGCGACTACGCTGGCTGGGTCATGTCCATCGTATGAACGACGAAGCTCCAGCGAAAAAGGTGCTCGAGGCGAGGGTCGCTGGTCAACGACGACGAGGGAGACCATGCCTCCGATGGATGGACCAGGCTGAGAAAGCCCTAACCGCACTTGGTGTATCCGATTGGAGAAGGCGCGCGCAAAGCAGAGGCGCCTGGCGAGAGCTGATGAGGTCGGCTGAAACCCGGACACGGGTTGTTACGACCACCTAAGTATGTAAGTAATTAGTTCAGCTACGGCCGATATTAACTATTTTCGACAGCTTTTGTGTTTTTTGTATGGAAGGTAGCGAATAAAGCTAAAGCGAATAAAGCAACAAAAAATAACACAAATATGCATTAAGAATAACAAAAAGCTTATAAAAAGCTAATAAGCTAAAGCGGGGAAACCCCAACATATTAACTCTTATTCAGGTCACTACAGCAGATACTTGAGTATTTGTGTAGTTTATTAAGTGCTCAGAGAAAAAACTGAAACAACGCGTAGATCGCAAGCTCACCTAAGTGCAAGAGTGTATGAAAAAAAAAGAACAGAGAACAAATAAAAAGTTATTCTCTTGCGCTACACGACCTGTTGCTACACGACATGTTGTTTACATTTTTTCGCTTGCAGCTTTGCCTGCAGTGACTGCTACAGCAGAAAAACAGGATATATTCACTTGATGAATATATTCATGCAGGGCTCTAGTAATTTTGTTAATGCTGTGGTTTCAGAAATGCATTTGGTTTTTTGCACGAGTTACGTTTTTCTTTTTAGTTTTTTTTTTCATTAATTATTTTACACAATATTGCAAATGCAATGTATTAATAAACTATATTTATTTTGTTTTATGTTATGTGTTTATATAACTCTAATAATTTTTAATTAAGAGCTATATTTTTTCGAACTCAAGGTTTATGTTGCTTTTTAAAGAAATCAACCAACAACAACAACAACAATACCCTTCTATAGAGTAGTAATCACACAGCAGACTAGACTAGACAGACTCTAGAATCAGAAGGAATGACTCTAGAATCATTAGAATCATTGAGCGGCATTCTTATGAGCGATGAGTGAAATCGGCGGCACTCGTCACTCATCGCTGTTATGAGGATGTTTCGCGTGGAAGTGGTGGTTGTTGTACGCAACCGCACGCAGTCGCATTTGGTTTTTGATGGATGATTTTTAGTCATTCGTTTAAATCATAGACTTGGTGCAGGTCTCTGTCACGTACCAACTTATCGTTTTGGTTTTTGGCCCCTTAAAATGGATTTTTTGTGCACATTTTTAGAGAAATTCGGTCAAATTTTAAAAAATTGTTGTGTAGTGAGTGGCACAACACACAAGACTATATTTTTCTCAGAATTGTGCAATGGTTTTTAAGAGCAAATTGTTATAAAAATAGTTCCTATGCGGATGCATACCCCAATGATGGCATAAAGTAGCTTTGAGGCTTGGCATTGATTTGTAAGGGAGTTCTATAGTAGTAACTAAAATATCTGCCTGAGGGGGTCTTGCATGTATGTATGTCATTGTCGAAATTAAGGTACGTTGTTTCAGAGTGTGGTTCTTTGGGTCACCTTTCCCTCACATGCAGGGCTCAAATTCAGCGCGCCCGTGCTTAAAGATGGCCCTGTTGGAAGAACGTCGTAATAAAAATTTTAACATCTCAAAATGTGGGCTTACAATGTACAAAAGAAATTTTTTAATAAGCCTTCCTTTACAAATCCTTTAAATAAAAAAATGCTGTTAGATAATATAAATAATCAACCAGTTTCAACCTGTATCATTATCCTTTTCTTTTGAGACCATGCCTTTGACTGCTTTAGTTCAAAATAGGCATTTGAAATCATAACCCGTACAGTTGAATTCTGTCTCCAGCTCATGGTCGTTAGGCAGGCACATCAGAAGAAAGAAAAATCAGAAGTCGTCGGCGCGTTGCTTGTCAGCAGCAACACAACAAAATATGACAAAAGGACACACCTTTGCATAAAGCAATGTTTGGAGTTTTCTTTGGATATTTTTCTACATCTCTTTTTAGGCATGTGTATGGGTGTCGCCACCACTCACGACGACATATCTTCGATGCATGAGCAACCCGTGCGATTTCTTCATATTTTTTTTTTTTTTTTTTTGTGATGCTTGTTTATTTTTGTTGTTGGTTTGATTGTCTGTTTGTCTTGCCTTTCGATGTATCGTGAATTTTTATGAGATGTCCTTGTTAGCGCAGCTCTACCTTAACCCACACTTTGACACATGTGCAAACGTACGATATAGTAATTGAACACATACACATGCATGAGCGAACGCATTCTTGTTAGAATTTTAACTTTTTTTTGTTAGAATTTTTTTCCAATTCCAAAAAGAAATCTCATCTTTGTGAACATTATATTTTTTAGTCTGCTGCTACTACGAGCGTGTATATTCGATTTTTGCGTTGGTGTTGTTGTTGTTGTTGTTGTTGTTGTTGTTCGTGTATAACTCTAAGCATTGTTATTTTGACAGAGTGGCATCAGGAATGGCACAACAACATTTTTAAAGCATGTAATATTTGTTTGTTTGTTGTTGGTGTTGGATATGTTTTTATTTTTCTTACATCTCTCGTGTTTTTTTTTTTGTTGTTTTCATGATAAGGGTTGATTTTTCGTGTACTGCTTAAAGGCATACATTTAATATATATATATATTGTATGTATGAGTGTTTGATGTATAAAGGATTCGCACGGTAAGAGAAGTAGGATTCAATTCTATGCATATAAAACATTTTTTTTTTTTTTTTGCAAAATATCCTGCTGATCTCAAATGTGTGATTGATTGATTTTGCAAATGTATGTTTCTTGTTATATAAATATACTTTGTGTATTATTTATGTATAAAAAAAACATTTTTTAAAAAAAAAACAACTGACTACAAAATCACTACAAAGTAAAAAATAATTCTAAAAATACTTTTCCTATTAATTTCTTGGTCATATTTGATAATTTATTTAAACATATTATTATATATGAAATCTTATTATCTTAATTTTTTTCTTATTAGTTTTATTATCATAAATATATTAATTTCTTGATGAATACAAAAGCTTTTAAGGTCGGCGCTAAATAATCAGACTTTTAATCTGAAGCGCCAACTTCAAAGCATTTGTATTCATCGAGAAATTAATATATTTATGATAATAAGACTAATAAGAAAAAAATTTGTCGAATTGACGCCCACTTTATTGGCCATAATTTGTAATAATAATGCCTACCCTTATACAAAATTGCAGTACCATAGTATCAATATTATTCGAGATATACTCTTTTTCTAATATTGACACGCCCATTTGTCAAATAACGGCCATTTTCTTGACCGAAATTGTTATTAACTCTGTCTACCCCTACACTAAATTTCAGTACTCTATTGTCCATATTATTCGAGATACAGTGTTTTTATAATATTGCCACGCCCATTTGTTGAATAACGCCCACTTAATTGACCATAATTTACCATAATGCCTACCCCTATACTAAATTGCAGTACTCTAGTCTCAAAATTATTCAAGATGCACTGTTTTTCTAATCTTGCCATGTCCATTTGTCGAATTACGCCCATTTTCTTGCCCGTAATTTGTAATAATTGTGCCTACCCCTACACTAAATTGCAGTACCCTAGTGTCAATATTATTCGAGATACAGTATTATCTAGTATTGCTAGATCTATTATTGCCACGCCCAGTTCTCGAATACCGCCCACTTTACGGGCACCTCCATGCTTATGATATCTATCTGTTGCCCAAAAATTATGGCAATCAGGCATATGGTTTAGGAGTTATCGATGTACATACATTAAAAAAAAAAAAAAAAAAATAAAAAAAAAACAGAGAAACCGACGAACTTGAGAACCTCCTCCTTTTTTTTTCGGTTAAATATATTTCAGTATTGATAAAAGCTTCTTCTAGTCAAAAACTTTTCTATCAAATTATTTTCTTTTAAGTTTTATTCATCTCAGAAATTGATTTAAGCCATTCTCAGGAGTTCTTGTCACATAGCCTTTGTCTGTTGTTCTAGATAACGTCTTTTAATTTCCTCAAAAATAACATTTCTTTTTCCCCAATACCTAAATAATGTATATTGAACACGACCCCCTTATTTCACTGCACAATTCGAAATTTGATCCATATTTTTGTTCTTCCCAAATTGATTTACCCAATATGTGCGTTTTCATCAACTAAGAAAATCAATTCCATTACTTTCTAGCCTACCAGCCATGCATATAAAAACATTATGCCTAAAATCTACACAAATTCACTCAAAACTCAGCTCAAACGCACTCATTGTTCGTCATTATCATTATTATCACCATCATCATCATCATCATCATTAATATTATAATCAACAATATTACCAGAAATCATGTCAACCAATCGTATTAGTCTTCATTACTGCAGCTCCAGTTGTTGTCGGTCTCATCCACAGACACCATCTTACAAACACCTTAGCTAATTTTACAATCTCACCCACACACACACACGCACTCACTCACTCACACTGAGTCGTGTTCACAGTTAAGTGTAAATTTTACTTATCTTTCTATTGTAACAACGTTTCATCCATCTATCTATTCATTCACATCATCCATCGAGTTAAGGAAATTAATGTTCTTTTCATTAGCAACATTTTGTGTCTTGACTTCATTTTCAGTAAATTTCTGACTGATAAGTAAGTGCGTCATAAGCGAATATTGTTATTGTAGTTTTTGGTGATTTTGTTATTGTTGCTGTGAGGAAATTCTTTAAGCGTGTCAATGACATTAAATAAATTCACTTAACCGTGCTAATTCCATTTCAATTTCAAAGGTTTCAGTGTCAATGGTGTCTAGGACTCATTATTATCTGGAATAAAAAAAAAAAAAGAAAAATTTAATTTCTTCATTAAAATCCAAAAATTATTATATTTCTTATTATATGGGTAATGGCAAATGCATATTTTTTGTGGGTATCTCTAGAATAAAATTAACAAAATATCTTTATGAATCTTTGAATTTGCTTTAAAACGGCATTTGAATGTATATGCATATTTTTGCATATTTTGGCATTTTCGACAATATTTGCATATTTTCAGCAATTTGCGTATTTTTCCGCATATTTTCACTATTTCCATTAATTTTTGAAGCTGCCCCTAGTTTTTAAAAGACGAAGCCAGCGATTTTGATGATACAGATGCATTTTCTATTTAAAATACTAATTATCTTCTTTCAAATATAGTCCCGTTCGTTGATGTAGAGCGATCATTTTCGCTATACAGAAACTTTTTGAGGCCAAATCGTCCAAATTTTAGTTTTGAAAATTTAAAGAACATGTTTTTGTGTATGCTAACGATGCGATTTCTACAGATATATGACTGAATTAAGAGCATATAGCTTTTATATTTTATAATTAAAATTTTATTTAATATTTAAAAATGTTGTTGACAGGACGAGTTACAATTATATTTACAAATTTTTATTACTAGAGAAGTAAGAGTCATAAATACATTGCTTTATCTTTATTTGTGTCTATTTAATGCTACACAATTGGTTTCAAAACATTCAATAGAGAAAGAATTTTTTTCAAAAGAGGTTTACTTATATGCATATTTTTCAATTTCTAGTGCATAATTTGAAACATTAACTGCATATTTTATGTGCATATTTTTGATTTATTTGTGCATAAAAATCCGCACCCTAATTATTATTATTATTTATATTATTATAATTCCTTTTCTGAATCCGTTGCGCTAGTAGATGTAACTTGAAATGTTCACTCCCAAAAAGTGTAGAGAGTTCACTATAATATATGCTATAATATTTTCTGATTTTCCGTTTATGAGATTCAGTGGTGGCAACTTACCCCTTCTTGGATATTTTAAGTCTGTTTTTATGCAGCGCAAAAAATTAAACCACTTCAAGAGTCTACATATATATTAAGTCTATAGTTAGAAACAAGGGTATACTTTTTGCAAAAAGTAGAGTTCTAAAATTATTTAAACTTTTTTTTATATAAATTTTACATTTTTTTCGGTTTTAGGAGTCAAATCAAGAAGACTTTAAATTTCTAAAAAATATTTAAAATCCATTTGTTTTTAATATACTCAAATTGGTTACTCAGTTTTTATACGATGCTTGTAATCGACTTGAGCAAACTGAACTGCAAATTGCTTTTAAAATATTACCCTCTAATTTCGAAAAATCATACTTTTCAGATCATAGCCTGCAAAATACGTAATAAAAGTAAAAAAAATTGTTCAAACACACACGCTGAAAAATAATAGGCCTTCCCAAGCATAATTTCCAGGATATGTTTCTGAATGTTTCTTGGGAACAGGTAATCATAATTGGTTCCACATATAATATGATTAATTAATGCAATTTTTCTTTATATATATATTTGCATCTTAATATTATTTAATTGTACCTTAGCACTTGCTGTTTGAATTTAAAAACAATATAATTAATTTTAAAGAAAATATGTTTTCATATAAATATATTGTAATTATAAATGGACTGAGAACACTTTTAGTCTATTACTATTTGTTTGCTTGGAAATATAATTTAGTCAATAATAACATTAAATATTCACGGACAAATATATATTAATTGGAGAATATATAATTTAATTGCAGACAAGCAATTATTTTCAAAACGATAATTAAGAACAACATAATATATTTACCGATGATAACACTATATTTACTTGGAAACAAATTTTAGCTAAAGAAATTCCAAAAGTTTTTCACTGTGGTTACAAAATATTTGCTTAGAAATAATTGTTGGTTTGAAGCAAACAAAATATGTTTAGAAAACAGTGAATAAGTTTGCTTTGCTAGCGTAGCACTCACTTTGCCAGCGAAGCACCCGCTTTATCAGCAAAGTTGCTTCAAAACTCACCTATTTTTACTGCTGAACCGCCTTTTTTTTCTATTATTTTGTTTTCATTTTATTAGTTTGAAAACACAAACACTTTTAATTTAAACAAACATATTCAGAAACACTTTTCACAAGAGCTAAACTTTTCAACACGTTTGGCGCGGCTGCTTGAAACTTAAAATGACGCCAAGACTTGGCAACTGTTAAAAGCAAGCGCATAAAGCAACAAGGTTTCCGCTATTTTTCGTGCGAGTGCAAAAGAAACAGATATATGTGTGTCTAGGCGAAACACATAAAAGAAAGGAGTTCTGTTTGTTTTAAAATTGCAGAGTTCTCTTCTTTTTGAGTTTAACACTGATGCAAATATATTTTTATTGGATAGAAACACACAATTCTATTTTGTCACAAGCATGTTAATGTAGACGTTAGATTTTTAGCTAAGGCAATTATATTAATGTTGGACACAACTAATATCTTCTTATCGAAAAATAATGCTATTGAAAGAAAGTTCTTAATCATTAGGTGGTTCCCTCTGAATATTTTGTTTTTGAACCAAACATATATAAACATATTTTTTCTCTGCGTGCACTATTTGTATTTATTTTTAGACTGTCATGGCAACCTCACCACTGTTGCTGTAAAAAAAAAGTTGTATGGGAGGTTGCACGCTTGTTTGTCATATCTTGAGCAAGATATGTAACAAAAATTATATTTGTTAGGTACTTTATTATTAGATGTAACAGAAATTATTTAGGTACTTTATTTAGGTACTTTATATAATAGATGTAACAATAATTACAAATTGTTGTTGTTTTTTTCTGAAAAGGTTTGCAAATACTTCAAAATATTGCAGTCGGTTGCATGGGAGGTACCCCGCCTTTTTATCATATCTTTATTTGAGTAAGCTTATAATGTTAAGAAGGTCCAAAAATAGTATGATACTAATTTTAGTGAAGATACATTAAGATTTGGACATTTGGCCAATCCTCCCATACAAACGTTAAGCAATTTTACGTTTATATTTTGCACATAATTAAATTCGATACTACGAAATTTACTTAACTCATTACCAATTTATGGGTTTTATAAATACAAAAAATTTTTTATAAAAAACTTTTTTTTTTAATCTAATTGTTTTTTTATTTCCTTTTAGTTTGTTATAAATTTTGGATAAAATCCTATGTCGGATCATATTTTCTGACATCGTAACATAATCAAAGAATTTTGACATAATATCGAATCATCAGATTTAAGTCAGAAAATCGTAACAAATTCGATATATTGAACCATTTGCCAATACTGCCTTCAATTATAGTAGTCAAATCTCACAGCACAAAAACTAAAATATTTCACGGCAGATATACGTAAAAACTTTCTTTCTTGCAATTATTTCTCCCGTGCTCTTCTGCACCAAGTATATAAAAAAAAACACAATTTCAATAGTATCGTAAGTGTAGACATAGAGTTTTTTTTATATATTTGGTGATGAATTTGTTGTTATTGTTCATTTTTAAGTTGGTTAAAAATAAATATAATATAATGTTATGTTTCATGAATGGAAACAAATATTTCGGAATTATATGAATATATTATGTTTCTTGCAGTTAATTATATAAATTATTTATATATTAATTTAATTAAAAATTTAAATTTTCGAGAACAAAATATATTTTTAATATGGAATGAATTAATAAATTTTTCGAATTTGTTATGATAATTAAAAAATAAATGGAGTTTTCACAGCACAAAGACCATGCGCAGCCTCTACATATGTAAGCCTGCATAGTTGTAATCTAATTTTTTGTAGCTGCATACTGGCTCTCTAGCTACATACACCTGTATTATTTATTGTATTAATCTTGCTAAATATTAACGAAAACAATAACAAACAACAAAAACGATATGTATTTATAGAAGTAAATTGTACATACGTATTAATAATAATTAGAAGTATTCATGAAACGATTCGTTTCAACAAACGTATTTCTTCTTCTTCTCATAACTCTCTTGAGCATCGCCATATTGTTGGTGGCCTAAGCCTTCTGTACAGGTACTACCATGGGAAGTGTTCTTGGGAGAAACATGGCCCGACGTCCCCAGCTCGTGTGTTTCCTTGGTTCCCTCTGGTAGCTCTCCAGACCCATCTCTTTACCATTGAGTCTTTGCCCAATAGAACATCGCATTACCGAGATAATTCATTCTTTAGTCGCTCAGCAAAATTATGGAACAATCTCCCTGCGAGCGTATTCCCCGATAGTTTCCATTTGTGTAAATTTAAATCAAATGTTCACCGACACTACTCCATTTCTCAACCCTTCAACTTACAACCACCCGTCTTCCGAATCAACACAATTCTTTCGAATTTAAAGGGGAGCATCTCCTAAGTGTTAGTTAGGTCGTGATCTTGACACGAACCAAACCAAAAACTATAACAACATAAAAAGCTGCTGAAGTATTTTACGTATGATTTTTCTGAGACGAAAATGAAAATTGTTCTTCTGTTTTTTATTTTTGAAATTGTTCTGAAAATTGTTGCTATCTTGTGATTTTATTAAAGAAATGGCAAAATCCAAAATAAGATATTCGTTTCATTCGCCAATTAACTCATATGTTAGTGTACCCCAAAAATTAAACAAACAATATTACAAGTGTGTAAAAATATTTGCAAAAGAGACCATACAAACCGCGCTGTAAGATTCTACTTAAAAAAATACCTCCGAACAAATACCGTGTATCTTGAATTGGTATCGTTCTTTTTTTTTAATGCATTCAACTAAGAGGACCGCGAAAGTAATAATTGTAGAAGATAATCAAGCATTATTTTTTGCGTAAAAAAACGATAACCGAAATCAAGTTAAGACTTGATAAGCACTCGTACTATGGGGACTCGCACCATCGATTTCAGTGATTAAAAAATGGTTTACTGAATTTCGTAGTGGTCGTATCAGCACAAGTGACGTCGAGCGTTCAGGTCATCCAAAAGTTCACCACGCCACGCCAGAAATCGTCGATAAAATCCATGGAATTATATTGGACGATCGGAGACTGAAAGTACGTGAGAGGTCTGAGGCTGTAGGCATCTAAACTAAGCGGGTATATCACATTTTACATGAATATTTCGACATGAAAAAGCTATACGCGTGATTGGTGCCATGATTGCCACCACCATAAGCGCAGCCGTGTGATCATTTCAAAAGAGTGTTTGGCAATGTTCAACTGCAATCCGAAGAAGTTTTTGAGCTATTTCGTAACCGTGGACGAAACATGGATACATAACAACACGCTAGAGCCCAAGTAACAGTCAAAGCAGTGAAGGCTAATTTGGGTAGGTCAGCAAACAAGGTTATGGCGACAGCCTTTTTGGGATGCATTGAAACCGCATTTGACGAATTAAATAAATTATTTATTAATTCTGAAAGTTTTTAAGTTATGTGTTTATATAACTCCAATAAGTTTTTCAATTATTAAAGGTTATATTTTATCGAGCTCAAGGTCAATGTTGCTTTCCGAAGAAAACAACTGAAGGAATAATAACCAACAACAACAATACCCTATATAGAGTATCAATCACATAGCAGACTAGACAGCTGTTGAGCTCGATAAAATATAACTTTAATAATTGAAAAAAATTATTGGAGTTATATAAACACATAACTTAAAAACTTATGAAAGAAGGTCGTAATTAATTTACAAATAAATTCTATGGCAGAGCCCGGCCGTTGAAAATATGATTATTTGTGTGTGTTTACACACAATAAATTAAAAATCTAAGTTTACAAAAGAAACAAATCTTCATGTCGTCATAGTTTAATATCAGCTAACTGCTGAAGCTAAGATCGACTGTGAAATAGAAGAGCAACAACAACTAGCACAACAAAAATCTTTGAGTATTTAGAAAAGCTTTGATCTATCTTCGAATAATAGAACATATTTTCCCTGAAAGTATGCTTCACAAATTAGAAGAACTTTAAGCTGCTTTCATATCATTTGTATTCTCGTACCGCAATTCAGGGTAATTTACTAATTGCATTCGTGAAACAAGTAGAAAATTAAGAGCTTAGTGGATCACAGCAAGAATCACGAAAAAAGGCTACTGATGAGTTGGTGTAGCGGCCAACGAAACAGCTGTCTAGTCTGCTATGTGATTGATACTCTATATAGGGTTTGTTGTTGTTGGTTGTTATTCCTTCAGTTGTTTTCTTCGGAAAGCAACATTGACCTTGAGCTCGATAAAATATAACCTTTAATAATTGAAAAAAATTATTGGAGTTATATAAACACATAACTTAGAAACTTATGAAAGAAGGTCGGTAATTTACAAATTAATTCTGAAAGTTTATTTGAAAGCATAAATAAAGCATCCAACTTATTTTAAATAATTTTCTTTTTTTTTTTGAAATGGAAAAAATAATTTTGATTTTAAACAGTTTCTTAGGCATATTTTTACGTTTTAGATCCTATGAAGGGCGAAACCCCTCCTCCCCTTGGCATCGGGCTTACATAAAAGTATTCTCGATTTGAATGTATCTAAGAAACATCACAACAGCTGTGATTTATAAAAATTCTTTTCGAATAACTTTAAAACAAGGGTAATTCGGTCTTAGTATCAACAATAATCCGGAAATTTCCTTTTAAATTTCAATGCCTTTTTTGTTTTATTTTTTTTTTTTTTTAATATACTACGTCAATCAATGGTTCGATTAGGAAACTAAAAACAAAGCTATTCAAATAAATTACAAATTTCACTTTGAAATAAAACCTAAATATTCAACATAAATATCTACACTAAACTATTTTATGACAAATATTGACACTTTACATTTTTTTACACATAAGTACCTTCATAAATATGACAGGAACCACAAAAATTTAGCATCGCGATTATTTAATGCTTTTGAAGAAGAAATCCAATATATAGTATAAGAAGATGAACACCAACAACAACAACAACAACAACAACAATAACCGGAATATGTATGTTGCCTGAACACGCTTTGCGCTCTAAGGACGCTAGAATCCGGTGTGGTGCTTCTTATCTATAGCAGCCACGCATTTTGTCAATTTTTACGCGCCATTCTGTACATTATCGATGCAGGATGAGTTTTTGCGGTGTTTGGTTATTTTTTATTTTTTTTTTTTTGCTTTAGTGCCATAATTTTTGGTACCATAACGTTTTTACTTTTACCAACCGCTGCTTGTTTGGAGGAGTTCTGTGACAAGTAAGCGTTGCAAATACGCGCAAGAACCAACACGCCAAGATGGAGATGGATTCGTGGCAGCTTTCAACAACAACAACAACAACTATGTGTTTCCTGCAAATGACTGGCTGCCGCTGCTGCTGATGAATGATAGATGGATTATGAATACTTTTTAATGCTGTTGCGAAAAAATTCAATTTTATGTTGTAAAGAATAAGAAACGAAAAAAACCAGTGGAGAAGATAAAAAAAAAAGTTATGCACAGGAAATGAAATTGGTAAATATGTAAATAGTTTAGCTAGGAAGAAGTTAAGGAAGGAATATCAGAGGATATTAGAGGGAAGTCATGTTTTTCTTGCATACAAATATGATCAAAAAATAGCCAATAAGTAAAGGGAAATATTTTCTTTATTTGGCTGGAGCTCTATGTGTACCAAATCAGCTAGGCACTTGTGACCACGAACAAAAGCGAAATATTTTTACCATTGAAGTATATGGTAAGTAGATGAAAACGAAGCATGAAGCAATCTCTAAGCACAGGCAGAGATACTCGAGCCACTTAGTCAACGACGTCAAGTTCTTGGATTGCCTTTGCCTACTGGTATGCTTTATGGAGTGCATGTTTCATAACAACAACAACAACAACAACAACAACATCAATAACAACAACTATAATAACTGTAACTACAAAAACAACATCAACTTCCATTCAGCTGCTATAACTTTTATTTCACTACTACTTCGACGTCCTTTTTTTTGGTCCTTTGCGTTCCACATGCTTACATATGAAGAATCTTCAAACGTACATCAATAAAGTCAGCAACAAAAACAACAACAACAATAACATACACATAAGCATAGCAGTGAAATAAGCTTCCGACGCATACATCAAAATCTTAAAAACTTCTAATGATACAGCAACAACAACAACAAGCATACGTACAACTATAACACATACACTTAAACACACAAACACACACACAACAAGCATATTTATGCTCGCAACTACCACATAAGAAAAGAAGCCGCAGGAACAAACTTCCGTTCATAAAATACTAGCGAGTAAAAAAGCGAGTCCTTTTTGTTATCGCTCTCGTTGTTGTTGTTGTTGTTGTTGTTATTGTTGTTACCCTGCTCAAGAATTTCACTTCATATGCTGCGGAATTGTGTGCGGCTCGAGTGCAACTATATAATATTTTGTTCAAGGAATTTTCTTATTAGATTTGAATAACAAGGATTTTTTTTCTCTTTACTCGTACGTTGTATATTTTAGAGCTCGTTATTATTTCCAAGAAATATTTTTATTAAGTTAGTAATTTTCTTTTTTCTTTCTTATAGTTTTTTCTCTCTTTTGGGCTTACTTTGATTTGGACCAAACGTCATACAAGTTTGTTTCCGTTTCCTCTGTTTCTACAATTTTTTGGGTTGAGGAAAAAACTAAGTCAAAAATTTATTTGAATTTACTAAATTTGTTCAATCATGTGTGCATTGTTTAGTGTTTTTAGAGAAACGGGATGTTTTGTGGTCAGATGTAAGTATCCATAGCAGGATGAAAGTAGGATTCTTAAGTTGGGGAAGGATTAAATATTTAATCTTTAAAAGTTTTTTTAATATAAGTAACATTTCACGTACAAAAACGCTTTTGTCCATTTGTTTCTGATTTTTTTTTTTGGGTATGGAGGTGAACCATAAAGTCTGGTTTTCACTATGTCAGTTTAATGACAACATAAAAGTTAATCAATAAAAATATGAGCTAAATAAAATTATTCTATATTTTCTGTATAAAACTCAATTCGATATTTCAGATGCTTTACATTTTTAAAAACATTGTCAAAGGTAGAATAAATGCCAACATGTTGGCATTTTTCATTTGATTGTCAGCAACTGACCATTGAAAATGACATAGTGAAAACCAAGCCTATGTTTCTAAATTTTGTATATAAATTTTGGCACAGTGCACAGTCTAGTTATCGAATTACTGCCTTCATAAAATCAACTAAGGTCAAGAAATTTCTTTTTTTGAAGACGATTTCTCGGCTGAAAAAATTTCGATAAAAAAGCTTTTAATCGTCATCCTTCGCAAAGTTATGGACATGTCAATTTTTGACAAATTTAAAAATCGTGAAAAATTGGTAATTTTTTAAAAAACCCAATGTTAGTCCGTTTTCATTTATTTTATATAAAAAGGATGCCGTTTGAAAGATATATATTTATATATAAGGATAAATTTAAAAAAAAAAAAAAAAATGGATATGACAGAGAAATTTTAAAATTTTTTCAACTTTAATATCATTCAACTTGTGAATTGTGAAAATTAATGTAGAATCCAAAATCACTGTCACGCTCTTTAAAAAACTCTGTTAAATTTATTTTTTTTAAGTTTTCAACTAAAATTTCTGGATTCAGGCATTTGATAATTAAGGGGTTACATGACATTGGCAGTTTTTTCAAATCGACTTTTTTTAATAATTTTGTATTTTAGTAAATATTCTTAATATTCTAAGAAAAAAAAATTTTATGGAAAAATTCCTACAGGTTCAAAAGTTACAGCCGGATTAGTGATTACTTTTTGCGCTACCTACGTACGGCAGCTGGTATATACTTGTTTTACTTGCTACCTGACTTTTGGTGGTTGTTATTTCGTACCTACTTGAAGAGTGAAGGGTGAAGCCCGAATTGCTAAACGATTGCAAAAAACTATAAGAAACAGCAAAACACAAGATAACGAAGGCATACAGTACGAAGCAGGTATGGCAGAATGAAGGTAACCTTTTTTTTTCTTTGTTCACAAACTTTGAACGCTTTTATCTCGAAACCATGTTTTTCGTACTGGTTGCGGCACTAGCGGGTTCATTTTTTGACGAAATTTAATTTTTTTAAACTTGATTCGCTATCGTATGACACGAGCTTTTTTTTAAATTTTTTTTCGATATTTTATGAATTTTTAAAGTCAATATTTTTTTCGAAAAACACACTTTCAAATTTGGAACATCACCAAAAATTGAAAAAAAATTCAAAAAAAAAGCTCGTGTCCCCGCGGGCGTATTGAAGTGCATTTGAATTCTTTAGCCACGACAGTCACGATGCCATTCAGTTTTATATATTTACGAAACTTTTTCTAGGTAGGCGTGGTTTTCATCTGATTTTGCCAAATATTATAGAGATGGTTTATATTAAAAATCAAAGCTTATGTGCAAAATTTCAAGGCATTTTTTAAATTTCTGTGGATTTTTAAGAGATTTTACGTTTAAAAAAATGCAAAAGGCGTGGTTTTCATCCGATTTTCTCAAATATCATAGTGATGATCTACATTACACATCAAAGTCTATATGGAAAATTTCAAGACCTTTCTTTAATTAGAGCAGATTTTTAAGACATATCAAGCCAATTAGTATGGCAGGTAGGCGTGGTAGGCCGATTTCATAGTTAGGATTTCTATTGAAGATGAAAGCTTACTTGTAAATATGAAGGCATTTCTTTATTTTTGTCGATTTTGAAGACATTTTACTGTAAAAATAAAGACACTCTGTATGGTAGGTAGGCGTGGTTTCCATCCGATTCGGCTCATTCTCGAACTTGATCTGCATTTTTTGGAAAGAAACATATTTTAAATTTCATTGCAAAAGCTTTAAAATGATGGCTGTAATCGTGTCCACAGACGGACAGACTGATAGACAAAGACAGCCCATTTTTCGTTTATAGAGGACCCCTGCCATTACAGCTTAGTTCTTCTGTGTCCAAGACTTTGGAGTTATAGTTCATGAATGATCAACAGTATTAAAAAATACACATCCAAAAAGGATGTGAACCTGAAATACTCTTCACAGACTTGTAATTTACAAGTGACAACCACGTACTAGTAGAAAGCAACCCCGTACTAGTTTCCACATTCACAAACACAATAGCATTACTCTGTGCCCTATTCTGTAAAAGCAGTATGCAATAATAATTCCATACTGTATACTGTATTATTGTACAATAGTACCAGTTTAGCTACCGGTAGATGGCGTACCTTCATTACCATCTACTGGTTGAGACAACGAGACCTATCCAATATCTTGCATACTAAGCAGGTATGCCAGCCCGGTCGTACAACTGCGCGACCCCGCCGGTCAATCTAGACCTGTGCAAGCGATGTGCACAAACCACAGCCAGCACGAGTCTCCCCGAAGGGCCAACCCATGGTAGTCACCTGGGCAACTCGTTCCCGTCGAAAATGGGGGTCTACAACATCCCAGCAAAGAGACAAAAAATTCTTATATACATATATAAGAATTTTTGTTTTTGACTGTGCACATAGCACTGTTTCGTATATGACTGGCACTTCCATTCAAGGCATGGTTTAACACCATACCCTAAACGAAGTGCCTACGATTTAATTTGACCTGTGCCCAGCGTCACAGGTCGCCTTTGTGCCCACATACGTGACACTCTTTGTTCCCTAAGACACCATTTTTTGTCTTTTGTTGACCATAAAGGCCATGTCTCCATGCCGTGGATAGATAAGGTCACCTCATTTTTTCGACGGTTTTGACAATCCCCGTGCTAACAAGTTTTATGGACCATTGCTATTCCATCGCAGGCTTTTTTCAATATGATATATATATTGACCTGCTACCAAGATGGGCGCCACCCCGAGCTCTTGGTTGGCTATAAACTTTTTACGGCATGGGACGTATCCCATAACCAACCCTCCTCCTTTATCCTGGCTTGGGACAGGCAGGCTGAAACCTGGCGGAGTTAGACGGATAGACAGACAGACGGACAGACAGACAGACGGACACAGGGAATGGACTCAGGTGTTGATGCTGATTAAAATTGTATGTGCTTTTCTATATCTGCCACGCCTCCTTATTGGCGTTACAAACGGAATCACCATACCTCTTACCAGAGCTGTATAAAAATGCAATCATTTGCGATTTCAAATCATGTGATTCATATTCAAAATGAACGCATTCATTTTTTCAAATCATTGAATGTGATTTGACATTTAAAGTCCCAATCAATAATTTGAAAAAATGATTGCAACCATTTGGACTTGAAATTTCAAATCACAATCAATGATTTGAAAAAGTGATTGCATTCATTTTTGTGTGTATAGAACTAATTAACAATAATATTTAATAGTTGTTTGTTTTCTATTCTGTTTATATAGTGGCGGCCGTGGCGTTTTGGGTAGAGTGGCTGGCCCATATGCCAGAGAACCCAGGTTCGAGTCCCATCTGACACAGAAAGTTTTTTCAATTGAATCAATTTTTCTGTTCGGCTATCACCTCTCTGTAGACAATGGCAAACCTCAGAGAGTAAAAACTGCCATGAAAAGCTTATTCAGAATATAAGCCGTTCGGAGTCGGCATAATAAAACTTGTAGGTCGAGTTTTCGATCATTTGTATTCAAACATTCCACAACACAATTGATCAGAACAAGCTTGATCAAAGCCCTTTCAAGGGCTGAAAGGGCCATTTCGTTTTTTTTTTTTATTCTGTTTATTCCAGCAACAGAATTTTTTTTTGTAAGAACATTTTTCTTAGTAATACGAATTGAACCCACTAAATAAAGATCATGAGACAGACGTTCTATTCTTTGATCCACGCAACCGTAATTAAACACAGTGGCTGATTAACTTTTAGTTCCTTTTTTCTTCCCTTATTTGATGGCCTTGAATTTTAAACTACAAAGTTTAAAAGGCACTGCAACATAAGATTCCCGAAAATGTACCAAAATGTGCTTCTTGTTAACATAAGAAAGTATACATTAGATACAGAGTGTATCAATCACTCAGTTAGTGTATTAATATGACAAAAAAACATTACTTGTAATTGGTAGGCGAAATATTGAAATACTTTGTTGATATATTTTGTTATATATAATAACATTTCTTGATACTAAAACAACGAAGTTTGCAAGTTAATAATATATTTTCATTAATACTTATTTTGTTTCTTTGGAAAATCTGAAATTTATTAAGGCTGAGTATTAAGCAATCCCAGAAATTCCATTTTTCGGTAGAAGTTTCACTTTGAAGAACGTAGACGAAGCTTTGTTTAAATGCATTTGAGCTTCTATGAATGGTCAAAAGAATACATTCAAAACGATTGGAGCCTCAGTGTATTCTGACCAATCCACAAGAAAGACGATCCCACAATTTGCTCCAATTTCAGTGGAATTAGCATTCCTTATATTGCATATAAGTTCCTGGCAAGCGTATTATGTACACCGAGAAAAAAGCTTGTGTTAAATTGAAAAAAACCTAGTATAATTTATAAGATGGCTAGTATAATTTATAAGATGGCTAATTTGGCTTTCAGCCACCCAAGTATTTTATCAAAACGCCTATGTTTTACATGTTGACTTGCCAATTTTTATTGGGTGATAAGTTAACCAAGCATTTGGGAATTTTTTATACACTACTTTAAAAAAAAAATTGAATTTCAAATATATAACTTTTTTCGGGTCTTGGTTTTTTTATTTTCATTTTTTTTTTAAGCTGCCGCCGCTGTAGTTCTGTGTTTTGCTTGACTGAAATCGGCAACTACACAAAATTTTTCTTTTATCGACACCATTTTTCTTAGAAATTAATGACTTCTCGGCTTTTCTTGCTGCTTGACGTATATTATAACAAGAACATTAAATTAAATTAGATATCAAATACAAAAATTTTACCTTCGCCTATTAATGAGATTCGAACCCACACCAACAGATACCACTGTGTATGAAGTAACTACACTACGCATTCAGCCAAACTCCTTCGTTACGCGGAGTGATTTATTCAATATTAATTACAACTGAAGCTAAGCTGCAGCTATCAACAGAATACTGCGACATACTGCATCTGTTAATACAGCATTTTTTTTGGCAGGGTATCGAAGTATGTGCTTTCAAAGCAATGTATTAAACAATAAATTGCTTAGGTAAATTAACGTAGCTGCAGTTATGTCAGCAAACAGCAGCAAGGCTGCTTGGATAAGTTGGTAAAGCGATGAACTGGCACCAAAACTTCCAGGGTTCGATTCCGCACGGTGGGCAAAGATATTTTTGTTTTCTTTTTTCTTTTCTGTTTGTTGATGAAATGTAATAAAATTTACTGGTGTGAATAGTAACGTTTGTTTTTTAATTTACTTAATGTTATTTTTGAATTTAAAAGTGGTTTTATTACAAAAAAAAAACCATTAAATTATCAAATCTATCCTTCTCTCGTGTGTCTAATGACGAAGCTGTGTTTTTTTACAGAAAATATATCAAAACTATGCTATAGCCATACATGCTAGTTGTTTTTTAATTTTGTATTTTTTGATTTTGGGCTTAGGTGAATCAAATATTTTTTTTGGCATGGTATCGAAGTATGTGCTTTCAAAGCAATCCATAAAACATTAAATTGCTTAGGTGAATAAACATAAGCTTATAATTCCCATACAATTCTCTTTACCCAAGCCGACTTAGGTGAGTCACCTATTGTTTTTTTTTTCGGTGCAACAGACTTAAATCCATTGTAAAACCAGCTGACTGGACTTTATCAGTTTTGCTTGAGAACTGAAAAATCCAGGATCAACCAGATATTTATGCTAATACAAATCTTGGACAGACCCTGGAAAAACAAGTCGACGCCCACCATCTTTTTGTCAATTACAAAGCTCCCTGCGACAGTCCGATAAAGAATCACCTCTACTTCACCATCCGTCTATACTACGTCTATACTGAATAACACTGAGTAACACCAGCAGTACAGTTAAAACGGGAAGGCCCTTTTCCCCCTTCCCCCATTAACTAAAAAACGACGTTTCAGACAAGTTGATTCATTATCGTGCGACATTTTCAACCTTATGATAGAGAAGATAGTCCGTGCTGCTGATCTATATATCAGTGCAGCATTCTCCAAATTAGAGAAAGAATCTAGTCTCATGGGGCTTGCAGTGAACGCAGATAAGACGAATTACTTGGTGTCAATCACACCGTCTTGGAACCCAAAGGACTGTTGTCAAAACATTTCAATCGCGCTTGTGAAGGACTTCTACCTGTCTACCTGGGATTCAGCATAAACATCACCAACGATACCAGTTTTGAGATATACGCTTTATAAGTCACTAATCATGCCAGTTCTGATGAAAAAACTTTAGAGCCTTCTAGAGAAAGATCCTTCGTTAGATCTACGGTTCAATTTGCATCAATGGCGATTACCCAATATTACGGAATCATGAGCTGCATGAGTCAAACATATGAAAATAAAGTTTATTCCTTTGTCAACACAATTTTAAAAAATTAATAAATAATCTATAATAAACTTCAAAAAAATAATTGCTTTAGATTAATACTGAAGAGCTGTACAATTACAGGCTGCAATAAAGTTTAAAAATGATGTTCAGATAGCTGTATTAATAAAAGTTGAACGGTTTCAATTTTTACTTTGTATACTGTACATATTTGTTAATTGTTGTCTCAACACTATTTTAGTCAAGTGTAAATAATCGCTTTAATGAGAGTTCTCTAAAAAGTCTTCTTTTACACTTAATCAGAAAAATTCAAAATAAGCCGCTGTTTTGAACAAGTTGTGCTCTCGACTGACGCTCTAAAACGTATGCTGCTCATTACCAAATTAATTTCCCTTTTTAACATTGGAACATCAGCTAAGCGTACTAATATGGCATATCGTTAGCGTTTTGTGAGAATAATAAAACGTTTTCAAAATTTCTCCTTAGTTTTAAATTTTTAGATTTATTTCGTGTTTTTTTTTTTTTTTTTGGTTGAACTTTTTTTTTTTTTTTGTTAAATTTTTTCATGCAACCCCACAGAATATCCTACTCTTTTCCACTGCAACCCACACTACTACAGTGTGGTGGATTTCCTACAAAAGTCCTGAGGGTGGTTTTCGACACTAGTCGCAGAAGCTCACTACTCACATGAAATGGGGTGAACATGATTCTCTCTTGTTTAATATCTTTTTTTTTTCTGTAAGCACGACTACTGTTTTTTCTATTGCTTGGATAATTCGCTACGCTTTCGAGGCTTTTTTATGAACATGTTTCTTCACATTTTTTGTTTCTTTTTTATTTTGTATTTTGTGTTTAAAATCTTGAACAAAAAAAAGATGAGAGCAAAAAAATTCAACCTTAGGCAGGGTGTTGTAAGCGTTTTTTTTTTTTGTTTTGTTTTTTTGGGCTACACTCCGGAGGGTGAAAAGAGCACGTTGGCGTGAAGTGCGCCTGATCGGTTCCATTGAAGTTCAAATTCGAGCAGTTTTCATGGTTTCTCAGCCATGATTTTTCTCCATGTAAGAGTATTAACATGGCTGCTGCTGCTCAATGTCTGTCCGTGTGTCGGACGTCTGTCTGTGCTTTCCCAAGCGCCCAACCAAGGCTCAGCTCACTTGTGCCGGTTGTTTCTTGGGGGTGGCGCAGCTCTAGCAGTCAACGTCGCCGCTGCTCCGCTTTCTGGTTGCTCTTGGTTCCTGCTGTTTGAACGCTAGTCGTAACTTGGTGCTGCGCTCGCCTAGTGCGTTTCTTAAACAGCGTCTTCTTCTAACGTAGCTCGAGGCGTCCACCCGCGAGTAGTCATCGTGAGAAAGTTGGCTTTTTTTTCTTGTCTGTCAAGTTGACGCTTTTAGAGTGGCGCAAAGATTGTTGGTGTTTGTTTTTTTTTTTTTGGTTTTAGCAAGTTTTGCTCATTTGATTATGAGAGTGAAATGATTTTCTGTTACTTGCTGCTGCTCGATATTTTTCGCTGCTGCTTTCTTCGACGCGCAGTCGTTATCCATGACTTTGTTGGAGCTACTGAATTGACTTGCTTGATGCCGCTTGTCAAGCAAGGAGGAATTCATAGTCAAGGCGCGTAAATTTGTAAATTTCATTCCTTAAGTTGACGTGAATCGGTAAAGTTGTGTTAGCTCCAAAATTAAATGTTGTTAATCATATAAATATGTAAAAGAATTTTTGTGTTATTTGCGTATCATAAAGTTTTGAAGAATGATTAAAAAAAAATGCAATGTGTTTTATGGATTATTTAAAAAAAAAATTAAATTATGTGAAATATTTCGTAGAACCCTTTATATATATATATATACTGAAACTTAAAATAATAATCCAAAATTGAGCTATTTAAATGAGAAAATTTGTTAAAATTTAAACGACACTACCGAGAGCTTTGCTCTAAAAACTAATTTAAATGCAAAATATTATAACAAAACAAAACAAAACAAAAAAAAAAAAAACACATCTCAAAACTTTCGCAACTGGAGCAAATAAGCTGTACTATTTCAATCTGAACGTGATCATCTTCTCGTGTGATAAATATAAAAATTAAAATTAGTTGATAAATAAATTTATAAAAAAACTTGTGCCAAAAAAGTAAGCAAGGTAAAGTTGTAAAACATTAAAGAAACAATTTATGAACTTTGTCGAAATTTATGTAACTTTCATAAACAAATTTACAAAAGCATTTATGCTAAAAAAGTATGTTTAGAAGAAATATAGTTTCAAAATTGTATAACATTAACAAGATAATTATGCACTTTGCCGAAATTTATGTAACTATATGTTACATAATTTATGTAAAAAACAAGCCTAATAGAATTTTTAAATTTCAAACATGAGTGAAAAATTTAGAGATCAAGATATCTGACAGTGTGTTAGCTCTAATTTCTTTTATCCTTCTTTGAACGTCAGCTTCAAGCTGTTTCTATTCTCAACATTCAAATGACATCTTTTATTATAACTACGAATTTTTTTCAATTTTTCCTAATTCTGAAAGATATTTTTTTATTAAACATATTTCAAACAAATAACATCATATCTTTCCAATACCATTAATAATACTCAATTCTATAATCCAATTTTACTTTATTTTCTCAAAATTTATGTATTTGTTAATATTACTTTTAGTTTTCGGAAGTTTTTTATATTAATGAATGCATTTTTATATTCATATGAATGCTATTCTCAAAGAATGCAATTCACAAAGAATTTTATAATTTTTATTATTTGTATTTATTAAATTATTCTTTTTGTATTCATTATTAATTTTTTATTCGTAATTCATTTGTTATTCATTATTCATTTTGTATTTATTATTTATTTTTTAATCATTTTTCATTTGTTATTCAGTTTTAATTTTTTTATTCATTTGCTCCGAAGCCATGAATAAGACATGAATAATGAATAAGAATTGAATAATAGATAATGAATACAAAATGAATAATATATAAAAAATTAGTAATAAATAACAAATCAATAATGAATAAAAATGAACAATGAATAAAAAATTGATAATGAATAAGAAATGAATAATGAATAAAAAAGGAATTATTGAAAATTCGGAAAATCGCTGGCTCTAATCGCTGAATCTAGCGTATATACTAAAAAATTCTCATTTTAGACTTAAAATATAGAGTAATTGTCTATAGTTTCCCATTGCTTTATTTGTGTGTTCGTATGTATTTTTCAAAATTTTACAAAAATTTTGCATGTTTAGCTTTTTCGGAAAAGCTTATAAAATGCTGATTCAAAATTTACATTACATATATCTCAATATCAAATAAATACAGAAAAAAATCTATTGCCAGATTCGTAATCAGCGATCACAAATCTATTGAAATCTACTTAAATAATGAAAAATATGTCTTTTTGGACACCATTATGTTTTTAAAACGTTTTGGAATAGGAATCTCGATATAACGAGACCAAACTTTTTAATAGGCTCTGAATAATTTTTGATATACCACTGATTATAGGGTGTCCCAAAAGTTATTGACATTTCGATTCGGGCACTACTTTTTTGTGGCAAATCTAAATCTATAACAGTTATCAAGAACCAAGCAAGGCAGTTTAGCGATAGAAAAAATTTACTGTCGAACAACTCGTACAAATTGAGGATAATTATGTGAGATTTTTGCAATCTACGAGGACAAAAGAAAAAAAAAAACATGCAAAAAATTTAATTTTTTTCTTGAAAATAAAGCTAGGTACCCATATAAAGCCATGATAAAAGTTTGATTGTTTTATCCGATATATCTAAAACGATACTCGTAAAACGGTGCTTTTTGTGTTTTTTAAAATTATTTGTAAGCGTCAAGTTAGCAGCTTTTGTGTTAAATGCGCTGATTAAAGTTTTTAATAACTTTTTAACTGTTTTTGTAATGAAAAGCTATGGATTAATTTCCAATAAAATAAGTAACTTATAGCCGCATTCTGGCGATTGATAACTGTAAATTCATTGACAAACTTATTTTTTATGTGCTATTTTGTTTAGTAAAATGATTTGTTTTGAATATTTTTCTAATGGTGTTGACAGTTTTGTTATGTTATGACCTTTTGATTACATTTTAAAATTAGAAATTTTTACTGTTGTCAAAAAATTTACAATTGTCAATCACCAGAATAAGGCTACTAATATATCTTGGTTTTATTTAATTTAGCGATTAAAGGTGTAGCATAAATAAAATATGTTAAATTAAGCTTAAACTTTAATGAACTGCCAAAAAATTTGTATGCGTTTGTATAAGAGTGTCTCTTGAAAATTGAAGTTGTTTGTTTTTTTATAGCTACCCTCTTAGTTTCGTAAATAAAATTTTATGTACCTAGGACCACTGGAGCCCGTGCCGACATGCATCGGTACATGTCCGCACTTGGCAATATGGGTAAAAGTGCTAATTTTATCAATAAACTGAAATCAATTTTGTATAAGTGTAAATTTTCAAAAAACTGCTTAAAACTATAAAATATTTCTTTAAAATAAGCTTTCAAACATGAAACTTGGACGAAAATCTCCAGAGTTGCGATTTTTTACTTTCTGTATATTCCATTTGTAAGTATTTCCTTCGTAAGTATTTAATTTGAAAACTTTTTGAATTTCAGGGTTGCCGACATAGCGTTTTTTCCATTCCGTTTTTTTTTTTTTTAGGTTGGATTAAGGTATTAACGAAAAAGTCCCCAAAAGTTGAAAAATGCTCTTATATTTTAATGCTTAGGCCCTTATTTCATTCATTTATCTTTAAACCTGAAAACTAAAAAAACGGATTAGAAAAAACATTATGTTAGCAACTTTTCGAAAATATTTTTTAGAATTATTAAATTTACTCCGAGTGAGAAATATACCCAGTAAATTATAAGCAAAGGCTTTGCGTAAGATGAGAGTCTTGCGAACATTTTTGGGTAGAATTTTTTTTAATTTTTTGATTTTTTATTTTGTCGCTTAAAAGTGCTTGTTATAAAAGATTCAATTCGTGAAATATTTTGCCATAAATAAAACTTGTCCATATTTTGTGAAATTCATAAAAAGCTTATTTTGAGTTGAAATAGTATAATTTTTTTATTATTTAAGTAGGTACAACTTTCTCGTAAATTTACCATTTTTTTTTTTATAAATGAGTTCAGAAATGAATCTTAAATGTTTTTCTTTACATTATTAACTGAGTTTAAGTCAGAGTTATTTTCTTATCATATCAGTAGGAAACAATTGCTCATAAACGATTGCTTTATTTTACTATATGGGCACTCCCACAACAATGTCAATCAAAAAAAAAAAAAAAAATTGAATGTGTTTCGAAATTAAATTTTTTTATCTAGAAAAAAACCAATATATATGAACTTCACATTCTGAAAATTTCAATGTCTTAACTAATATTAAAAACCCTCGTCTACTGAAGATATAGGACATGACACCTAGTAAGCTTCGACCATGGCCGAACTAAGATGTTAGTTACTCTTATTAAGCTCTTTTCTCTCTTCTTTGATTACACATTTTCTTAACGGGAATTTTGTCGCGTGGGTAATGTCGCGTGAGTTACGGCAAATATTTTTTGGAAACTCAATATCTATATATTAATACGCAAACAAAAAAGTCTGTGATCCCTTTTCACCTGTGCTAAATTCAACATATTCACACACAACTTATATCGATGGAAAGGTATTTTCGAGTAGTATGTGCACAATATTTTTTTTATTAGAATATATTGTCATTAAGATAGGTAAAACTAAGCAAATGTAAAAACCCTTTTATCACAATGGGACAATGAGATAGCCACAACAAAATGCACAGGGGTGAATGCTACAGCTCTACATATCATCGTTGCTGTAGCATACACGAGCAAGAGTAGAATGCGAGAGATTTGCAGACACTTCAAACGAGCTGTGCAACAATCCTTATTGTTGGTGATTCTCTTAATTTCCCTTTTAACAATTTGCCTCCGCGTCAGCGTCAAAAAAACTGCTGCTTGATTCATATCACTCATGCAAAGGCATTTATAATTGTTTATTTTGTTTGATACTTCCGTTCAGGCTATGGGTTGGAATTTTCACATAAGTACACTTCTAGCAAAAAAGTTCATAGCGACCAAGTTATTCAACATAATTACACAATTTTTTGCATCTGCATTAAACATAGTTAAGGAAAATATGTCCACAAGATTTCAGATAAATTTTTTCAAATTTGGATTTTTTTCGATTTTCTTAATACAACCTGAACAAAAAAGAGTTTTTGTTCGAAAAGTTAAAATCGCAACTTTAGAGGTTTTCATCCAATTCTCTCTCATGTTTGATAGCTTATTTTAAGGAAATATGAAATTGCAAATGAGCTGTGAACTAAACAAAAAAAAAAAACGAAATGGCCAATTTCAGCCCTTGAAAGACTTTGACCGAGCTTCTTATGATCAATTGTGTTGTGTGTATTGTGAAATGTTTGCACACAAATGATCGAGAAGTGGACCTACATGTTTTACGCCGACTCCAAACGGCTAATGTTCTCAAGAAGCTTTTCATGGCAGTTTTTACTCTCTGAGGTTTGCCATTGTCTGCAGAGAGGTGACGGCCGAACAGAAAAATTAATTCAATTGAAAAAATTTTCTGTGTCAGATGGAGGATTCGAACCTGGGTTCTCTGGCGTAAGAGTCACACACTCAACCACTACGCCACGGCCGCCACTCTGTGAACTAGTATATTGAAAATTTACTCTGATAAAAAAGTTTTTGGATTTTTTGAAAAACTCAAATCGTCAAGTACTGACATGTACCAATGCATGTTGGCACGGATTACATGTCTAGGTACACCAAATTTTATTAACATTTTTTTGAACATCATACGAAGATAGTAAGAGGGCAAGCCATAAGAAAAACAACTTAAATTTTTAAGGGACACTGTAATATGCATTTGTGTATTTCCGTCGAAAGGTCCAACTTGAACAAAAAATTTTAAGTTATTAAAAAAGTAGAATCTTATTTTATTATATTAGAAAAACATTTTAGTTTTATTATTTTAAGCAAGTCATACATAAATTAATTTACCATGATGATCAAATCGTCCACATTGCTTCACAAATGTAGTTATTTTTAAGTAAATGTTTAGTAAAATGTTTCGTAAACGTTTTTGTTTTATTTTTAACGGAAGGAATTCACTAAAGATAATAACGAAATGATTGAGTCAAAAAGAAAACAATATATTTAGTTTGTTTTTTAATTACTTAATTACTTTATTACTTAATTACTTAATTACTTAATTACTTAATTACTTAATTACTTAATTACTTAATTACTTAATTACTTAATTACTTAATTACTTAATTACTTAATTACTTAATTACTTAATTACTTAATTACTTAATTACTTAATTACTTAATTACTTAATAACTTAATAACTTAATTACTTAATACCTTAATTACTTAACACGTAATTACTTAACACTTAATTACTTAATTA
The DNA here is from genome assembly GCA_914767935.1 of Coremacera marginata. Lineage (NCBI taxonomy): Eukaryota > Metazoa > Arthropoda > Insecta > Diptera > Sciomyzidae > Coremacera > Coremacera marginata. The sequence goes on along the minus strand of OU612047.1, from coordinate 22,896,767 downwards.
CTTAATTACTTAATTACTTTATTACTTAATCACTTAATTACTTAATTACTTAATTACTTAATTACTGAATTACTTAATTACTTAATTAATGTATTACTTAATTACTCAATTGAATCATAATGGAAAAATGTCACTCAGATTATGATTAAAAAAAAACAGTACAGAAAATTATTTTATTTTGTTACATTATAAAATTAGTTTCACTAAAGACTTGTGACGGATTTCGATTAATTCTGACTTTCTATACATGAACACGAAAACAACTTCCATTTTTGACTCGTTCAAATTGCTTCTTTTTTTGTGTTTTCTTTTTTTGAACCAGAACTACGCCTACTATAAGTTTTGGCACTTATTACAGTGCTACCTAAGAGCTTTAGTATAAACTAGAAATGAAATGTAAATATGTTTTACTCTGCCTTTATTGCACTTTAAATGTGTGCTTCGGTCACGTTCGACATAGAGAAATTAGGAATCACATCCTAATATATAAAAAGCACGCACTATTTTTGCGATCAGCCTGAAAGTATGCACAGAAAATTAATTTGATACTTAACCGTGACTTGCTTGCCTTTTATGTAGGTGCATATTTTCGGCCTGAACACTTTTTAGAACAGTATGTTGTAAAAGCACTATAATAATGGCAAAAAATAATTACAATTAATTACATAAAAAATTTGTTTTTTCTGTTTTATAAGTAAGTTACCCATATCTCAATCCATTTTAATCAGCTTGAGCATATTATACACCTTTTGCAAAATAACCATGTTTTTTCCCACTAGTATGATTCATGCTACCGAAGTCTAGAATAAATATTTTTTTTCGGCTCTTATTAAAAGTTATTGCTATTAACTTTCTTTGAACTTTAATCGACTGTAATTTCATCAAATCTTATTGGATTAACTTATGAATCATACTGTTGGAAAAAAACATAGTTATGTTGCAATCGATATGGAATTTTTGCAGGTAATTTATTCTACCATTACTATGTTTACACGCAGAGTTAACTTTGGGTTTACTCGTAGTTAACCCTGCATGTAAACGAGAGTTTAGTTGAGTCTCGTTTAATCCAAGTAAACTCCACGAAACTTGCTGGATCTAGCTGAGTTCTATCTGTCAAAATACATTATGGCATTTATTACTAAAGAAAGTTTTTTGGAGTGCTCACGACACCTTGCTTTTAATAGAAATATTTAAAGAAAAGAAAATATTAGATATAATGGGCGGGAAAAGTATTGCTTGCATTTTTATTATTAATTCTTTCCCTGAGCATTTTGGTGGAATGCAATAAACGCCTGCGTACTTTTGATTTAAAAATATTCCTTCTTCGTACGGCCATCGTTGTGTATTGCCTTGTTAATATTTCTACCATTTGCTCCATTCTTTTTGTATGATTTAAGCTCAAAATTTAAATTTTTTTATTAATATCCATACACAACTGTTTGCACGGTGTAACTGTATGTTTGTGAAACACAAACTGTTTGCAAATAAACATTGCAAATGTGAAGTAAATTTTACAAGTCTAACTCAACTCGATGTTTTGCATGTAAACAGCATCGAGTTAGCATCGCCATGTTTTTAACTCAACGAAAACCCTAACCTTGAGTTAACTCTGTATGTAAACACAGTACATGATTCAGACAAACATTTTTCATCTATGCGATTTAAAAAAAAAACTCTTTGTGTAACGTGCGAATCCGACAGATGACTTGTTTCATCGGAAACAAAGCGAGCACAAATATGATACTTGAAGATTTTTTTACATAACACCATGTATAAGATAAACTAAATAAAAAAAGTACTAAAAGTACTAAATAAGTAAAAGTACAAAAAAAAAGAACTTAATTAAATTGAACTAAATTGAAGAATCACTATGTGTCAAATCTAAGTGACAAATAGGTTTTATGGATAATATGGAAGGGACGGGGGGTTCTTATTGCCAGAAATAATGACCAAAAAATATATGGTTGTGATTGGACCCATTGATCGTTATGCATTCTTGATTGTATCACATTCCACCAAAATTGCCAGTTATGTGGGAAAAATACCATTCGCGGTAATTTTTAATTGCCTTTGGGAAATTTTTTTTTGGGAATTCCTATGGTATTTTGTAATTCAGCGTGGTATTTTTTAATTAACGTGGGAATTCAGTGTGGTATTTTTTAATTGCCGTGGGAATTTGAAATTTTTTTTCACACTTATTTAGCAAAAACTTCATATAAAATCATTGCTATTATACGCATTAAACGCTCTGTTTACACCACAGTTTTGCACGGTTCGAATTGTAGGCTTATTTTTTCAACTTTTTAAGTTGTAATATGCATCCTTTCCAAAAAAGTAGAAATTTTCAAGTTTATTTGGAGTAAACAAGTTAGTATATAAGGAATTTTCAACTATTTTTGATGAAATTTTAATCGTAATAAGTTGAATAAATTAACATTAAAGTTGAAAATTTATGCCTTAAAGTATAAAAACGGGAAAACATGAAATTTCTCAACTATTTAAGTTGATTAATTAAACCGCTTGGTCAAATTATTCAACGGGAAAGTTAAAAACTTCAACCAAAAAGTTAAAAAAATAAATACGTAGTGAAATTTTTTCAACCAAGATGTTGAAAACTTAAACCGAAAAAGTTGAAAAATTACACTTAAATTTTGACTTTTCTAACCGAAAAAGTAGAAAAATTTAACAAAATTGTTGGCTTTCTTAACCCAAGTAGTTGAGAGTACACTTTGAAGACCGACTTTTCAACCGAAAAATTTGAAAAATTTAACTAAAAGTTGACTTTTTCAACTCAATAAGTTGAAACATTTAACTAAAAGGTTGGCTTTTTCAACCCAATAAGTTGAAAAATTCAACTTAAGTATTAGTACAGAATTATCCTTCACATAATCCATAATGAAAATAAATAGGAACAATTCCACGTCCACAAGTCCACATAAATCCATGTTGTCCTTTCAACGATTGTTACTAAACTGATGAAAAGCCATACACTTCATAAATGTAAGCAATTTTTTTTTTAAATTGCAGTAGGCGCCGAGTTTAATAACTTTATCAAATTTTATTCAACATTTTTTTTAATGACAGCAGGCTACGCAAACAGAAACAATTGTAGTGTAGAAAATTTCAATATTCAAGGTCAAAAAACATTTTCAACCAAGTAAGCTGACTTTTTCAACCAATTGCTTTAATTTTTTATCAGTTTTTTTTAAATAAATAAATTTTTCAAACTTATACTGACGAATAATTCGACTTAAATGGTTGAAAACGTAAACTTAAAAGATGAGAAACTTATCAATGACGAACAATTTTTCCAAAATAGTTAAAAAAGTCAACTAAAAAAAGTTGAAAAATTTGTTTCTAAAGTTCAAATAATTTTTCCACTAAAAAAATATGAAACATTCAACATAAATAGTTGAAAAATTTAATTTAATTTTTGAAAAATTCGACCCTTAGGTTGAAATAATTTTCGAACTAAGCAAAGACGAAATACTCAGCCAAAACAGTTGAGAAAGTTAATTAAAAAAGTTGAAAAAATCATCTCTTTGGTTTGAATAATTTCTAAACTAAAAAAAGGTGAAAAACTTTACTCAAATAGATGAAAAATTTAACTGAAAAGTGGAAAAATTCGTCTTTTAGGTTTAAAATATAAATATATATTGATTTCATCCAATGAAAGTTTAAAAATTTCAATATAAAAGTTGAAAATATAATTATATACAGGAAAAATGTTGATTTCAACCACAAAAATTTCAGTAAGGTTGAAAACTTAGACCTAAATTTTTAACCGTGTATGTCGTGAGTGAACTTTGTAAAATTCCTAAAATTTTTGTTGTTGCAAAATAAACTTCTGTAAATATATCGCTCTTATGCTATGAACATCATAAATAATTTAATACTACTATTATACCTTGTTCGTACGTTTTCTATTTCTTATTGCAAAATGCTTTCTGAACATCTCCAGATTTTCCGAAAATTTTGATTTATTTTGGTATTTTTTAATGCGCATGAGATTTATTAGGAACTTTTAAATGCATATGAGATTTTTGGTGGTATTTTTAAAAAGCGCGGTAATTTTGTGGTCATTTTTAATGATCACGGGATTTTTTGTGGTATTTTTAAATTGTGATGGGAATATTTTTGTTTATTTTGACTGTGGTCATTTTGGTGGTATTTAATTTATGGTACTGTGGAAAAAAGGTAATTTCCGTGGGAACTGTTCCGAATTTTGACTGGCAATCTTGCATTTCACACATTTTGCACACCTTAACACGTTATGCTACATCTCCTCTTAACGGCTCCGGGTATTTCAACTAGTAATATACATAAGGAAAAAAACATTTTAACAATCTCGAAATATCGGGAAAAAAATGATTTCATTACGTTCTCTTTATATACATAAAATTCGGGCACTTATAGGATGGTAATAATCTTAGTTTTAAGTTTATAAACATAAAAACTATACTCTGTCCTTTATGTAGAGTTTAATATGTTAAAATAAGTTAGAATAAGTTAATACACTATGTTCTGTACATTTTCAATGCTGGTACTGTCCATAAGAATTCTTGTGAATCTTGTTGTGCCAGTAAATCGTAAAAACAAAAATAAAATAAAATAAATAAATACAATAATAAGTGTCTCATTGTTACATTCGTTGTTCTTGTGTTTGGATTTAGATTTAAGAAGTAGAGTTTGATATTCGACTGTTTTTGTTTTTATAAAAAAAATGAAAATTCTTATCATTATTGAAATGATTAAAAAAAAATTAGTAAAATTAAAAAAATTTGTAAAATATGCTTAACATCTTATCATTTTGTTATTCTTTGTTGAATGTCTTTTTATAAAAACAACCTTTTATTTCCCAAATTATCTTTTGGTCGTGTTTTCTTTAAAGATTTAGGTGATGTTTTATTAGTTTTTTTTTTATATTTTGGTTAGCTGTGATGAAGCTTTGACTGATAATTTTCTTTTGTTTTATCTGACTGTCACAACAAGTAAAAAGTTGGTCGATAAGCGATAATCCAAACTAGTCAAAGCTTTAATGCATAAATCCAAAAAGTATATATTTTTTTTTGCAAAAAAAAGTTGATGTTTTTGAACTGTAAACAAAAAATGTTTGCTTAAATTCCACTAAAGTATTGTGATTTCTGCTTAAAATTCTTTATAATGAGCATGATATGCTTCGCCAAACACAGTTCTCAGAAACAGATTCAATAGAAAAACTCACACATACACTATAATTATTACATACTTTAAAGATAACTATCATTTAAAATTATCAAGCATACACTTTAGCAGAAGTAAATAGTACAATTATATAGTTTAAAATTTTTATTATCCATATGAAAACAAATCTTGAACGCTTTAATTTATAATATGTATAAAAACAAATTAGGTATAAGGCACAAAAAAGAAAAACGAAAAACAGTTAAACACAGACGCGATGTATATCCTTGTGCGCTGTTTCACTGCTCTATGAAACTGATGAAGAGTCGCGGTTATTGAGGTCCTTGTTGCTGCTTTGGCTGGTTGACTGACTGGCTCAGTAATTATTAAAATTATTCTCATCAGCAGTAACAGCAGCAGCAACAACAACATCATGCTCATCATGAACATCATCATCCTGTTGAACTTGCAAATGTCCTTGGCCGTGATTTGCATGCTTCACTCATTTAATTTGGCGCTGCGCACAATTTTGTATATTACATTCATTAACATAATTTTCAGCATTTGTTGTTGGTGTGTGTTTTTATTTTTTGTTGCTGTAGTTGTTGTGTTGTTTTGTTGATGGTACACTTTTGATTCATTTAGTAGGTTAGCCGGTTGTCTGACAACGACCAACGACCTAAATTTCGGTGGATGCTGCCTGCACAGACAGATGCGACGGCGAATTAAATTCTGATGGATGCGCAACTGTTCTGAGTCTATACTTGTTTTTTTCTTCCTTTATTATTTTAATTTATGTAAATGAGCTCACCTTTATGCGTCACCGTGTTTATATCGTCGGTATCTATGTGGCACATGCTGGATGTGTTTGTGTATGTGTGTGTGTTTGTATGAAATTGAACCCCTTTCGTTTTAACGGTTTTTAAGTTTGAGTGGTTTATATTTTTTTTTTTACAAGCTAGATTAAAAATATGCAAATAAGATCAGTTGTTTTTTTTTTGTGCTAAAATCCTTTTCTCTGTCATGTCATAGCTGTGATTTTTTTTTTATTTTTTATTGGAAGACTCACATTTTTTTTCATTTGGTTTTATGACTGTAGTTGTGAACAGCTGTGTAGTGTTTTTTCACTTTTCAACAAGCCGCCATAAATTTGCATAAATTTAGTCATTTTGTAAATTTTTTGCATGCCGACTGTAGTGCTTTATTTGCAAATAATGTTTTTTGCTAACGTCAATGAGGTCAGCTTGTTAGGGATGTTAAAAAAAAAATAGGTTCAATTAAGAGCTTAGCGTTTTGGGCAGGATTTAGATTTGGAATCGAGTGATAGCTATAAAACAAAATATTAAAACATATCTCATACTTAAGAGAATAAGAGCTGTTCATATATTACGTATGAACACTTAAAAACTCCACGATTCCAATGATTGAATTAAAAATTAATCCAAGATTTTTGACTGTGATATATATCAATGTGGTCCTTATTCCTAAGAAAAATAATTTTTTCTTTTAATTTCACGGGACAACACATTATTTGAATATATACCATAAGAAAATTGTTAACTGTTTTTTTTATTTTTTAAATGATATTTGGGGGTCACTACCAAGGCAAATTGGTAAAAGTGGCAAGAAAAGTGGCCAAAACTAGAAGATGACTTCGTATAGGTTTTTGGGGTGGATAAGCACGAATCTTGAGTCAAAAAGTTAGAATTCAAAATGACGGCTCCAATATGTCCATTATTGGAACAAACGCACTTACAGCTGTGAACATAAAAATAGCAGTATCCTTGCCAATTTCATGGAGAGGATATTAATATTTTTCAGGATGCCAATCAACTATAACTGGAGCTCTAATTAGCTGCAAAGGGCTAAGGGATAACTTAATAAATATAATCTTTTGACATAATATGGCAACTATGTAGATAACGGTTGTTTTTAGTTATCAATGCGTGTTTGCATTAAACATAAGAATAGCAGTGTGCTAATATTTTTCAAATTTTGAATTAAAAAAAGCAGATTTCTTCTAAATAGTTCAGTGAAAGTGAGTTAAATATTTATTTTTGTGCTAATTATAGAAGTGTAGAAATATATAAATATATAAATATTTACATTTATTGTTACCATTTTTTACTCCAGTGGGTCGCGCAAAACATTGCCCGTCTGGTCAGCGAAAGTTGATCTTAAAATTGCGAGACGAAGGAAAATCTTACATAGAAATTGAAAATCTGCTTTCCTGTTCAGCGAAAATGATATCCAATGTTATCAAACACACGGAAAAAATGGGTTAAAGGGGAAAAAAACGAAAAACTTCATTCAAACACGGTGGCTCCAAGATAATGGTATGGGGATGCTTTTCCTATTGAGGGCATTATGGATTAACGTGTTTATGTAAAAATATTAGAAAATATTATACTGCTGTATAGTGAAGAAAAATACCAATAACGTGGGTCTTCCAGCAGGACAACCCAAAGCATAACAGCAGAAAAGGTAAGCAGTAGTTTCGTGTCAATAGGGTTAAGGTTATGGAGTGGCCAGCTCAGTCTCCCGACCTAAGTCCCATAGATCATCTTTGGAGCGATGTACGTAGGGTGCCTTTTATATTTCGGGATTTGGCAACCCTGGTGTTGCAATCTGTCAACTGAAAGCTCTATCGCAAAGTTTGACATTTGTTGGCTTATACGTACTCAGAACGTTTTGACATACGAGCGCTATTTGTGTTGTTTATAGTAACTTAAAAGATTCATCTCGGTCTAAAAATGGAATTAAATCGTGAACATTTTCGTGCGATTATTTTTTACAACTTTCGACGTGAATTAACACAGCAACAGTGCATGGATGAACTTAATTCAATTTTTGGCGATGAAGCTCCATCAAGGACCAGTGTTTATCGATGGTATGGTGAATTCAATCGTGGTCGTAGTTCACTCCAAGACGAATTTCGTGAAGGTCGTCCGAAATCAGCTGTTGTTCCGAAAACCATTGATGCTGTGCGCGAACTGATATTGCAAGATCGTCATGTTACCTATCGTGAGATTGAGGCAACCTTAGGCATAAGTGGGACCAGCATACATTCAATATTGCATAAACATTTGACTGTCAAAAAAATTTGTTCGCGTTGGATCCCACACAATTTGTCAATCGCTCAAAAAAAGGCTCGTGTCGATTGGTCGAAGGAAATGCTCAAAAAATACGATCGCGGTGCTTCGAAACACGTCTATGACATCGTGACAGGTGATGAATCGTGGATTTACGCGTATGAGCCCGAAAGTAAACAGCAGTCGACTGTATGGGTGTTTCAAGATGAGCCAAATCCAACAAAAGTTGTTCGCGCACGAAGCACTTCCAAGCAAATGGTCGCCTGTTTTTTCGGAAAATATGGACATGTCGCAACCGTACCACTAGAACAACGCAGAACAGTCAACTCTGAGTGGTACACAACCATTTGTTTGCCAGTTGTCTTCCAAGAAATCAGGAAAACCAACCGCCGAAGACGGATCACTCTTCACCACGACAATGCGCGCTCTCACACATCGGCTCAAACAACTGCATTTTTGAGCACCCAAAACATCGATTTGATGGGTCATCCGCCGTATAGTCCTGACTTGGCACCGAATGACTTCTTTTTATTCCCAACCGTGAAGAATAAACTGCGTGGACAACGATTTTCGACGCCCGAAGAAGCGGTTGCGGCATTAGAATGCATGTTTTGGAGATACCTCAATCAGAGTGGCAAAAGTGCTTCGACAATTGGTTCAAACGCATGCAAAAGTGTATAGATCTTAATGGAGAATATTTTGAAAAACAATAAAGTGATTTTTGATGATTAATATTTGTTTTTGTTCTCTAATCCCGAAATATAAAAGGCACCCCTCTAAAGAAAGCTGTCTATGATGCGAAACCAATCAATAATAATCAGCTTTGCGAAGTTGTCCGAAACGCGTGGCTCGCTATACCAGCAGAACGATGTCACCCCCTGGTGGACTCTATGCACCGTTGTTGTGACTTACTTACTTACTTACTTAGATGGCCGTGACAACCCGTGTCCGGATTTCGACCGACCTCATCAGCTCCCGCCAGGCGCCTCTGCTTTGCGCGCGCCTTCTCCAATCGGATACACCAAGTGCGGTTAGGGCTTCCTCAGCCTGGTCCATCCATCGGAGGCATGGTCTCCCTCGTCGTCGTTGACCAGCGACCCTCGCCTCGAGCACCTTTTTCGCTGGAGCTTCGTCGTCCATACGATGGACATGACCCAGCCAGCGTAGTCGCTGCACAGTTATACGCCGAACTACGTCAATGCAATCGTAGAGCTCATACAGCTCGTGGTTCATTCGGATGCGATAGTCATCGCCGACTCGAACAGGACCGAAGATTTTGCGAAGAACTTTTCTCTCGAACACCCCCAGAGCGGCTGCGTCAGTTTGCGAAACTACCCATGCCTCAGCGCCATAAAGCAGCACAGGTAGAACGAGCGTCTTGTAGAGTGTTAGTTTTGTCGATCGAGAGAGGGCTCTGGAACTTATTTGCTTACTGAGCCCGTAGTAGCACCTATTAGCAATTATTGTTCTTCGCTTTATCTCCAGGCTGATTTCATTGTTGGAATTAATGGCGGTGCCAAGGTAAACGAACTCCTTGACTACTTCAAAGTTATAGCTGCCGGATGAAACGTGGGAGTCTAAAAGCCGCGCTCCCTTGTTTGTAGACAGCATATACTTTGTTTTACCTTCATTTATCGTCAAACCCACTTTGGCTGATTCCTTTTCGATAGCGGCGAAAGCAGCGGTAACATCTCTCTTGGTTCTGCCAACAATATCAATATCATCAGCGTACGCAAGGAGCTGGACACCTTTATAGAAAATGGTGCCATTACGATGCACACCGGCCTTTCGTACGATCCCCTCCATGATGATGTTAAAGAGATCGCAGGACAGTGGATCGCCTTGCCTGAAACCTCTTTCGGTATTGAAGGTTTCGGAGAGGTCATTTCCTACCTTGACGGAGCTGCGTGTGTTGCTCAACGTCATTCTGCAAAGTCTAATCAACTTTGCAGGTCTACCGAACTCAGACATTGTTGCGTATAGGCAATCCCTTCTCGGGCTATCGAACGCAGCTTTAAAATCGACAAAGAGATGGTGTGTGTCAATTTGATTTTCGTGGGTTTTCTCCAGTATTTGTCGTAGCGTGAAAATCTGGTCTATGGTGGACTTACCAGGTCGAAAGCCACACTGATAAGGTCCAATCAGTGTTTTTGTAATCGGCTTTAATCTTTCACACAGTACGCTTGAGAGAACCTTATATGCGATGGAAATAAGACTGATACCTCTATAACTAGCGCAGATTGTAGGGTCTCCTTTCTTAAGTATAGGGCACAGTACACTGAGGTTCCAATCGTCGGGCATGCTTTCTGATAGCCATATTTTGCTGATGAGCTGATGCATGCGCCTTATCAATTCATCGCCGCCGGTTTTAAACAATTCAGCTGACAGGCCGTCAGCACCCGCTGCTTTATTGTTTTTGAGTCGTTGGATAGCAACTCGAACCTCTTCATGGCTAGGTGGTGATACTTCCACTCCGTCATCGTCGATTGGTGGCACTGCACTGCGCTCTCTCCGTTGTTGTGACGCCGTAATCAAAAATATGGGAAATGCAACAAAGTACTGACTACTGCTTTATATTTGCCATATTAAAACTTTACTTAATATTTCCTTTTTTACTAAATTAAATAAAATGTGTAACCTGCTCAGCCACTGTTATTTTTTTGTTAAGAGTGGATTTCACTTTCTTTTCAATATTTTTTTTTTAATTTTTTTTTTATTTCATTAAAAAATGAATATAACATTGTTTTAAGAAATGTAATATAAACTTGTTTTAAAATAAAAATGAGAAGCAGTGAACTCATCTTTAATACTAAACATATTTGTGATAATTTTGAAAATATTTTAGTACTGCTATTTTTGTGTTCGCAAATGTATGTGAAATTTTTGGACGACATTTTGAACCTTTAAACTTGAGTTCCCGCACCTATAAAAAAATATGTGTACCTTAGATTTTTGTCCTCTATCACACATCCGAAGCTCATTCAAATCAGCGATTGACACCAAGGGACGTTTTCTTGTGAGAGGGCAACATTTTGACAGCTGGTCGCGACCTCTAAGTCGTATCAAAAAATTAAAACAAAAAAAAATCTCTTTCATATTTAGATGTATTTAAACAAATAATGACATGCCTTGATGATAATTCAAAAGACGAAAAATAAGGACCACCCTAATATGTATAGATTCAACCTACAATAAATAAATATTCGCAATCACACAATTTTATATATTTCCTAAATATGATAAATATAGTTAAAGCAGAAAACTTCATAGAAAATAAATGCGATGTGATTTAAAATAAAAGGATTAACATTACTGCAGACACTCATCCACCCATCCGTACATGGAAGAACTTAAAATATTTCAATAAACAAGTAAATCGAAGAAATCCTTTTATGTATTCTGCTTAAAAATGTCAGCCATTTGAAGTATCCACGCTTCAGAATTCGATCAAGCATAACAAATCGAATTTAGAGAAAAAAGAAAAAACGTGCTGCCAGGATAAACAGGATCGCGGAGATGCAGCTAAAACCAACGAACAGCAAGCAACAAAGTAAACGACCTCAACCAAAAGCAAAGATTTGCGCTTGGAATAACATTTAAGCAATGCACACACACACACACACACACAAAACACACCCACGCACGCATACCTTGCTAGACAAAACCAACTCACTCAAATGCAGCTAAGCAACAACAACAACATAGGACCGACCACAGGGTTAACATGGAGAGAATCAGAAGCTGCAGCAGAAGCAGAGCAACGAATGAAAATATTTGAAAATTGGTTGACGTGTACCTGACAAGCGAACCAAAAACAAAAAAAGAAAGAAATACTACCAAAAACCTTTGAACACACTGCTGACAAAAAAAAAAAAAAATACACACACATACTACATACATATATCATCATCAGAAGAACTCGCATTTATTGGAAATATTATTGAACAGCTTGGCGAACATGAGCCAGAGCATTGAACAAGGATATAAAAATAAAAATTTCTCGAAACAAACAAAAAATAAGACAAAACAAAAAATTTGGCAAATGTAAAGAAAATCCATTGAACGCAGCAGAAAAACAACAACAATGCGACAGTTCAAATCAAAATGTCTACAACATGGGTAAAGGATTATAGTGAGTGTGTGTGTGTGTGTGTGTGTGTATGTGTGGGTGACTGCAAGCATGTAGGTTGATGTTCACCCAGCAGTGCAGCGCCCATAGCACACACCCCCAATTTGCTAAAATCAAACCATCTTGCTAACATATTCGTACTTATACAGTAACAGACAAACACATAAACTTACAGCCAAGCAAATAGACAAAACACACTCACGTATTTCATGCAGAGCACAAGACTCACACCCAAGCAAATCTATAAAAATCTACACATAACAAAAAAAAAAAAATCTGTGAAAAGAAAATGGAAAAATCTATCTAACTGCATATAAAAATAAAAACTCAAAGCTCAGAATATTGCTCCCAAATATCTTTCAGATATTTGAACGGATTGGATTGGAATTTTTGTAAGCATACAAACAAAAATGAAAAAACAAAATTAAACATTCGTCAATATGAAACAAAAAATATAAAATAAAGTAGGTACGTGTCTTTTATTAAATTCAATGTTATCGACGTTAATAATAAGAAGAATAAAGTTTTTTACTTTATGAAAGAGTTTAGATCATAAGTTTACTTTTAATTGATGTTTAACGGAATTTATTTATTTAATTTATTCAATGATAACTTTAATGATTTTATCGGAAACTGGAAAAAAACGTGCAATTTTAACATACATTTTACTTTGAATTTGAATAACTTTTGAGCGAGTAGATTTATAAAAAAAAAATTATCGGGGACATTTTTGTAGAATGTTAAATTTCCTATAAGAAACATTTAAGTCATTCGCTGATTGGTTTTTAAGATATAAAAATCAGAAATTGAAAAATAAGTTTTTCCATGTTATTTATATGGGAAGTAGAAAACCGAGATGCTCAACCTCTAAATATTTATATTAAGAGTTTCGTTTCTTACAGGTATTTCTTCTCACCTCCCCGAACTTATTTCAGAGAGGACTTAAAAAAAAAATAGTCGACTCTTTTTAATTCACCCTTGTGAGCCACCAATTCAAATCGTAATGGGTCCAATTTTACCATCGTTTTCAGGATCGTGTGTGAGAATGCGTTATCGTGATGGTACAGAACATTTTTCTTCGCGGGGGGGGGGGGGGGGGGGGGGTAGGGGTCGTTTTTTCTTTATTTCTTCTTTCAGTTGCATAATACTTTTCTATAGCTGTTGTCCCCTTCTGCCAAATCGGCAGTTGATCCTCATCAATACGTTGATGTTTTTGGTTGACGGTCAGCAAACACGTAGCTTCTCTTGGCCTTCCAGAGCAAGGTGCGCCTTTGGTACCACACATTTTAAATTAACTAAATTATCAATAAACTGCTGTTCTCGTAGGAGCAGATATGTGATAATATTTCTGTAACCATTGCAATGATTGTTCAGAAGATTTTTCCATCAAAGAACAATGTGTGCTCAAGATGCGATATTTCTGTTTTTCCTTTTCTTTACGAAGATGAAAGTATCGTCACTCAAATGACAGTAGCTTATAAACGATTGAACAAAATGACACGAAACTTCAACTATCAACTAGTGACAGATGAGCCTTCCGAATTGAGTCACCTTAATTTTCTAGTGGTGCCATGTACTGAAAATTTCCGGCACATTTCAGCACCTGTTATTTTTCTTTTTAAAGTACTTTTATGGACCTTTAAGAGAAAACAAATTTTAAATGATATATATATAAAAACAGCGGAGATACTTTCATCGAAATTCAAAACTTTGTATATCTGATCATTATTTCTCATTCTGTGGTAATGATGTTAGTTGAATAAATTTATTTTACTATGACTTCCATAGTTTTCCATACAAGATATGTGAATGTTTTCCACATCAAAGTAACAGAATTTTTTTGCAATTAATTATAGAAAAAATTTTTATAAAGCTATAAATTACTAAGGATTGTTGAGGATTTTTATATGTTTGAAAATATTTATGACACTGTTTTTGTTTTTAAAAGACCGATCATTTTTTTTTAAATTAACTATGCCTTAGAAAGATACTGTAATATCTAACCTTTACATATATTTCACAAAACATTGCCTACTGTAGGGCATCTCGCGAAAAAATACACATAATTTTAAATATCTTCTTTGTCTCTCATATGGTTGAGCTACTTTTTTTAACAAAAACATCTTGTTTTTCTCGATTTTATTCGTATTTGTGTTAATTGAAAGAAGGCCGAAGGGGATCGACCATATCTAAGTATTTAAGAACTCTTATGAAGAGAAAAGTCATAATGTGCTAAATTTAAATGAAATCCGTTTAGCCGTTTAGGTTTGTTTAATACATTGTATAATATGCCAAAGATACTTGGACAAAAGCAAATTGGGGTTTCTAGAATCTTTTCCCTAATTGCTACTCTTTCTGTCATACGCGGTCATTATTTGCTTTCCTTTACTTATCATATGTACTGACGTGAATGTATTTCGCAGTAATTTATTCATTACATTGCCGAAACAAACAGAACATAAAAAAGCTTAGTGGATCACAGCGAGAATCACGCAAGACTTCCGATGAATTGCCATTATGAAATAAAAATTCAGTTAATTAAAAACAGAAAAAAAGAGTGAAAAAGTTGCAAAAATAAAACGAAAAAACAAACAAATAATAAGAGAACAACGCAAGCGCTTGTTGCAAACACCTTGGGAAATCTTCACTAGTATAAGTATAACTTGCCTAAAGTTATGATACCAAGTTCCTTTTTTAACCCTATTCCTGCCACGCTATCTGAATGACGTAACATACACTGTCGCGGTGTGACTTAGAGACACTCATACAAAATACATAGAGAGTTAATTTATTTTATTAAAAAAAAGAAAATAATTTAATATATGACTTAGCAATACTTATCCAAAGTGCATAAATAGGCAATTCATTTATTTAATTGGAAAAAATAAAAAATTTAATATAAATAATGTCACGTTTTTAACTTAACTACTTACTTATACACGTTAGGGAAACCAGAATATTCTGTGAATGCTCGTTACATACGGGTTTCTGACAAATACCACAGCATTGCTAAGAAGATCGTCCTTTTTCGTAAGCTAGCAGTAACATCGACGTCTTTTTTTTATTGTTAACCGTCGTACTCGTATAGTGTTTCAGAGTCACTACGTAACAGTTTATTTTTGAATTTTTTGTGTAATAAGTAAATATTATCAAATCATAAAAAAAATTAACTGTATATTACAGAAACAGAGTGGCCAATAACAAAATACATTAAACTTATGTTACTCTAAAACAAGTTTTAAATCAGTTATATTGGTTTGAAATTGAATAGTGACTCAAAGACAGCGTGACGTGAATTGGGTTAAGGTAGCAGAAGGTTGCTTTAATTTCCTTTGATGTATTATACAAATACTTACATAACCCATTCTGGACGAAGGTTTTAGGCAAATTATAGTAGAAACTTTTAAAATTGTACACTTTTTTTTTTCTGTGTGTATTCAAAACTCTTTTTGGCATTCAGTTAGGTAGTCTTTGTGGGTAGTTTTTGATTCGCACTCAAAACATTAGAGCAATTTTGATCAGATGTTAGGACTTATTCACGGAAATTCTTTAAATAAACTATATATTTATTAAGTCTAAAGAAACTTTTATTATGAGAAACGTATTATTTATGATCAAAAGTAAAAGTTATTATATAAGTGTTATTAATAATTTTTATAATTTTTAATACTAACTCTTATTGGATAACTCTTATCGAAGTATGTTTTTAACTTTTCGGACGAACATAAGAGTTTACAAAGACTTTTATTCTTAAAAATATATCATCAAAGTCTTTAAAGCCTTTTGCTGAATAAGTCAGTCATAAGAGTATTTTAAGACTTTTATTTTTTAGAAGCCTTTAGAAGACTTCATTGAAAAAATTCTTTAATTTATTTAATTTTATTTAATTCATTTTCAGAGCTTTTTTCATTAAAGACTTTTTTCGAGACTTTTAAATATAAAATTCTCCAAAAACTCGTATTACTGACTTTTTGAAAAAAGAGTCTTTAAAAACATTTACAAATATTTTTTTAAATTTTTATTTCAACTTTTTTGAATAAGAGTAAAATTTAACTCTGAACTTATATTTTTATATATATATATATATATCGGTGGCACCTATGCATAATGGGTTAAGTGCGAAAATTACGTGTTTAGGAAAACTGGATTAAAACTCTCTTTTCACAAGTAAAAGTTCAAGATTGGAATATCAGCCCACGATTCATAAAGGCATATCCTTCATTGCAATGGACAGAACAGTTATCCTATTAGACACAAAAAAAGATACAAAAATTACGATTCTAGTACTGCAGATAGCTCAAAATTCACAAAATTCGACTTAGCCCACTATGCACAGGTGCCACAGATATAAATTAAGAGTAAATTTAAACTTTTATAATTCAATGAAAAAGTTAACAGTCAGACTTAATTGTTATTTTAAAGACTTCAAAATTAAGTTTTAAGAGTTATTTCCAAGCCCTGAGTTTTATCATGATATGCTTTTATTTCTATGTAAGCAGTAACATTTTTTTCTAAAAAATTATGCACTTAATTTCATAACTCTAATAGAAATGATTTTAATAACTCTAATAGAAATAATACAAGTATTGCACTTCAAAGCCATAACAGTAGCACTTAAAAGCATTTGAACACAGTTAAAACATTGATTTTGAAAACATTTCAAAAACACTTGAAAATATTTGCGAATCACAAAAAAATACCATGGCGGTTGCAATTTTATACATATAGTTTCATCAAATCAGCCCTTGGCAAAACATTTCCATGCTCAACACAGTGCAAAAATTTCTTAATTTGCATATTGATTCAAGGAATCGCACATGCATATCCTGCTTTAGTGCGTGCTGCACAAAGAGCAAAATAACCAACAGAAAACAACTACAGCGGTGAGAAAAATGCAACGTAATAATAATTTGTAAAAAAGCGTAACTTGTGCGTGCAAAAACGTCGAATGCGAGTGCGTTGCGGCGGATACAGATACACCAACGGATGCGAATACATCTACGAATACATGCTATTGCGTATGCATACAGGGGGTAAACTACGAATATTTATATATGCAAATTTTTTTAAGTTTTTTTTCACCTTAAAGCGGGGTTGAAAAAATTTGGCAGTGGTTAAGCAATGTTTGCGCTTTATTGCAAAAAATTTTTCCATGTAGTTGAATTTTATTTTTTTTTTTTTGCAATTTTCATTTACATTGCATTGTAAACTCGCTCTTTCGCTCTTGTTAGCAAAACACAAAATCAATTGAACAGCGTTTCTGAAGTGAAAAACTAATCAGCTCGTCAAGCTGTTGGTGTAGAGCGAATAAATTCAATAGAAGTAGAAATTGCGAAATAGAAATTTGCATAATCTTGCTATGGATGCAGCTTGTTAAAGGATTTGATAAGGATTTACAGAGAAATGGGCATTTGAGAAGGAGCAGTAGGGAGATGTTGCGCTGAAGGGAGAGAGAAAAAGCTTTCGAATACACATTTTTTAATATGAATTTCAAAAGTTTTCCATTTTAAGATGTTAATCTTTAGTTTTTTTATTATGAAATAATGAGTGTTAAAATTTTTTTTTAAAATTTGAAAGTTATACCCAAATAGCTACCTGCAAAATCTTACTCATACTCGTACTTCGGATTATTTCAATAAATTCATAGTTTTTTCAGCATCCTTACATTTTGATATCTCTACAAATATTTCGCTTCATTGCAATAGCTCTTTAACACAAATTATCTGAATATATTTTTGGCAGAACTGATTTTGTTTATAGCTGCTTTGATGTTTAGCTCTCATTATTTTCATATTATTTACACTCAATTGTTTTCGACACACACCAACTCACACCCACATTCACACTAGCGCACACACCACAATAAACGCCAGATTTTGCAATCTTTTTTTTTTTTGCACTCAACCTAAATTTGGCAACATAGAAATATTAAAATAAACAATTTGCACATTCAACTCTAGAGCCAACATAAAACAGTATTTATATAAAAAAAAAAAATCCTCTTTCAAATTTCACTGATCTAAAAACAAACATGCCAAAGCAACCTAAGCAACACGATTTAATATTCGCCAAAGAGCAAAGAAAATATGAAACATAAAAAATATGTTGTAACCTATTTGAATCTAAAATAACTGGGACGGACACACTCCAATGTTGTTGTGTGAGCTGTATTCAGACATCCTGGCAGCCAGATTTACTGCATATTGGTTTGGTGTCAAAAGCACACACAACCAACGACTGAGCGTTCCAGCAGATAATCATGGCAGTACAAAGAATACCGCTTTTTAGCAAGAAATAAAGGCGAAAAAAAAAATAACAATAAAAAACTTAAATAAATGGCAGTATTTCAAGGATTTATTTCGAACATTAGTTTTGACATTTGAAGTATTTTCACCATTTCGAGAAAGCAGTTTTGGAAGTTGGGTAAAAATTTGGGTTTTTATGTTGTACATATATTTTTGGCTAAAAGTAATGGTTATGCGTTACAAATTTGTCTGTTCCAGTTTTTATTTATATGGGCATTTCCAGGGAAACGAACGAATTCGTACTCACAAGATACAAAGAAAATCTAAAGTAAATGGAATGATATGAATATTTATTTTGGTTGTTGAGTAGCAGTAGTCGAGTACTTTATTTAGTTTAAATATAAGACCAAATCGGGTATTTAATTTGAAGGTAGGCTCAGAAAAAAATTACCAGAATATGTAGAAAAATAGCACCCAATCGTTAGAAAATCGGGCCTCATTAAGAGCCATGGACGATTTTCTAAAAATGAAGTGACATATTTTTCGTCAAATTGACACTAGAAGTGTGGAAAAGTTGAAAGAAAGTTATCTAATAATTTACGAACTACAAATTTCGCTAAATTAAAGAAACTAAGCGTAATTGTGTTGAAATTTCTTATTCCATTCGAGTAAATTATCTATCGTTTATTAATGATCGGCTATAACTTACAGAAATATTTCTCAGAATTAAGAAATTTTTGTAGAATCGCAGGAAAAATATATCGGAAATAAAGAAACTCTTCCGTGGTATGAATAAAAATGTATCATGAAATCATATAAGCACTTCATTTGCACGCCAAAAGCTGCTTCGATAGCCCTGCGGTCTAAGCAAACCGATTACTAGTTAAGAGGTCCGCGGTTCAAATCCGGGCTCAGACAATTTTTTTTTTATTTTTGAAATAAAAAATATGTGACACAAGTTTTTTTTATGAAGGAATGTATTTTTTTTTTTTGTTTTTTTTAATTTAAGAATTAAACTAATCTTCTGAACCATCTCTTTAACTAATACTTCTCCAAATTTTTGAAATCACTGCTGTACAGTATTGCAAGCAGTGAACTTGATATAAAAATAGTTTTTCTTAATTTAATTTCTGCTTTTATACAATTCTGGTAATATTAATACTTATCATAGCCATCTTCATCTCTTATATTTTAGTAAATACTTGTCTTCAAAACAAAGAAGCAGTTTTGATAACTCTTCTCGAAATCAAGACCTCACCTCAATCATGTAAAAATTCCTTTTTTTTTTTTAGGAGAAACCTCTACAATATATAGAAAAATAAATGCCGGTGAAGTGAAACTGCGGTTTCTTAATTTAAGGGAAGCAGATTTTTCTGAGTGTATATACAATATATGTAGTTTTTAAAAGAACTTGATTTAACGAGATATAAATGAAATAAAAAGTAGAATCTAGTCTTGAAATGGGTCTGTAAATTAAAAGTGAAATTAATTTAAAGATTTAAAAAAAAAAACTTCCAAAGAAAACTAAAAAAATAATAAGTATGATGTGTATGAAAATCTTAACAAACAACAAATGCAGTGATCATAATATGCGATAAAACCTTCGCTTAATTGATTTGCGAAGTCATTCCACTAACGTAATTTTCAACCAATAAAGACCGAACTCGTTCTGTTCACAAGAAGAAGAAAAATAGAAAGTTTCACATTGCCGAAACTCAACGAAGTAATTCTGAAGCTTTCCACGGAAGCCAAATACCTTGGAATTATCCTTGATAACGATAACGTTATCCATCGATGGTGGACGTTAATGCATAAAAAGAGCTACCTTAGCTCCCTAACAGGGGTTCAAAGGTTAGTGTGCATAGGAGTAAAAGGAGTCATGAGATCTACGCCACAGGCGGGTCTGGACATGATGCTAAGTCTTCGCTCCATAGAAGAATTCCTTAAATGTTCGGCGACCAAGAGCGCGATTCGCCTCAATGAATCACGAGCCTGGAAAAACAACACATTCGGAAATGCATCTATTCTAAATCTCTTTGGAACCGAGGAATCAAAAAGAGCAACCGACTATATCATAGCTAGTGTAGGATTCGGTACAGAGTACACCACATCCATCCCCAGCACACAAGAATGGGAAGAAACGGCTGTAGAATCCTACGGTAATCTCCATTTATATACAGATGGTTCCAAAATAGAAAACGGAACTGGATCGGATGTATTGTACTGGATCCCTGATTACTGCAGAGTTTTTCAAGCAGAAATATATGCTATTAAAAAAGCTGCACAGGCCATTTACGGGAAAAATTTTACCCCCACAAGGGTAGCAATTTTTGTGGATAGCCAAGCGGCCATCAAATCACTAAACATAAAAACGACGAAGGCTCGAATGGTGCAAAACTGTTAACTTGCACTGAAGAGTATCTGCAATACCAAAAATGTCACTCTCTGCTGGGTTCCCGGACATAGCAATATCGAAGGGAACGACGCAGCGGATGAACTGGCGAGGCGTGGAGTAACCGCAAGTACTAACAGAGCTGATACAGATGTGCACATTCCAATAGGTGTCGCCAAAAGGAGTATAGACCTTAAAGCCAGAGATATTGGTAACACAAACTGAGCTTTCAGAGGTGACTGCAACAAACCTAGAAGGCTTAGGCCGGAGCTAAATGAGAAAAGAACTCAAAGCCTTCTGCTTTTGGTCAAACATGAAATCCGGATTCTTGTTGGAGTTCTAACAGGTCATTGCCCCATTGGGGTTATGTCCAATAGAAGGGACATAACAGTGCCAGACTTCTGTCGGAGGTACAAAGATTCGGACAAAACGGAAATAATAACTCACCTACTATGCGAATGTTAAAGTTTACAGAATCGTCGACTCCGACATATGGGAAACAGATTTTTCAAAGACTTGGAAGAGTTAGTAAACACACCACTGCTAAACATCTGGAGGTTCATAAAAAGCACAGGATGGTTTGAGAAACAAATCGGAACAATGGCTTAACATGGTACCGCATGACCCTAAATAACTAACCTAACGTAATTTTATACCAAAGAGAAAATGACAGTTTGCTAAGCAATCTGTACCTATGGCCAAATATCATAGCCCTGCTTCAATAGCTTAAGATGGATCTTTCGAAGAAATAACTGCTATCACCCAAAAAACCAAACGGACTCGTATCGATCTCGAGGTGAAACCGGGATCTCGTGTTCGATTTTAAATCCGGGAGCAAAAGAAATTCACACTTCGTTTCGAAGAGAGATTTTGAGAATATCGAAACGTTTTCGAAACGAGATTGTTAAAAAATCGCATAGTTTTCTCAACGAGATTTTTGGAACAATCGGAACGTGTTCGGAATGTCGAAAATTTGAGATATTTGCCAATACGTGACATTTCTTATGTTTGTTGAACTATACACTCAAAAAAAAAGACATCGTAAAATCAAAGCAAATTTACTTAATTTAAAGTAAAATTTTACCTGTTTCCTAAAAATTCACATTTAGCGCCAAAGAATTTTTTTTAGATCAAAATACAATTTTTCTTTAAAAAAAATGTAAAATTATTTTTGAAACAAAAAGAGTAGTGTTTTCGAATCAAAAAATGTTGACGCCAAAAACCAACTTACGGTTTTACCTAACGGCCAACGAACAAACGACAAAAACAATCCAGTTTTTTCAAAAAACCTGATAGAGTTTCTTTAAAAATTCACTTTGATGTACACATATCAATAACTTTTCATGTGTCCGAAATCTGGTAAAGGAAATTTATTAGTTTGGCTTATGCATTTATGCAATATTCATGCCATATGAAATTAAATCTAATTACATTAATTAATTAATTAAAACATGCAGTCATGAAAAAAAAATCATTGAAAGGATTCTTATTTCGTAACTAATTCTACACTTTAAGAACAAAAAGGCACTTACATTTTATTTCGATTTTAGCAGCATGCCTTAAAAAACCAATACAAACTTCTAAGAAAAATTATTCAAGCCATTTGAAGCGGTAAGATAGGCAGCTACAACAAAAAATAACAACAAATGACAACACGCGCCAAGGCAATCAATTGAACAGCATGACATTAAGCAGCAAGGCACCTATTCGAAAAACACCCTGCGACCGATACCACCCCCACATCAAGCTTAGTGTTTGTTTTTTTTCTGCGCTTTGAAATTGCGAATCCGTTCGCATTTGTCACAGGATATTTGCAAAAATACATTATTATTATGGAATCCTATTTGTTAAGAGCAGATCCTGTCTTTGCTATAAAGCAGCTGAAATAAAAAAAAAAAACAAACGAATATGTATGTGTGCAAAATTATATACCAACATAGAGTTTGTAGTGTGTGTAGCCTATGTGTTTATTTATGTGCATTGAATATAAATTCAAGCCGAAAGCAAGTAAATTATGGTAATGTCAAAATAATGTATATTCGATCAAGTTCTTGCTGCT
The DNA here is from genome assembly GCA_914767935.1 of Coremacera marginata. Lineage (NCBI taxonomy): Eukaryota > Metazoa > Arthropoda > Insecta > Diptera > Sciomyzidae > Coremacera > Coremacera marginata. The sequence goes on along the minus strand of OU612047.1, from coordinate 22,873,687 downwards.
GAAGCTTCTTCAAATTCTTCATACTTTCCAATGAATTTCTTTTCTTTTCTTTTTTTTTTATACTTCAGCTCTGTTGTTGTTGGCTTATGTTTGTGACAGTTTTGTCATTCAAAGGATGAAGCTGATGATGCATTGTTGTTGTTCGCAAGGTATATTCAGTAGTGTTTCGTGTATGTATGGATGAATGTTTGTAAGTATATGCTGTTTCGTTCAACGCCTCCGTGCGACACTCTATCATGCCATGCTGTTACGAGTATCCTGGCATAAATGAAGCCTTTACTGCATCCCCAAGAACTCTGACAATTCCCCAAAGTGAAATGTTATTATATTGAAAGCTGTTTTGCTTACAATTCAGTTTCGAGAAAAAAATTTATCCGAACATTTCTCTTTATCAATTTTATTCAAGTTCGAACTTTTTCTGTACACGCGTTCATACTATTGCCAGACTTTTCGCAATTGTCAAAGTCGCTTAATTTTCTTTCCCCCCGGCTTCTGTACTGCTAAAAATTGATGGAATTAATTTTGCAAAATAAATATTACAAATTCTCATGTGTATTGAAATATTTTACTAGCAAAAATGCGAGTAATTTGTTTTATAATTTACGTGTCGCAAAAATTTGGTGGCAATATTTTCAAATATTAAGTCACTTCTCATATTTCGGGAGCTATTGTTTTAATTTGCGAATCTTAGAAGGTATTCAAGATAAGTTTTGGCTACAACTTTTAATATCGGGAACGTCGGTGAGCCTAAGGGCGCGTTGATAGTGCTGGCTGGCAACCAGCCGACACTATAAACCCGACCAGTCGCTCTAAGCTGCCTACTCGACTGGCACTTTACGCACTTTGAGTGCGTTTATAGCATTGTTGCTCAAAGGCGCACAAATGTGAACACAAGCTTTTGTGCTTCCACACGTATATAAAGCTCACGCATATAAATAATCACTTCAGTTCGCCTTGGCACTTCAAGCGGTGAAAACTGCGTTGCTTAGTTTAATTAATGCACGCAAAAATAATTTATATTTTTCGTGTATTTAATATTGTTCAAAATGATTTCTGGTGGTGATCAGATAAAATATTTATATATAATGAATGCTTTTAATGAAGCGCAATGTTTACTTTGCTACACTTGACTAGTAAAAACAAGAAGAGGGGCTTAAAGCTTTCTAACACACGCGCAAAAATGTCTATGCTGTAGAATGAGCACCACTGGTTTATAGTGCCGGTTGGTTACTCTAATGAGCTTATACGCTTTGAGCTTATTTCATATGATTGCAAGTGCAGCGTTTTTCAGCTTTCCTTCTCGGTTCGGCTGGGCACGGCAACCAGCCGGCTTTCGCTTAAGTATTATCGCTTTAAGTATTAAAGCCGCGATTTAAGTAGGGCGTGGTATTTGCATAATTGATTCTGTAGGGTATCTGAAGTGCTTGTTTCCTTACACTTGCTTCAGTTCTCATCCGTTGAAATGTCTAGCTTCCTCGCGTGAGCTGCCACCATGCAGTAAGCCAATAGGGCCCTGCAGTCCCTGCACTAACGCTCCAGGATGAAGAGAGTCTGCTTTTCACATCGTGTATCTGTGTAAACTTCAAGCTCCGAACGACATGTGTTATTGTTGTTGTGAAAATAAAGAATTAGGGAATTATTTTTAAACGCAAGTGAACAAAAAAACAGGATGCTCAATAATTTTTAATATAAGGATCACCCTAATATGTATATATTATAGTAAATATTTAATTAATTATTTATCAGTATCAAGCATAAGAAGTAATATTTTTACTTACATTAGCACACAAATGTGTATTGACTTTTATTTTTTTTTTATACGCTTATAAAAAATGGTTTTACATATGTTCAAAAAATAAACAAAAACAGTAATGTTACCAAAAACAAGAAACTTTACACATTATTTTGATATACAAAACATAATTGTAAAACAAAGCAACTATGCATAACAAGAAAAATTGTATTTTCATAAAATGCATCTTTGACGGCATGTCATAACAAAACGGTTGTTAATATTAAAAAAATTCTTTTGATTTTTTTCATTCAAGATATTGTCTATTGAAAGTTATTTATAAATTTTGGATATATTCAAACATCCATATTTTGAATTTTTGACCGCACACGTTGCACTGTGGCTCGTGTTAAAGTGATATACTCCCACAGATAAGAAACGACTAGTTCATATTGGTAACTATGATTCGTCTCAAAGCATCTGCATCTATACTGCAACCATCCTCCATTTTCTTCATGGCTTTGGACAGGCAGGCAGCATCATTCAGATAATAACCTGGCGGAGTGGCCAGGTTGAGGCAGTCAGACCTATTGCCATATGAAGGCTCATCCCCTTTTCCAAAAAAAAAAAAATGTTAAATGTTTTTTCGATATATCATATTAATATCAAGATCAAAGCCACCAGATAAATACGGATTCGAATTGAGACATCAAAAACGTTAAAAAAAAAGGTATATTGTGGCTTCTGGGTCTTAATTTAGTTGGTCTCTGTTATCTAAATAGCCTTTCTAATAACTGTAATTTTATAAACTAGTTATGTTTAATAATAATGAAAAAACAATTTATTTTTCAGAATTACACTTTTGAGCTTTATGCCAAATATACTCCTGAAGTAGCAGGTTGCTACAACAAAAATGTTCTTTACAGAACAAGCCATCAGCAGATAGCTATTTCTTTGGCTTTTTCCCCAACTCATCGTAAAACCAAAGCGGAATTATACGCGCATGGGCTTTTTACTTTAAGAAATTGTTTTGCTCAGCAACCGTGCGCCTGTAACGGCAAACTGAAATATATGCAATTGTTCACTATTAAAAATTGACTAATTGAGCAAAAAATTTTTTATTACTATGTTGAAGTCTTATCGACCTTTTAACCCTTTCAGTTGGTAATTAATTTTAATACAGTTAAAAATATTTTATAAATTATTTTTAGTTAATTAGCACCACAAAAACTCAAAAATCACACCAAAAAATCTCTCCGGCAGCTCCTTGATCCTTTTTCAGGATGTCCACAATTGCGTACATACAAACTCAAGCCTTATTTTTTTACAGTTTTATTAAATACAAAAGAATATCGAAATAAAAAACCATTGCATTTTATTTATTAGATTTTTTATTGAATTACGCATAACAATCGAAAAATATAAAAATGCCGTCTTCAAGGCTCAAAAACACTTCAAAAAAAAAAAATGGCACAAACCTAGTTTAGTTTAAAAAAATTATAAAACCTTAAAAGTTAATACACATAAGTTCAGTTCAGTATTTTATAAAATGCTAATATAATTCAACTAATTAATTCATATGAAATTGATAAAAGCAATTTCGATCCTTCGTCAAACAGAGATGTACCTTACACTTACGGCAAATTATGCGCGATCTACCCGTACACTTTGGATTCTTGCACCGAGTAGCTTCTTTTGAGTCATCGTGATTTGGAAGATGGTCAATTCCATCATATTGAAGCTCTTGTAGTGGCCGCGTTTCTCCTCTGACAAACTTTGTTGTGTTTGGTGGCGTATTTAGAGATGTATTTGATGGTCTACCTCTTTTGCAGCTTTGGGATTGGTGACCTATTGTTAGACTGCGTCCCAATATCTGTTTAAGTTAACAGGATTTAATTTTAACTGCACGCTGAAATATAATAGGCCTCCCCAACCATAATTTGCAGGAAGTATAGTATGTTTCTGCATGTTTCTTGGAAACAAGTAATCATAATTGGTTCCACATATATTATGATAAATTAATGCAATTTTTCTTTATATATATATATTTGCATCTTAACATTATTTAATTGTACCTTAGCACTTGTTGTTTGAATTTAAAAACAATATAATTTGTTTTAAAGAAAATATATTTTCATAAACAAATATTGTAATTATAAATGGACTGAGAACACTTTTAGTCTATTAGTATTTATTTGCTTGGAAATATAATTTAGTCAAGAATAACATTAAATATTCACGGACAAATATATATCAATTGGAGAATACATAATTTAATTGCAGTCAAGCAATTATTTTCAAAACGATAATTAAGAACAACATAATATATTTACCGATGATAACACTATATTTACTTGGAAACATATTTTAGCAAAAGAAATGCCAAAAGTTGTTCACTGTCATTACAAAATATTTGCTTAGAAGTAATTGTTGGTTTGAAGCAAACAAAATATGTTTGGAAAATAAGTAAATAAGTTTTTCTCGGATTTAATTATGTTGCAAGCATATTATTTATCCGACATTACAATAATTTTTATGAGCACACATAAGCACACATAAGTTGCTTCAAAACTCACCTATTTTTACTGCTGAACCGCATTGTTTTTCTTTTATTTTGTTTGGTTTTTTATTTTATTAGTTTGAAGACACTAACACTCTTAATTTAAACAAACATTTTCAGAAACACTTTTCACAAGAGCTAAACTTTTCTACACGTTTCACGCGTCTGCTTGAAACTTAAAGTGATGCCAAGACTTGGCAACTGTTAAAAGCAAGCGCATAAAGCAACAAGGTTTCCGCTATTTTTCGTGCAAGTGCAAAGGAAACAGATATATGTACACTTGTGCTCATACAATTAAGTCACTTAAAGGAAACCAATGAAATACAGTGCATTAATATTTTTAATGTATAAAATAAACTCAAATTTATTTCTAAAATTAAAAAGGAACTCAAATTAAAAATATTACATAAAAAATTTATATGTATTCATGTTTTTTATCTTAGTTCAATAAAAAAAGATACACTGGTCCAAGTTCATACTGCTCACATAATTAAGTCACCTGGAAGAAATTAGTTTTACTTTATCAAAATTTTATTTTTTTTTGAAAATATTTTATTACTTACTGTTAGTACTTGGTTGGATATCCTTAATGCCGAATGACTTCTTCACATCTCTTTCCCATTGAGCGAACTAAAGCAGCACATTGATCAGTCGTGACGTTATACCATTCATCCCTTATTATTTCCCACAATGATGCCTTGTTTGTAGGTTTTCTGGCGGAAACAGCTCTTTTAATAATTCCCCAGAGATTCTCTATTGGGTTTAGGTCAGGACTTTGTGCAGGCCACTCAAGAATTTTCATATGGTTAGCACTCATCCAGTCCTTTACGACGCGTGAGCAGTGTTTGGGGTCATTGTCCTGCTGAAATATCCAAGCTAAAGGCAAATCATCGGCATAATCCCCTACTAGATTTTCTTCTGGAATATTTTTATACATTGTGCCTGTTATTTTGCCTTCGATTAGGACAAGTGGACCAACGCCAGATGCAGTGAAACATCCCCACACCATTACTGATGAACCACCATGTTTGACCGTCTTCTTGGTGTATCGTGGGTTTAATTCTTGTAGTGGCGGACGTCTCACATAAGGTTTTCCATCGTTGCCGAATACATTAAATTTCGACTCATCGCTCCAAACTACCAAATTCCAGAAATTTGAGGCTTTATGAAGGTGCTGCTTTGCAAATGTCAATCTTCTCTTTACATTTTTTTTTGACACATTGGGTTTTCGTCTCGCTATTCTTCCGTTTAAAGCGTTCTCTTGCAATCGTCGTCGGACAGTTTGTGCCGATATTTTTACACCATGGTACTCATCCATTTGTGACCTGATTTCTGTAGAAGTCAAAAATGGATCGCACTTGCTCATCCTGACTAACTGTCTGTCATCAGCTGGTGTAGTTTTTCGTGGCTTTATTCGAGGTAAATTGTCAAAAGTACCATGTTTTTCGAAATATTGAGTCGCATTATACACTTTTCCTCTTGAAACACTCAAAAGTTCTGTAACTTTCGCTACACTTTGGTATTTTTGGAAACATTCCCATATAATCTTCCTCTCGCTTGGTGTTGAGCTCTTCTTCTTACCCATTGTGTTTAGTGGTGCAATTCTTGATTACAATTTTGTTTTTTCCTTAAAAATTTGCAACTATTTTTAAAAAATCATAGCAATAACTTTGTAAAAAATGCAACATACCGTTATAAAGATCAATGACTTAATTATGTGAGCACTTACCCGCGAGCAAGGTTGATTTATAAGGTTGTCGCAGGGCTGATCGCACTCTCTTCTCAGTACCCATAATTGTCAAAACCAGCAAATTTTGCGAATGACTACGAAAGAAGAACGGATGATAATAGAGAGCACTTGTAGATTTTCTATGAGCTGTCAACTTCGATTTGACAATTATGGGTACTCGCTCTCTCCCTTGCGACAACCTTATAAATCAACCTTGGCCGCGAGTTTCGAAGAGAGAATGTCATGTGGAATTCAACGTACACAATATACATATATTCATAATTACTTACAATGTTTTTAGAACAGATAAAGGTATTAATTATGAGTAAAAGAAAACAAGTGTAACTCTACAGTGATAATTGTTATTTCTTCTTTCATGTTTTGTTTCTTGATGTTTTAATTGTATGAGCACAAGTGTATGTCTAGGCGAAACTCATAAAAGAAAGAAGTTCTGTTTAATTTAAATTTGCAGAGTTCTGTTCTTTTTGAGTTTAACACTGATGCAAATATATTTTTATTGGTTAGAAACAAACAATTCTATTTTGTCGCAAGCATATTAATGTAGACGTTAGTTTTTTAGCTAAGGCAAATATTTTAATGTTGGACACAACTAATATCTTTCTTATATTGAAAAATAATGCTATTAAAAGGAAATTCTTAATCATTAGGTGGTTTCCCTGTGAATATTTTGTTTTTGAAACCACACATATATAAACAAATTTTTTCTCTGCGTGTGTAACAAATAATTTTGTAGGTATATTTTATTCTCGATATTTCTAATTGACAATGCAATTCATCATTAGAAAAACTGAAGCAACAAAAACAAAATAAAAATATTTTAGTTACACAAATTTAAGCTTAAATTTGCAATAGGGGTATTCACGATGTGGTGTATTTGCCCTTGTATTGTGTATTTTTGATAAATTTGATATTTGTAGTAAATTTTGTCAAATTACAAAAACAAAATACAACCCTGTAGCAAAAATACAACGACGAACCCCTATTGTATTCTTTGTAAATTTTGTTGTGTATGTGATCAGCTGATCGCAAAAGCATTTCTACTCAACATCGAGGAAGCTACTGGCTGTGATGTGAGTTTATTTTTAAAAAAAAAACAATATTATTAGTGTTTTGTTCAAATTTTTTCATAATTTTGTAGGCATTTTAATTCATATTTTCGAACAAAAGTATAGACACGAATAAGCTGACTTTAAAAAAAAAAAAAACAAGACTTTATTAAAGGTGCGCTCACAATAAGTTGTAAATATAGTAAATTTTGTAAAAATTTCTCACATATACATCACATCGCGAATACCCCTAATATACAAAACTAATGCAATGGATCAATTCTTACACTAGAAATCAACGTATTCTAATTGGCACGGAGTATTTTTAACTAAGTTCTAAGAACTCTACTATTGCAAATTATTCCCCTTATGACTAATTACACTGATCTACACGAAGACTGTACAAGACCTCTAACATATAAATTTTATTAAGTGGTTATATATGATGACATTCTGCATTTAAAGAATTTTTGTATCACTTCGAATTTTTCGTCAAGGACCTCACGAATGAGTCACTTAAAGTATTCGTACTTTGCCTTATTTGGCTTATAATAACTTTGCTTCTGCTCAACTGATTTTAAAAACCTCTACATTATAACAAAGGTAACACTTGCAGTCTTATACTCTAATTAAAAAAAATATGAATATGTCAATCCATTTCAAAATAAAAACCGATAAAACACACAACGAATAATTTTATTTAAACATTTTCTAACGGTCAAAAACAAAAAAAAACATCTACTGACATAATTTTGGTTTTTTTTTTGTTTTTTTAGAAGACAAAGGTTTTGATTTTTGAACTCATTAGAAAAAAACTGAATCGGTTAACTACTAATAGTAAAGTTATTGATGAAAGCACGATATAAAATATTTTCAGATTTTGTTTATTTAAAAATATCGATTTAAAAATATTAGAATTAATAATGATAATATGATTTAACATAGTTTTTTATGCATATTATGAAGTGACTTCACATGTTAAGTCTTACAGTATATTTTAATTTTAATTTACTAGTTTCTTGTGTAAAAGTTCTGCGTCGAACTTTTCCTCTTATATCAATAAATCGCTGGTTTTTTAAGCATTAACATTTCCTTCACAATTTCAAAAAATTTTCATAAATTGCAACAAAACCACCAGTTGCATAAGCTATTGGAATATTTGGCTATATTGTTTATTGTGCAAAACGACTGATTTTAAGTCTAAAAATTTGTGATATATTCAAGTACACGAGCATATTAAAAGAAATCTCATTTTTACTTTTGGTGGAACCATCAATAAAAAGTCTCCATTCATTGGCATTATTTTGTTATTATAAATTATCATATATATTTATTATATTTCATACTCCATATGAAATATTGCGAATATTGCATTCACATCATTGAATCCACTGTTAAACTGAGAAGAAAGTTCCACTGTTGCATTCTTGATCCTTATAATTCTGTTTGGCATGTTAATAATTGCAAATCGCGACTATGTAAACAAACTACATATGAAAAAAAAAATGATCCCATTTATCGCACATTTTAATTAAGTCTTTATTAAAACATCTTGAATATATTTCACCGTGACGCTTTTATCAGTGGTAATCGCTTTACTAAAACCGTGGATAAAAAGATATAAAAACTCTTTGACAACTGATACGAAAATTGATAAAAATGTCTGTCGTGAGGCTATAAAATTGCGCTAATGTTCTGAGGCTAGAAACTCAGCAACTTCAGTAGATAAACTGTGGTGACTACGTTCAGCTTCTTTTTTGAAATTAGAAGCATTTTAATTTCGGCCGCTTGACGTAGCGGCAGATGTTGTATTTCTCTGTGAATTGGTTATACAAAAAAAGCTATATAAAAATATGTTTATCGTTGTTATCGTCCATAACTTTACTATTTGATTACCGATTTCAGTTTTTTTACAAGCATTTAAAATCGAATACCCTGGCCTTTATAGACAATTAGTCAGTTAGTTTAAAAGCAAAACGCAAATTATAGAAAAAAATGTTTTTTCTGTTCATGTAAGAGCCTATAACTTTGTAAAAAATTAAACGCTGTAAAAGATTTAGGCAAAAATGGAATGGATTTTAAATAAAAAATTAAATTTTGCTTAACAGAAGCAAAGTTATGATACACTAAGTAAGACAAGGTATGAAAATTCGAAGTGACTTCTTAAAGTAGCCATTGGCGAAAAGATCGAAGTGATGAAAACATTCTGAAAACAGAGAAAGTCATCATATAGATCGGCAAAATGTAAAATATTGGTGATAACTCTTTCACACTAAAAAACTTTTTTTTGTATAACAGAGTTATGTGTCTATAGCTGCCATATAGGAACAAACTAACTTGTTTTTAAAAACAATTAATTAAAAAACTAGTTTAAAATAAACTAGTATATGAACTACTTTGAATTATATTAAGGCGGCATCCACTTCAATTCTAAATAGACTTTTTTATTTCATTCACGTTTTTTTGCATTCACGTAACGAATTTATGTATATATTTTTCAAAACAGACTTTCTTTCAAACTTTTTTTCGAAAGACTTTTTTTATTTAATTTTTTAATATGCCTTATGCATTGACTTAATGAATTTATGTATTTTTTTTTTCAAAACAGTCAAATAAATTATCTCTTTGATGTATAGAAATTTAAAATTTTTATGCTTTTAAATTCATCTTCATTAAGTGGAATATGAACTAGTTTTCAATTGTTTTATTTTAAAGTAGTTAAAAAATATTTTAAATTTAACTAGTTTAACAAGTAGTTGAAAATATATGCAGACGAAAGTCAATTGACTTATTTAGCGGACATCACCATACAAAATATGTTAGTTCGTTCTATGGAAAAAAGTCAGAATTTCAACTAGTTGTGGTTGACAAAAAACTACTTTTTCAACTACTTTTAAATTAGATGATTTTTCTACAGGGTGTGAGCACAGTTCTCTGTGTTCGTCTTGTAATTAATGCGTATGTTGCTTGGAGTGTGTGATATATGGAGCATCTCAAGAGTGAGTCTCTTAGAATAATTGTTCTCTCGTTGTAAGATTTTCACTTTGTCGAAGTTGGGAATATGACCCTCTTTTAAGGCGGTCTTCTCATTCAAAACCCTTTTTTTGGACCCTTTTTAAAAAAATTCTTTTTTGAAAACGCAAAGAATAATTGAAAACTTTTTTTATTTATTGTATTACAAAAGGTTCAAAGTAAATAAAAAAATTGTTTTTGCCTCGATACTTGGGCTGTTCAAAAAGTAATGAGACTTCAAAGTTGGTGGAGAAAAAAAAAGGTGTCGTCACGGCGGCCACGATTCCGGGTCTCCGGAGCGTCTGAAATGAAAAAAAAAACGGGGTTATAATCAGTATAGATGTAATTCTCGGGTGAACCTCAAGCTTAATTTTGTGATTTTTTTTGACAAAATGGCGGCCATTCAAACAAAAAAATTTCAATTTCGGGTTTTTTTTTTGTTAAAAAATTTTTTAAAATTATGGTCGAGGTTCACCCGAGAATTGTGACAATTCTGCGTCGATTCCATTTTGTTTCATGAAAATCGGTTCAGTTGAACTGGAGATATCATGGCCGCCAGTTCGAAAAACGTGGGTTCGAGATAAACGCGTTTAAAGTTTGAAGTAATTTTTTGGGAAAAAAAAAAAAATCAAAAATGTTTAAATGCAGTTTTAAAGAGCTGACAATTTTTACTTACAAATATTAGTCGGCGATGCCAGCTCCATACAGGCCACCTTCCTCTTTTTCGTAGAAACTGCTTTCTGCTGCCCTCTCTGCTCTGCGAGCCGTTCTGCCAGCTTTTGATGATGCCGCAGCTCGAGTCTCTGCTCGGTTCAATCTGTCTACATTGCGAGATAGTGCGTATTCGTATGCGTTTTTGCCAATCGCAATACCCATCAAACCCATAATTTCAAGTATGGGTATAAAACCGTCGTTGAAGAGGCACGTTGCAATGAAATTGGCCACTTCGATGGTGCGTGCGCCTGAGTTGATGTGTTTGGGCGAAAGTGACCAAAGAACAGAATTGTAGGACTCATTGGAATTCTGAGTTTCAGATCCAAGGCATCTTTCAAGCAAATTATCTGCCGACAGCGTTACGTAAGCTGGTTTTATTACCTCCATCACCTTCTTGTCCATCAGACCTTGCTTCACAAAAAAGGCTGTATCTTCTAAAGTATTTCGAATTTCTCCTTTCCTTTTAAAAATCCTTTTAGGGGCATATTCACAACTACCCAAGCTATAAATAAATGCAAAAAAAAAAGTTGAAAAAAAAAAGTTGCTCAATGAGAAGACCCCCTTAAGCATTGCAAAGCAAATGCTGTTTTTTGACTATTATTATGTTCAGCTTTAATATCCAAGTTGTTGGATGAAATTCTTATCCTTAATTTTGATTTTGTTGTTCCAATGTATACCTTGTGGCATACATTGGTGCCGTCAGAATTACATGGAATTTCATAGATTAATTTGAATTGTTCAAGTTTGCCAATCGGTTCTTTGGTTTTACTAAAAAGGTTTTTTAAAATATTTCACGGTTTGGAAGCCAATCTAGATTTTTTTTCTTGTCAAAAATGTCAGATATGGCGAACCTCTCAGCGAACTCAGGTACGTATATCACAGATTTGAATGGATTTTCAATTTCCGGTGTTTTAGAAGGTATGATTAATATTGCACTGTTTAATGATTTCATTAACGTAACGTATTGGAAAATCGTTCTTTTTTAGAATTAGTTTTACTTTCTTAATGTTTTCGGCATGAAAACTTTCGTCGCTGATTTTTAAGACTCTGTGTAGCAGTTAAAAATAAATCCTGTAATTTTTATTATTATAATATTTTTTTTTCCAAATGAAACTTAAGCCTTTTTTATGATAAAGAATGATTTAATTAAGAAATTTATTTTTTTATTGTTATTGCAAATTGTCAAATTAATGCATTATTGAAGCTTTATCCAAGCTGAGATACGAACCGTCAAGTCAAACGGCAAGTCTCGCATGCATAAGAAATTCGAAGCAAAAATTTGAAAGTTACTGGAACATTTATTTTTATGTACTTGGATTTTAATTGCTTCGTGAAGTTGGAATAGTATTTCCAACAGCATAATTTTTTTTCATGTACATGATACGTTGATTTCTGCTTAATTTAAGTATTTCAACACCATTTCGTAAAAAAATATTTTATGAAATTGACCCTTAAATTTGCATTCAGAACTCTTAAAACTTTCAAAAACAATATTTCCATTAACCTGCCTTTAAAATTTAAACATTTCTTCAAATTGAGCTACTTAGGCCAAATCATAAAATTATTTCATGCCAACATTTACATTACGTATTGAACCAGAATTGCAACTCATTCATTTATGTGGTACGTACAGCAATTTAATGTAAATAAAGAAAATGAAGACACGAAAAGAATATGAAGAAAAAAAAAAAAATTAGAAGAAAAACTCATTTTTAATTTTTCAACATCGTCTCATTTTCTTATTTTTGCCGGCGTTTTTCTTCATCATGATTTTGTTTTTATTTCTGCGGGTGGTGGTGATGTTTTTTTTTTCTTTTTATTTTTTATTGCGCTGTTTTAATTTCACTTTTCTTCATCAACGAAGTAGGAATGCCTCGCCGCGCGCGTTCACCAAGACGACTGACTTCCTTGAGTTTTCTGTCTGCCAGCTGTCTAGAGAAAGTTTCATCAACTTGGGTGTACGCTGCAAGTTGGGTGCAAAAAGCTGTGAAACAACGGGATGGAGGTGCGTTGATGGAGAACGTGGAGCTAATTTGCAATAAAAACATTTCCGTGCCTGCTTCAAGGTTCCAGTAAATTTTCTGAGTCAGTGGTGTCCTTGCAAGGAACGATGGAGACGGTCTTGGGAGGGGGGGGGGGGAGGGGGCTGCGTTTGGGATGATTGTGTGTCTCCAATGTGTTGGTATTTAAAATATTTTCCCGCGTTTCTCTTAATGGAAGTTTGCGCGATGCTGCTGATGAAAATTAAGTTGAAAATGAAGACGACGACGACAACGATAATGATGATAATAATGATAAAAGATGCTCATGTTGGTGCTGCTGATGATGGCGCAGAAATTAAATTAAAAGCAAGGACGTCTCAAGGCGGAAGTAGTTTTACCAGCACATGCATCATCAAACTGTGCCAATCTCCAAGAAAGCGCGCCACGTTCCATGCACCATGCTACAGATGCAAATGAGAAAGTTTCGCTTAAAACTACCCAACCTTACTTTGGGACTCTTTAACACTGATTATGCTGTACCAGTTGCGCCATATATACGTTTTTCTAGAGGCGACTAGTTATTAACCCACTTTAATAGCTTAGGTCTGGCTCTGGGCTTGGCAGAGTTCGTTGCATGTGGGTGGTTGCGGTGAGTGTTGTATTTTATTTTTGCTGGGGTTGCCGGCTTTCATTTTGTTCTTTTTGTCTTCTTCTTTTAATTTTAATTTTTGTTTGGCCTTTGCAAGATTTTCATCTTCTATTGGCTGGTGTCGGCGTTTTGTCTGCACTGTTTGGTGACATAGTTTTTCGTGTTTTTTTTTTTTTTTCTTAATTTTTGTCATAATCAGAAGTTATAGTATGTTGCTGCTTTTGTTTCTAGGTCAAGAACTTTTCGTTTGAAGATTGTTGTCATCGGATGATGTTTTTAATATAAATTTTGTTATGCTTTTATTTTTGCTGCTACAAAGTTTTGTGGGTTAATATTTTCAAGTTGGGGGCCGGGAGCATTGACTTTCAACTTGGGTTTATTTTTGAAGCTGAGAGAAGTTGAGAGATTTTCTGCATTTTTGGAAACCAGATTTAAATGCATCAAATGAAACAATTATCTGAAACATTTTGATGTCTCAAGATAAAAACTCAGCTATAGCCAATGGTAAGAATAAAGATTTTAAGTGATAACTTTTGATTAGGAAGAGAAATTAGAACAATTTTTTTATAATCTTTTCTAAGTATAAGATTAAGATTAAGATAAGATTAAGATTAAGATAATCTTTTCTAAGTATAAGAAGTATAAGATTATACTTTTTATAAGTATAATCTTTTTAAAACTTGATTGCACTGGGGAAATACAAATTTATCAAAAAAATTAATTTTATCAAAAAATCAACCTTGTTTTTTCATGACAGAAACAACTTTTAAATATTTGTGTAAAACCGAAACAACTTTTGGTAATAAATGTTATATCGTATAAAAGGGAGTCAAAAATAAAATTTCGAATTTAAACTATTTTTAATACAAAAAATACTTTTGTACCAATTCTTGAGCAAATATTCGATATTTTAAACCTTTAAAAAAACCTATAAAAAAAAAAAATTAAAAATATTAAAAATTTAAATGCTCAGCTAACGAAACTGTTAAAATCATTTTTATCAAAAAGATTTATTGAATATTTAGACAAAAAAAACAATTTTTGTGAAATACATAAAAAGTCCTAAAAAAATTATTGAAATTTCCCAAAAAACAGCTTGTGCAATAATTGTTAGTCTGAAATACACAAGTGCAGATGCAAAGCTTTGAGGAGACTGGGCTCCCTTTGAGGAGCCCAGACGAAAGTCATTCTTCACCAGTTTTGTTTTCTCATTTTGTATAAGGTTGTTCACATTATTGTTTACTCGTATCTTTATAGGCTGAAGTGGGGTGATGTGTAACACGTTTTTATTTGTTTCAATAAAGGTGTTAAAAAATTTAATTTTTGATTGGTTTAAACGGGTATTTCTTGCAGAAGAACCAATTCGCAGTGAATATTTTAATGGCAGTTGAAGATTTTAAGAAATGGATGAAGTATAACAAAAATTTTAAATACGCCTTCTTTGGTATTTTTCAAATCGGTGGGGTAATGTGTAAGACCATCAAAATGTTGGTTTAAAAACCTGGAACTTTAATTTTTTATGTTTATTTTCACTTTTATGTTTAATAAAAGTATTATGACAAAAATTTAATAGGAATATCTAGTAAAACTGTCTGAATAACGGTTAAAATAAAAAAAAAACTGACTATAACTTCAATAGAATAAATTAATGGCTATACTAATTAAAAAAGAAATTAAATTTCAAATGCAAAATGAAAATTGTCGGAAACATTCATATCGTAGTGACAATTATCACAAATAAAATGGCTCACAAAAAAAAAGGCGCTTGCATTTGCAGCATTCAAGGACATTTAAATGATTTAAATGTTTTGGCAAAAAATCGCCATCATGCAAAAGCTTCGATCTTCTACTGGTGATGAAGAATAGCCACGGCTTCGCGGCTGAGCAAGTTTCCTGCAGATTTCTTTGTTTGGTTTATTTATTTCAATTTTGCTTTTTTTCTTGCCACCTCCTACAATTGTAAATGTTTTTGTGACGTTCTTAGAAGAAAGCTTTCCATTGACTTCCTAAAACGATTTTGGTCTGCTCTGAATATTATGAACTGGGCCGATCTCTTTCAATACTGCATGAACAGATACCGTTGATGTGAATGTCATTTCAGAGTTTGTAATTTTTTACCTCTACAATGGCAATTACAATGTGTGAGATGTGTTACACATCACCCCACCGTGAGTGTTACACATCACCCCAATGTAAGCAAAAAATCTTTCGTTATATATAAATATATTAAACAATAGCATTTTTTATGTCTGCTCACTTTTAAAATCGGATGAAAATTTCATCCAAAACGCTATTTTTATAAATTAAAAAAAACTTTTTGACAAACATTTTCCACGCTTTGAAGAACTCTAATAAAAAGTATGTTTGCATACTCTTAATACTTACGAAAAACTAGATACTTTCGAAAGAAACATATCACACTTGTTCATTCACTCATATGTCAACATTTTGTTCGAATAATCACTGTGTTACACATCACCCCACGATACACATTACCCCACCTCACCCTATATAAAATCGTTTATGCGGGTTGGTGTCCGTTAAGATCTTAGGAAAGGTAACACCTAAGAGCACCAAATTTACATTTGTTGTCAAGGCTAAAATCTCGAATAGTAAAAAAAAGTTGCCACACCCCTATTACCGCATACAAATCAATAAAAACGCTATGTTTCAGACAAATTCGGTTTTATTGGACTACAATTTTTTAGTTTAGTTCGCTTGGTTACTCTCAGTAACTGAACTAAAAATGGGCGTAGTTGAACGATAATACGCCCCCTTCTCAAAAATCTTTATAATTCCTGAGCTTATAATTTCTCATATTTTGATAATGAAATTTGGTGTGTATGTGCTATGAGACCAAGTAGCGGTCACTATACATATAAATGTTGCCACGCCTACAATTGTTCCTGCGGGTAGGTGTCTTAAGATCTCAGGAACCTTAACACCCAAGGCTACCAAATTTACAACATCTGTTATTACGGTTAATATCTCGGTTAATAAAAAAAAGTTGCCACACCTTCTTTCACCGCCCCGAATATATAAAAATTATATGTTTCACACGGTTTTGGTTGTATAAGACGAAAGTTTTGCAAATACGTTTGAATGGTTACTGTCGATAAAGGCACTAAAAATGGGCGTGGTCAAACAACGACTACGCCCATTTTTCAGAAATCATTAAAATTCTTGAGTGGTACATGTTTTGATAGTGAAACTTAGTGCGTAGGTGCTATGAATCCAAGTGGCAATCATTATATATGTAAATGTTGACACGCCTACTTTTATCAACTATCTAATATACAAAGCAGTGTGCATCAACTGTTCCTATACGCTTTTTAATTTTAATCGAACTTCTACACCATTTTTCCGCTTTCAACCCATTTTCGGACATGTATTCTTTAGAATAATGAGAAGTTTTAAGTGGACAAAAATGGGCGGGATGCGACAAAAGGACGTGTCAGTTTAGTTCTAATCGCACTCCTTCCACACCATTTGTCTGATTTCAAATAAGTTTTGCTCACATATTTTTTGGTATAATGTGCTGTGCGTAGTTTAGAAAAGTGGGCGGGATTATACAATAGGCGTTGCACTTTAATTTTAACCGAACAACTTCTTCATAGTTTTTCCTAATTAAAGCCTAGAAAATCAAGCCATATTATGAATGGGGGCGTGGCACTTAAAGTGGGTGGGATTATACAAGAGACGTTGCACTTTAATTTTAACCGAACAACTTCTACCTAGTTTTTCCTATGTAGTTTTCAATAATCAGCAGTCCGTAGCCTAAAAAAGTGGGCGGTATTAGGCAATGGGACGTGTCACTTTAATTCCAATTGAACTCCGATTTCAACCAAATTTTGCACATTTTTTTGTATTTTTGACAGTCTGCAGAATAAAAGAGTGGGCGGGATTAGAATAGGGAGCGTGTCACTTTAATTTAAATCCACTTTCTTCTACACAGCTTTTCCGACTTCAACTAAATTTTGCACACATGTATATTCTAAGTGCAATCTTCTACACCGTTTGTCCGTCTTCTACTAAATTTTGCACATGTATTTATGCAGTGCGTAGTCTAGAAAAGTGGTCAGGATTAGACAAGGGGGCGTGCCAATTTAGTTTTAATACTTTATTTTAGCAAATATTTCCACCATAGTATTTATATTTGGCATACATATGGATAAGATCTGTATCAAGTGCCATGCAAAAAGTGGGCGGCACTAGAAAGGGGGCGTTTTTAAATTCATTATTCGAATATGATCGTACAGCTTAAAAGCTTAAGGTGAAAAAATAGTTTTTTTTTAACTCTCCTGGGCAAGGATTAATAATATCTGCAACAATAAGGAGTTGTAAGTAATTAAAAAACTTTTCAGCAAGCACCTAGCTTGCCATGCGTATTCAAATTTAAATATTTTAAACATTGTAAGCTTGGACAATTTGAGATTGATACTTTGTGGAATTTGATATTCAAGTGACAAGTGACAAAACATTTTTTTTTTCTGGATATGGATTTGAACTGAATTATGAGCCACTTTTTTATAAGGAATGAAGCTTTAGTCCTGTATTTAGAAATTTCATAACCAGAATAATGATAAAAAATATATGGTTGAGATTGGACCCATTGATCTTTATGCATTGTGCGTTGTATTACGATCCAAACATTATAAACACCCTGAATTCAATACCACCCCCGAGCGACAACGGGTATTCCAGCTAGTTTTCTACAAAAAATATTCATAGCATATCTCTTGGGCTCCTAAGTTAATTTTTACCATTTATGACCAAAAAATTGTGTGATTTTTATTACTTACTTCATAATTATTTTAAGACTCAATATTCATCTAATCAGCCTTCCGTTTAGTAATTGCGGCTTTAAATTTTTTTTTTCAAATATCAATTACCAGACTTGTTCAATTTCAATACCTACCGTTGGAACAATAACCATAAAAAATGCACTTTATAAAATATGTTATTCAATGTATATTGCATGCCTTTCCATTAGCATTAAACGTATTATTGTCAAAACCGACTGAATCTTCTGGCCAAACTAGTTCGTAAATACATAAAAACAGCTTATAGCCCATCTTCATACACACTCAACAAATACCGCAAGTTATCAAGCAGGCATTAGTTGAGATCTTTTCGCTACAAATTTACAACACGCACTGCAACAGATAAGGTCATAAAATTAGAAAAAAACAAAAACGAACAAAACTATTACATTTACAAATAATCATAAATTGTAAACTTGACTTTCTTGATTTTACACACAGCTACAAATTATAATTTGCATGCAGTGGCAATGCTCTATGCTGCAGCAACCTGATGCTGCTGATGATGATCGTCATCATGATCATGATGATCTTAATCCTGCATGCTGTGCGGGGCGTTATAAGCTATGCGCTGTCAAAGTTGCTGATTGAATTCATTTATTGCACTTTTATAAAATTCAGTTTATTCGTTTTTTTTTTTTTTGCTTATTTCTGATAGTAGCATGCAATAAAAACGAAAATGTCTCGCTACGCAAGCAAAAATCTCGTTTATAACTCGTACAATTTTAATGTGCAAATCAACAAGTTATGTGACTTAATTTTTGCCATTTGAATGCTTTAAATGCAGATCAAAGCAAAAAAAAAGTAGAGTGGCTGCAGCTGATGGTACAAGATTTTTATCAGTGGCATGTTGGATGGAAGCTCTTAAAATTTGTCGCGTGCTTCATGCAACATTCGAATGCATCACATGTACAGCAGCAAAAACTTTTCTCTATTAACGAGTGTTAATTACTTTGTAATAAGCTTTACATATTTGATATTTAATTAATTTAAAGTGAAAAGATGATGATTTATTATAATCGTATAAATATATATTTTAATGGATATAATAGTTAAACGCAGTTTTTAAATTGCATAAAACATTTTTTTAAGATAAATGTTACCAAATGATTATATAGTTATTGAAGTTATTAGATGGCTATAAAGATATTAGAACTGCATCCAGTTATATGCAATGGGAAAATTACCGTTATAAGATTGTGTCTTATTACTTTTTCAAGCAATTTTAAAAAATCCTTGCAACGTTCGTATTTTATGGTGCACATGTGACGATATTTAATGCCAAAAGATGCAGCAAGTATTTATATCTATACTTGTTTCCAGGTAAACTCCAAAAGTATTGTACATATATGCTACAGCATAGTAAAGGGGTATTTTTTTCAAAATTTTAATTATAAGTATATTTAAGTAGGGACACGACATTCGCGGCAGAGAAAACAGACCTTTTTTTAAAAATTCAGAACTCAGTCAAAAACAAACATTTTTTCAATTATTGTAGACAATTGAACAAATTACAAGAAAAAAAATACAAAAAAATATATTTTTCACTCCAACATGGTTTTATAGAGCTCCAAGCTGGCGGCAGAGAAAAAAACGGGGCCTCGTGGTTGCAGCGCTGGGAGTTGCAAAAATTGTCCGATCTGGAAAAAAAATTTACTTTTTTAAATCTTAACAAAATTGGTTATCGTATGACATGAGCTTTTTTTAAATTTTTTTTGTCAATTTTTGGTGATGTTCCAAATTTGAAAGTGTGTTTTTTCGAAAAAAAATATTGACTTTAAAAATTCATAAAAAATCGAAAAAAAAAATTTAAAAAAAAGCTCGAGTCATACGATAGCGAATCAAGTTTAAAAAAATAAAAAATGTCAAAAAATTAACCCGCTAGTGCCGCAACCAGTACGAAAAACATGGTTTCGAGATACACCGGTTCAAAGTTTGTGAACAAAGAAAAAAAAAAGGTTAAAAATTAAAAATGTGCTCTCACTAATCCGACTGTAACTTTTAAACCCATAAGAATTTTATTTTCTTAGAATCTTAAGAATATTTACTAAAATACAAAATTATTAAAAAAAAGTCGATTTCAAAAAACTGCCAATGTCATGTCCGCCCTTAATTAAAGTGAAAATATTTTTAAAAATCATTTCTGATGCCACGCATTCCTTGATTGTTTTCTTTTCTTGCGTTTGTTTTGCTAGAGTTTCAATAAACTTCATTAAGCTCTCTACTCTTATCTTCTTGTGCACAACAAAAAAAAAAAAAAGCAGCTGAGCATCGAGCTAGGTGAAAAGCACGAATATACTATTGTATATATATACAGGATTGCGCCTTAAAGTGTGCAAAACTTATATTTATTGCACATCTACGTCACGTGTGCTTGTCAATCCATGTTTTTGTTTTGGCACAACTTGTTTTTTTTTTGTTTGTGTTCTTTTTGAGTTTGACTATCACATCTGACGTCACAACAAAGGCTGACATACGCAAGACGTTATCTGTATACATATTATTCTTGGACGAAAAGTGAGTGAGATACCTATACATGCCGTGCTGCGCTGCAAAGCAAATCAAAAGAAAAGAAATATTTTTAATTGCGTTTGAGATATAATGGTTCATGCTCCATTATTGACACCATCAAAATGTGTTATTATTTTCGCGGGTAAAAAAAAACAGGAATTTTAGAGAGCTCTTTTATCCAAAAACTTTTCAAATTATATTTAGTGTCCGAAGCTGAAAACAATTTGAATAAGTGGCAGAAAACAGGTATTGCACAGGACACATAAGAAAGAATTGCCGCACAGAAAACTATGTGTAGCATACCGTGGACAAAATAAATGAGCGCGAGAAAGATGGCGAAGCCTCCAAAATTTTACTGACAACTGTCCTAAAAGAGACATACGGCATTGTATCGACCATCTTCAGCGTGCTTTGAATTTTTGTTATATGAAGTTTCTATTTCTCTCAATACTTATTCAAAGATAAGCAAAATCGTGTTAATAGCGCTTTTAATTGATAAAAAGAGAAAACGTTCGTGGTAAAGCCGCAAACCACTGTGGCTAGCTAGTTTATATATATAGAATATACAAATTCATTTTCACGGCAGATTCACCGGTAGGTTATGTTTCACTTTTAATTCTGAGAATCTTTAGATACTCTGAGAAAAAAAAACATACCTTAAAATTAAACAAAAAATTTTAGAACATAAATTTAAAGCGTTTGCGTTTCTACAATACAAAATTAAAAACAAGTGTGTTTCATTTTTAACTAAAAACTCAAATCTTTTCTTATTTCCAGAGTACGGAAAGGTCCGCTCGCGTATCGTTATGAGCGTACTATTCAAAAAGGTGCACAAGAAATCGTACACGCTCACGGACGTGTACCCTAGAAAATATTTTATCGTTCTCGTCCACGAGCGCGTACATTTTGGTGAGACTTTGAAATGAGGTCTGATTACGTGTGCCTACCAAAACGTACAGGTTGTGGACGATAATGTAAATGAGAACTTTAATGCTCATGAGACAGCTCGTAAGCCGCTAACGGAAGCGAAAGGTGAGGAATGAAGTCTGAGCAGCTTAGACAAATTTAGCTCCCAGTGGATTCTTTTATGATTTCTGTAGACTGTGGAAAAATATATAGGTTTCACACGGATTACATATGGT
The DNA here is from genome assembly GCA_914767935.1 of Coremacera marginata. Taxonomy (NCBI): domain Eukaryota; kingdom Metazoa; phylum Arthropoda; class Insecta; order Diptera; family Sciomyzidae; genus Coremacera; species Coremacera marginata. The sequence goes on along the minus strand of OU612047.1, from coordinate 22,851,766 downwards.
ACTAGTTGGGTCATTGGAACTTTTTTAGGTTATGTGGACTCCTTGGACAAAAATCTTCGGTTTTTTTGACAAATACTTTCCATTTGCGTGGCGGCCGTGGCGTAGTAGGTAGAGTGTGTGACTCTTACGCCAAAGAACCCAGGTTCGAATACTCCATCTGACAGAAAATTTTTTCAATTGAATTATTTTTTCTGTTCGGCCGTCACCTCTCTGCAGACAATGGCAAACCTCAGAGAGTAAAAACTGCCATGAAAAGCTTCTTGAGAACATAAGCCGTTCGGAGTCGGCGTAAAACATGTAGGTCCAGTTCTCGATCATTTGTGTGCAAACATTTCACATCACACACAACACAATTGGTCATAAGAAGCTCGGTCAAAGTCCTTTCAAGGGCTGAAATGGCCATTTCGTTTTTTTTTACTTTCCATTTGGACAAATAGGTTCCAATTGAAGTATTTTTGGAACAAATGGAACCCAATTGCCGAAAATACAATGACTTTTTTCTAAGGTCTTCTAATTTAGTATTACAGGAGTCCCAGGGGTCGCTGATCACGAATCCGACGTCGAAAACTCAAAAAATTTAAAAAAATAGCATCGAAAAAATGGGGTTTTTAAAATATTTGCTTTTAATATTAAAGTTTTCTTTTAAATTTTTGTTTTTTTATAAATGTTTTTAAACTGAAAATGTTTACTTTAAAAGTATATTTAAAAATATGGTTTTGAAAACAAAAACTTTTCCTTTAAATTTAACTTTACAAACATTTGTCTTTAACGTAAATGAAATTGTTTAAAGCTCTATTTCAAAAAACATATTCGTTTAATATGAACACAACTTCATTTAATTTTAACGCATATTTCCCTTAGTGTATAAATATGAATTATAAACTTCATGCGAATTATATGAAGAGTTTGATATTTAAATGGAAATTGCATATTTAAAAGTAAGACAATTTTTAGATACAACGTTGCATTCGTTAATATGTGCTGTTTCTAAATCAGTGCAAGACTTTCCTTGAAAAACGGAAAAAAAAAGTGCACTGGAATCATACATCTGTAACAATGTATGTCATTGTTAACTAGCGGTAGGTACACTCAGAAAAAGTTTTCGTAGAATTAGAAAAATAAACTTATTTCAAGGAAAATTTATCTTGAAATAGCGTCTAGTAAAGTTTTTATTAAAGTGAAGAACAATTTTCCTTGATACAAGTATATAAGTGTGACCCAAAAAAAAAAAAATGAGGCTTGTAATTTTCAGTAAAAATTATCGATAAATGATTTCTGTTTTTCTTTGAAAACGACTTTATTAAACTCGTTAAATTCAAAAAGTATAGTTTAATTTTTGTGATATATCAACGTATTAGGGCATTTTATTTTTCAACATAGTCTTCTTTCCTTTCTCCTTTAAGAACGATTCCATTTAGTCCAGCGTTATTTCAGTTTTTTTTTTTTTCTTCCAAACAACAGGTTTTATGAAGGTTTTCAAAATTGACGCTTGTTTCAGTCATGACCTCTTCTTTCGACCCAAATCTCTTAACGCCAAGCCATTTATTCAGGTTTGGTTATAGGAAATAGCGGCAAGGGGGCTTAATATAAATAATATAGTGGATGTTGATGTGGTTCATATCCTAATTTATGGCGTTTTTGAATGAGCCCTTTTACCTTCGCCATATGCTGTCGTATTTGCTTCAAATCAAAAACAAATCTGTCTAACCGCTGTAAATAACATTCACCGGGGATCGTTTAACTTTTTTCAAGATAATCGATGTGCATGACTCCTCAAGCATCTTAAAAAGCTGTCGCCGTGATCTTGATGACCGACATACCCACCTTGACCTTCTTTGGTGCACGTTCGTCACGGTTCGTTAAACTCCTTTTGAATAGCGGTTGACAATCGCCAAAAACTCTTTTGAGGTGATCGCAAGGCTGCGATTATGGTCGAGTTTGAGCAGTCGCGGAACCCATTACGTAGATAGGTTTTTTCAAATAATCATGTTAAATGTGATATACCCGCTACAACCTCAGCTACCTCGTGCTCCGATCGTCCAATATCATTTCATGGACTTGATCGATGATTTCTTCAGTAAACCACTTCTTAGCCATTGAAGTTTATGATGCAGAGTCTCCATAATATTAATCAACCCTTTTTTGGTTGCGGTGATGGTTTCTTACACAAAAAAAAAATAAGCTTGATGAGCTCAAAAATCGCTGACTACTCAAATTGCCCTCGTATACAGGTTAATAGAGTGGCGGCCGTGGCGCAGTGGGTAGAGTGTGTGGCCCATACGCCAGAGAACCATGGTTCGAATCCCACCTGACACAAAAACTTTTTTCAACTGAATTCATTTTTTTGTTCGGCCGTCACCACGCTGCAGACAATGGCAAAACTCAGAGAGCAAAAACTGCCATGAAAACCTTCTTGAGTCTTGATAAGCCGTTCGGAGTCGGCATAAAACATGTAGGTTCAGTTCTCGATCATTTGAATTGATCATAAGAAGCTCGTTCAAAATCCTTTCAAGGGCTGAAATGGCCATTTTTTTTTTTTTTATACACGTTACTCACTCGTATCTCTGGTAGAGCCTACCATTTTTATGCCCCCACGCTCAGTATGCATTTCGGGTATATTAACTTTGTCACTCCGTTTATAATAGTTTAAATGAGGCGAGGCAGATGTAGAAAAGTAAACATATTATTGATCAGCATCACCTAAGTCGATTTAGTCATGTACGTCTATCTGTACATTTTTCTGGCCGTCTCACTCGTATCTCTGGTATAGCCTACCATTTTTATGCCCCACGCTCAGTATGCATTTCGGGTATATTAACTTTGTCACTCCGTTTATAATGCCTGTAATGTGGCGAGGCAGGTGTAGAAAAGTAAACATATTATTGATCAGCATCACCTAAGTCGATTTAGTCATGTACGTCTATCTGTACATTTTTCTGGCCGCCTGTCTGTGTGCGATCACAAATACACCCATCCTTTTGGAGCTATTGTGATAAATGAGATTTGTTTGTAAAAATTAGCAAAATGGAATGAAAACCTCTCCTACCTCCCATACAAAATGACGTCATAAAAACGTTAACATCTCATAAAATTTCACAAAAGTGAATTGACTGACGTTTAGCATATAAGCCCAGATTTAACCACGCCTACTTCCTATACAAAGTTTCTATAAATGAAAACTGTAAGACTGTACAAAAATTAATCAGATTATTTTTAGATCCTACCTCTAATACAAAGTGACATCATCAAAATAGAAAAGCCTTCATAACTATCACAAAAATTAATAAACTGACTTAAAACTTTATACATAAGCTCCGATTAGCCCTTGGCTCGTTAACTTGTTAGCCCAACTATAAGGTATCGCTCTCAAAACTAGAGATTGAGATATTTTGTTTTGAAAAAAAAAACAAATCCTTAAAATTAAAAACGATTCAATTGACAAAAAAGCATAGTGTTGAATTAAATTAAACTTTTGATGAAAATATTTTTGCAGATTATACTTAAACATCTTTGAATGTCTAACAACTTCGAATGTACCTAAATACTGCTTTTTTACTAAATTAAATCTTGGAATTTTTCAAATATGATAAGAACATTTTTCCAACTCAAAAATCTATTAGATAAGATTTATGTATAAGTTCTTTTAAGTTTCTGATAACACTATGATTATCATATCTATTTTTGCTGACATTCGTTTTCTCTTGCAATGATGAATGATTTAAATAATGTTTTCCATAGGCTCAGTGATCAGTGATCGCGATATGATTGCAGCTGCTAATCGTCACATAGTATAAAGCCCACATATTTTTTTAAATTGTTTATATATTTATTTTATCAACTTGCCCCGGCTGCATCGAATACTCGCGTGCACCTTACCTTTTACATTCTCAAAATATATATAATTATTTATATTTGTTTTGGCGTTTTTATTTTTATATTATTATAGTACAACTGCTACTTGAACTAGCCATTTACAGCTGCTGCTGGTGTTGCTGTTGCCGCCAATATAAACCAGCTTAAGATGAGCTCAAAGTTGTAGTCAATCTTAAGGATTTGCTTGTCAGAGACACTTGTTTGCTGGCTATGCTGCGTTGTGCTGCACTCCAACGTCGCCTCTATGTGTCGCGTGAGTTGGTTACGCATGCGCAGCGTTTTACGAACGTACAGCTTGTCTGTCTTGCATTGACTGCCATCATGATTGATGGCTGTGACGTGAAGGTGTTTTTATTGCTGGCAGGCAGTTTGTTCATCAACAAGGCTCAATCAATTGGCAAATATGGTGAATATGTTAAAATTTAATTAAGATTTAAGATGTTACAAAGCGATATAAAAACTTTTTTTTTAAATAAATGCAGATATAAATAAATATTTTATTTACAGAAAGTACCGGTTAAATTAAGTATGAACGTATTGATATTTTTAAAACTGATCGCTTTTTATAGCTGCAGTAGCATTTATTTCAACCATAGGCCTTGTCTCGAAAGTCTAAGTTATCAAAAGTTAACGTTATATAAATTCAAATTTAGCTGCAAAAATCATGTAGCTTCAAATAAACCATGACATTAAATGCACCTTTCCAATCTAGAATTACCACAGATCAGCACAATTCAACTGATCATTGACTGGCTACCACTAACAAAATGATGCACTTATTCTCGAGGAATACGAATTTAATGGCTCTCGTCGGCTATTCTTGCAGACGGTGTAGAATCCTCATTTGGTCACCTGCTGTGTAATTAATAGACCCCCAAGAAGCAAGCATAACCATTTTCTAGCCCATCTTTGTGGCATTAATGACCACACCGTGTTGCAGTTCAGCCAAATCACTGCTAAATTGCAGCAGAGTAAAAAAGCAAAAGCAAAAATTGCTAATGTTGCTCTGCCAATTTACTGTTGCTCAAATCAAGGTAGGCTGTAATTGCTATGATTGTTGCTGCTGCTGCTGCTGTTGTTGTTGTTGTTGTAGTAGGTTGCTAGCAATGACAAATGATCGAATTGCTGCTTTTGCTAGTATTGCTGCAATTTAGTTTGCAGCTTCAGAATTAAAATATCAAGTTTCGTTACATGCTTTTTTCACTTTTACTTGATTTTTTAAATTCTATGTAAATTTTATACTGCCAATTACAATTGCTAGGATGATACCATATAGATAGCTGCTTCAAGCCATGCAATAAATGCAATAAATTGTTGAAACATTAAATGAAAGAAAATGGCAGTTATTATAGCGAAATAAATGCAAATTAAGATATTAGCAAAAGTTATGATAAGTTATAAATGTAAAAGGTGTGAATGTGCGTGTGCGCTGAATGCTTATATAGAATATCAATTTTAATTATAATCTCCGGTTGTATTGAAGATTTTTGTCATTTCTGTGGTCTTCGTTATAGTATTTAAGCTAAAGTAAAAAATAAATAAATAAAAGTAAATAAAAATATTATGGGAAAAAAAATATATTAATTACACAAATTAGGTCGAAACTGGTGTGATCGCTTTTATTACAGCACACTGAGGTTCCACTAGTTTGAAATACATTTTTCCAACCATATTCTGCATATAAGCTTGTAGAAGCTTTTAAACAGAATTTCGCCGCCTCTGTTCTTGAACTACTCAGTGGGTAGGGCATGGACGTTCACAGGGGAGTAGAGGAAAGGGCAGTTGTCCCCTTAGAATTCAGGCAAAAAAAATGTATATTATTACATCATCTTAAAAGAATTAAAGAATATAGAATTAATTAAGTCGAACAAAAAAATTGCATATTCTTTTATTTTACATGTTCAGTATAGTCTCGCTTATCCGGACACACGCTATACCGGACTTCTCAGTAATACGGATTAGACATTGGGTAACGCAGCGCTGCGTTGCGTTAATGAGTTGAAGCACTTCAATGCGTTACTGCGTTCATACACATGTTTTAATAAAACTAACGCAATAGCGCAGTAATGCAAATGACGCGCTCAAAGCAAAAGTAAAAAATATTTATACAGCGAGCAAAAATTGCACATGTTGTACGGCGCATCGAGGATAGAAACAGAAAGTTGAAAGCGAACACTATTACTGTGTGTAAATAAGAACAAGAGGTTGTAGGGAATATGCTTGGAGTGCGTTTGACTGTTATTAATGTTTTGTCATTCACAGAATGTTTTTGTCAATTTAATAAACTGTAGGATGTGTTCGTGTTCGAAGCAAAAGTAAATTTGGATCCAACTTTGAACTTGTTTTGCATACCAGGTACGCGTATCTGTTTCCTGGCTCGCATTAAAAGTTAAACGAAATAGAGTTTGGCTGCATGCTTGAAGTTTAATATATCTTCAGTTTTGGTGGATGCTTTAATCTGCTCTTCTTTTAGTTATATTTCATATTTATTACTTATGGATTTAATAATCTTTAATGAATCTATTAGCAGTAAGATTCTTTAGATCAGATATATATAGATTTTTATTTGATTTCATTTATTTTTTCTAAGTGAACCCAATTTGCGCTTAGCATTTTACCACAAAATTCATCACATTCCAAAAATTAACGACATAACGCAACGCGTTGGTCCTCACTGCGTGGATTAAATTCTTGTTGATACAGGAATCATAGCATTTCAAACTACGCTATGGCGCAATTGCGTTAATGTATTTCGCTGATACAGCAAACTGCGTTTGAGTTGATGTATCAACGCAGCGATTTTTGCTGCGTTACCCATGTCTAATACGGACATTTCTACACTTCGAACATTTTTAATATTTTACGCCTTAAGTTCGGAAAGATAAAAAGTCCAGCATATGTGGCTTGCAATTTGATTCTTTTTTTCAATGCGAATCAGTGTATAATTGTAGTAAAAATATTTTTGTGAACAATGTTAATTTATTATTATTTATTACTTAAGTTCTTAAAATTTTTTTAATAAAAACGATTGAACGAATGAAGCTGAAATAAGCATTGTACATATAATTTCTTTCATACTTATTCCACTTTGTGCATTCCGGACACTTTCAGTAATACGGACATACGCCGCAACTATATGTGTCCGGATAGTTCGAGACTGTACTGTCATATGTAACATAATTATAAAAAAGTATGAAGTCAATGGCCTGTATTTTTTTGGGATATTTTAATGCATATTAGCTTTACTAATGAGCTGGATTTTAAAATTAATCTAATTTTTTACTGGCTAAATGCCCGGCTTAACTCGGGAGTTGATATAAATAATTTTTGAATTCAGTCGTCGATTTGAAAAAACTTTTTACAAACTTTAGAAGGAGTTTTGTGTGCATCTTTCAAACCGGTAACTTCGACGAAATGAGCAAAATGTTGCTTTAACATCTGAAAATTATGAGAAAAAGTTAGTGAAATGGTGATTTGTGTGTGCCGTGCCGATCGCATGCAAAAGTATATTTTCCAATTTTATAGTATATTTGATAGATTGGATATTTTTGAAAAAATATAACATAGCTGCAATTATGTCAGCAACCAGTAGCGAGGCTTTTTGGATCAGTGAGTAGAGCGATGGGCTGGCACCAAAAATTCAAAGTTCAATTCCGCACGGCGGGAACAGATTTTTTTTTTCTTTTTTTTTTGTTGATGAAATGTAATAAAATTGACTGGTTTGAATCAGGGCCGTAGCTAGCGAAATATTGGTCGCAAGACTAACAAATTTTTTTCAAAATTAGAAAACACTAAAATAATAATAAAAATGGAAACTTTAAGGGGGGGTTCTGAACTAAATTTTTTTTTTAAATATTTTTGTGATCGATCAACAAAAATGATGTCTATCAAACTCATCGTAAAATCATAAAATAAATTTTGTCGACGTTCGGGAAAGCATATTTATCAATTACTTGTTAATTTGAAGCAAAACGTATTGTCGAAATTATTTATAAAAAAAATTTTTTTTGATATTTTTAAAATTACCCAAATTAAGGGGTGACCCTTAACATAATTTTAGAAAATTATTTAACTTATAACACCCCCCTAAAAGTTTTAATTTTTATTATTATTTTACCGTTATCTAATTTTGAAAAAAATTTGTTAGTTCTGTAAGCAACATTTTTCTAGCTACGGCCCTGGTGTGAATATTAACGTGTGTTTTTTACTTTATGTTATTTTTGAATTTATATGTTATTTTATTACAAAAAAAAAACCATGACATTATTAAATCTATCCTTCTCCCGTGTGTCTAACGACGCACCTGTGTTTTTTCTTTTTACAGAAAATAGCTCGAAACTATGCTTAAGCCATCCATGCTAGTTTTTTTTTAATTTATGTTTTCGGATTTTGGGCTTAGGTGAATCAAATATTTTTGTTTTTTTTTTAGCATAAGTTTATAATTCCCATACAATTCTCTTTACCCAAGCCGACTTAGGTGATTTAACTATTGCTTTTTTTCTCGGTGCTCGCGCTTTGCTGCGTCTTACTGTATTTTGTAGTACAGCGCCCTCTGGTGTTTAAGATATAGCAAAATACATTGCGCCAAAAGACACACCGGACCCAAAAAGCACTTTTAAAAATCAAACTTATCGGATGAGTTGTTTTGTGTTGTTTGCGGTACTTGTACAAAAGCGCCCTCTGGTTTTCGAGATAGAAATAAATAAAGCGCCAAGTCCCTTTCCATACTCGAAAATTCCTATACACAAATTGTCATCTAAATCGGATAAGCGGTCTTGGAGTGTTTCACGATTTCTTAGGAGATTTGCACCACAGCGCCCTCTGGTGTTGAAGATAGAAAAAAGTCTAAAATACCCGCCGTATCCAAAAACACCTATGTACAAATTTTTATGCAAGTCTGATGCACGGCTTAGGAGTTTTTCGAGGTTTTTTTGTACTACATATTTGTACTACAGCGCCCTCTAGTATTCAATAAAGAATAAAATAGATAAGTCATATATATACAAATTTTTATGTAAATAAGATGAGCGGAGACAAACTATAAAAAAATTTCTTGAAACACGATCGCAACGCCACCTACCGAGTCCAATTGTGAATCTGAACTATCTAGAGATCCACTCAGGCACACACACGAAAAATTTCATCAAAATCGGTGCAGCCGTTTAGGAACAGTTTAATAACAAGCACACGTACATATTGTACAACGGCGCTCTCTAGTTTTCGAGGCACAACAAAAATCCTTTTATAAAAATTTTTACCTAAATCAGATAAGTAGTTTGGAAGATTTTCACAATTTCTTAAGACTACAGCGCCCTCTGATGTTCAAGATAGAACAGAGTAGATAAATCATAAAAGCTCACCGCATCCAAAAAAACCTTTACATACAAATTTTCATGCAAATCAGATGAACGGTTTCGAAGATAAACTATAGAATAAATGCCTGGAATTCGATCAGCAAAAGAGATTTACATAGATCGAATGAGACAGTTATGGTGGAAACCGAGGCATATTTCAAAGATTTTAACGTTTCGTACCACAGAAAGGCAAACGAATGGTTGGAAAATCGCTGTACCTGGTGCAACACCCCCGACGGCAACTATGTTGAGGAATAATTATATACATTGCTCAAAAAATGCTTGTTTTCTTTAAAAATCGCAGAACTTTACAGCACTTGTAGTTTGATCAACTGTGCTGAAAGCCAAATAAATTATTTGGTATTGAAGTTATAAGCTCTTTTAAAAATGGCATTGAAGAAAATTTAGATACGTTATGATTTTATTGATATATCATAAATGTTAGTTTCGTCAAAAATACCCAAATCATTGGTACATTCTTATATGAGATATATATGCATATCTGATGGCAAAAAGTTCCCATCATCAAAAAAATTTAAGATTCAAATCAGCTCTTTAAGCATTACTAATGTAGGCCGCTTAGTTATTTAAGCAAAATTTGCCTGGAGGACATACTTCAGAATAAAGATATTAACATCATTTAACAATCAACGAAAAATCCATTCATGTCAATACTTCAGCACAGTTGATCACTTTGACATTTTACGATTACCAATAAACAACAACAACAGCAACAACAACACATCAACTTGTTGTGTCAAACGTGATCGCAACATTTGCATTGATTGCGAAAACATTGAGCAGTCAAACGATTACTTAATGAACATCATAAAAATGGAAAAATTCCAAACCCGCGCATATAAATAAGAATTGCAGATCGCTTGCAGTGTGCGCGGTTATTCCTGCAGTCAAGATCACAAAAAAACAAAAAAAAAAAAAGAAGAAGTTAAACACTCGCCTCTACAATTTATGCAAAATTATGAGCTTGAGTTGGAATTGTTTGGTGGCTGTGCGCGGGTTCCATGGAATTGCAGCAGATTCAATGATTGGACCAACATGTTAACTGAAGGTTTGTTTGAAATGTTTTTTTTTAATTCTTTTGTCTTGTTTGTGATTTTCACTTACAAGTGGAGGACTATGCCGGTAGTTTGGCAAACGATGATCAGCTCGTGAGAATTGATCACTTCAGCAACGGTTTCTGTCAATCAGCTTAAACCGAGTAGCCGTTGTTGCCTGTCAGCAGCAATGTTGGCGGTTTTTGTTTTCGATTTGGTCTTCAATTGTGTCTCTTTGAAGTTGTTGTGATCCTAATCGATCGGTTGTTTATGCTTTTGTATAATGCTTGTTTGTTTATTTATTTTTTTCCCCCTCCCCCCCTTTTGTTGAGCTGGTTTGCTGGTTCCGCAGAAGTTGCCAAATTCACTTTATTCGGTATTAAATGGAATTTCGTGATGCCATAACTTATTATTACAGCTAAGCCTGATGGCAATTCAGGGGGTAGAGGTGGAAGTCTGGGGAAGGGGATGTGGTTGATTGGATTCCATAGCATCACCTCAGCTGTAAAGTGAGCGCACACTTGAATTATGGCGCAATTTCTTCTTTGCCTCTGTGTGTGATAATCAGGCTATTTTTCCGGATAGAAATTGGATTGTCGTTGCTGGTGGAAGTGATACTTTAAGACTATTTTCAGTTCTTGTTGTTAATGTGTTCGAAAAGGCAACACTTTTGACATGTGTGACACGTAAAAGTGTCCAAAAAGTGTTCACTTAATTGACTAACTGACTGATATTTGAACAAAACATTTCTTCTCTTCCATTAAAATACTTTAATAATGTTTTGCAGCATTTTCTTTCTCACGTTAAGTTGTATTTATTGTGAGGTAAATTATTTTTCTTTTTTAACTTTGCACTTTTACTATTAAAACAATTAATTTTTCCTTTTTTCTTTATCAAATGAACAACAATTTTTATTACTGGAAACAATTTCATTTGTTTTCCTGTAATTTTGTTGAATATATATATCAGCATCCTGAATATTGATTAATTTAATGTTTTACTCTTACTTCCGGTTCATCAAATCTAAGTTTAATATAAAAACAAATACCAAGCTTTTCTTCATTTTCTTTAAATCGAATGTATTTTATTCAACTTCCGCTGTAGTGAACATTCACATTCATGATTCGTTGCACTGCTAGCAATCTTTTCAGACCAAACAACAGCATAATTTTCCGCATCGATTGAACACTGAAGTTCTCTTTGATTTTAGGTTTTCTTCCTTTATAACATTAAGCATTGATTGATTACAATAGATTTACAATTTATTATTTGTGCTGTTTTGGAAAAATTTGTTTATTATGAATTCAAATGCGCAAAATGCATCCACAGAATTTGAAAATTTAAATTGGTAGAGAAATTCCAGCAATATTTAATTGCATTGATATTATCGGATGTCCACATGTCTTAATTATCTGAGCACGAGCTAAATACTCTTTGACTACTTACACAAGTTTTCTCTAATACTAGAAGTATGCCTTTATTATATTTATATCAGGTTAGGAAGAAAATAAGCGTGATTTCATTTAAGAGTTTTTTATTCACAATTCTTTTATGTAGGTCATGGCAATTTTTTTTGTATTTTTTAAACCATATTGAAGGGAACCAAATTTCTTATTGAGTGCTTCAATGAGAATTAAACATAGACTGAAAAAAAATCTGGTAAAAGATTACTTCATTTCCTAAGAACTATGATCTACGAAAAATTTATTTTTCAGTATTATAGTGTAGAATTTTGAAAAAAATCTATTTTTGTTTTTGTATATTTTCGAAGAATAGAACTTTAAGAATGTATCTTACAAAGGAATTTTTTAAATTGCAATTATGTACGAAGTTAAAGCTATTTTAGTGGTGTCCGTTTATATAACTTTAACTACCTGTAATTTTGCTCAAATCTTTAAGCGAGTTTTTCTCGAAACAACTTTTTCCAACACGTTTGCCATGATATCTCAAATTCGAATGAGTGCGATTAACTTTAAATTTGGTGTTTGCCTTTTTTATGTATGGGCATTTCCACAGGAAAGTCTTCCATGACCCAAAAATTAAAAGCTATTAAAAACGTATTATCTTTTATCTATTACTAGCTTATACCCGGCGCGCTGATATGCGCTCAGCGCTTTTCTTTTAAAAGAGAACGTAGCTTTAGTGAAGCCATTCTTTTATTGTAAGTTCGTACCGCGTTTCATTGATGTGTGACTTATTTCGAAAGCTATACCGAAAATTTGGGTTGCTAAAAAAGTACCACGTCCCTCGTCCAATGCCCATAAAATGTTACCAGTGAAACGGCATGTGTAAATTGAGGTCGGGTACTGACTTCAAAGGCCGTGCGACCTATAATTCCAAAACTGTTCGATATCGGAAATTTGAGGTGTATTTAAAGTGCCTTTTACAATCAACACCAGACTTCAGAGGAACACACTCAAGGCTTTGGTATAAAAATTTGCTTATCGGTTTCGGAATCTTTACGGGGTATATACATTAAGTCGTCTCACACTCCTTAGAAAAAAAAAGTTGTTCAGTCCGCTTCTTCAAAATAGTTCATGGCTTACGTAATGATGATCCCCAAAATATTTCGACTAAAAATATTGGCTGGTATGGTAATTAAAAAAAACAAACAGTCAAAAATAAAAGTAATGAAAAAGTTGTTTTGCACCAAAATATCTTATATTTTTTCTTTTGGACCAAAGATAATGCTGATATTTACGGATTGTTTTTACTTTTTTTATATTATTTCCACTAAAATTCAAATGAATTTTTTCCAATAATACTTTTATTCAAATAAATTGTAAAATCTAAAAAATATGTAAATTTTTTGTAATTTCAATCAATTTAATTCTTATAAATTGATAAATTGAAAATAAATTATTGATTATAAATTGAAAATAATATAAAAAAAAGTTAAAAAATTAATGAAAATCCGCATTACCTCTGGTCCGACTGTAAAAATTAAAAATTTATTGGTGCAGTTTGGAAGAACTTTTTCATTACTATTATTTCTGACTATTTGTTATTTTTAACTACCACACCAGTAAATATTTTTACAAAAAACTCGATTTTTAGAGCATATTTCAAACCATTCCATTTCATACTGGTTGAGGTACGTGGTTTGTAAGCCAAGTTCGAATTCCATCTGACACAGAATGTTTTTTCAATTGAATTAATTTTTCTGTTCGGCCGTCATCTCTCTGCAGACAATGACAAACCGCAAAGAGTTAAATCTGGCATGAAAAGCTTCTTGAGAACATAAGCCGTTCGGAGTCGGCATAAAACTCGATCATTTGTGTTCAAACATTCCACAACACGCACAACACAATTGAACACAAAAAGCTCGGTCAAAGTCCTTTCAAGGGCTGAAATATGCTGAATATATGTCGACGGCCACTTAGAGCACCTGCATATCAATTGTTACTATCAAAACGTATACAACTTAGGAGTTAGCATGATTTCGAAAAAGTGGGCGCAGATATGGTGCGGCCACGCCCATTTTTTAACAGTTGAAGACAGTGACCATATGAACTAAATTATCAAATCTTAGTCTTCTACGGCAAAAGCCGTCTGATATAAAGCATTTTTACTGATTTGTGGGCGGTAAAAGTGGGCGTGACAACATTTATGCATACATAGTAACTGCCACTTGGACCTATAGCACCTGTATACCAAGATTCACTATCAAAACGTGTACATCTCCGGAATTAAAATGATTACTGAAAAGTGGGCGTAGATATAGTGTGACCATTATAGTGTGACCAATTTTTTTACATTGGCCGACAGTAACCATAAGAACTAAATTACCAAATCTTATTTTTATACGATCTGATATATAGTCTGATATATAGCATTTTTTTTTTGGTTTGTGGCTGATAGAGCCAATTTGGATTATATGGGAGGTACCACGCCCACTTCTCCAATCAACACCAAACTTCACAGAAATACTCTCAGAATGTTGCTTCAGTATCTCTAAAAATTTCATAAAGAATGATCTACGGTTTTGGAGTCTATACGTGATATACACACATACCCACACACATACATTCATTTTTATATATTGTGTATAGATCATATCATACTTGCGCCTTTATATATAATATTTAACAAATCACTCTCTCTTGGGATGTTCCCCTCTTATTGGAAAACTTCCCATCTAATACCATTATACAAAAAAGGTGGTAAAAGTTTAGTTGAAAATTCCAGAGGCATAGCAATTTTGTCAGCCATGCCAAGGCTATTTGAAAAAATTATTTGCGAAAAGCTATCATACGTTATCAATCCGCTACTAAACGAACAGCAGCACTGTTTTCGAAAAGGTCGGTCCACCATTACTAACCTCATTATAATGGTTTCTGACGTTTTAAACAAAATATAGAAAGAAGACCTAATAGATGCTATTTATACTGATTTCAATAAAGCCTTCGATCATGTTGATCATGGCATCTTAATACATAAATTAGAAAAATTTGGTTTCTCTGGACCTTTACATAGTTGGCTATCAACTATCCCCGTGGTAGAACCCAATATGTTAAGTTCCAAGGAATTGTGTTGAAGAAAATTGAGGTATCTTCTGGAGTACCGCAAGGTTGTCACCTTGGGCTTCTTCTCTTCAATATCTTCATATCCGACTTGCCGATAGTGTTAAAGGATATTCCACATCTTATGTATGCGGACGACCTAAAAATTTACCAAGTAATTAAATCGCAGGAAGATGTCAACTTCATACAGTTAAACCTCTTATATCTTGAGATCTGGTGTACACAAAACAAACTTTACCGCAATGTAAATAAGTGTAACTTGATAAGTTTTTCCCGTAGAAACCAACTTATAATTCACAACTACCTCCTCAGCCATATTGAACTTAGCAGGGTCAATTACAGTGGGTCAAAAAGTCTGCGTACAAACACAAATGGTTTATAAACACCACTTACAAAACTAATGTAAAAATAAAAATTAAATGTGTTGATTTATTTTATATAACATCAGGCGTGTTCTATTAAAAACATAAATATTTACACAAAAATATTAACTTCATCAAAATTGTTAACAAAATCATTATAACAACTTCAAATTAGCCTCAAAAAAGTCTGCGTACATTTGAATATGTTTTTGAACTGCGCTGAAATGAAGTATCGCTATTCGTGAAAACTTGTTTACAATGAATCATGTTCAAGTTCAGTTACAAACCAACAACTCAGCTATACACAACAATTGTTGTTTTTTCTTTTTAATTAGAACAAAATGGAAATAATTCGTAAAAATTGTGAAATACCGTCAGAAACGCGATTATTAATAGTTGAATTACGAAATGAAGGCAAGACATTACGCGAAATTGGTGAATTAGTTGGAAGGACTGATTTATCAGTTCAAAAAGTTTTTAAAAAATTATGAATCTTCTGGAACTATTGAACGAAAACAAAGACCAGGGACCGAAAAAAGATTAATGGTTCATTAGAACGCCATATACTACGTCAGGTAAAAGCAGATCCAAAAATATGTGCCCCCAAGAGTAGTGCAGGAATATTACGTTACCACAATATCGATGTAAATCCTGAGTCAGTACGAGTTGTGTTATGGAGAAATAATTTTAATGGGAGAGTTGCCAGGCGAAAGCCACATATCTCGAAAGCAAATCAGAAGAAACGCCGCATGTTTGCTAAGGAGTATATAAAGAAACCCCGTGTAATCTGGAAAGTAAATTCAACATTTACAAGTCAGATGGTCGCACTATTGTATGGAGAAAACCTAACCAGGAATTTGCAAAACAAAACATAAGCATGGTGGTAAAGTAAAGCAGTAAAACATGGTGGTAAGAGTGTAATGTTATGGGGCTGTATGGGGGCAGTGGGCGTTGGAAATATGGAATGTATAGAGACTACTATGAATAAATATAAATACTTGGAAATTCTAAAAAACGATTTACACGAGAGCGCCCAAAAAATCGGACATCCCAGTAACTATGATTTTGCTCAAGACAACGATCCAAAACATAAGTCATATCTGGTTCAAGAATGGTTGCTATACAACGTCCCCCATCAGCTACATCCCCCTCCGCAATCACCTGATCTCAACCCCATAGAGAATCTATGTGAATTGCTAGACAGACGTATTCGGACTCACAACATCACATCTCTACCTTCTCTACGTGCCGCTTTAAGAGAGGCATGGAATAAAATAACACCTGATGATACAAAATAATATGTAAACATGGGAAGGCGACTGAATGCAGTTGCAACTGCAAAAGGCTTACAAACGCGTTATTAAATATGTTTTAAATATATTAATCATTGTTGTAGGCACACTTTTTTGAAGCTAATTTGAAGTTTTTATATTGATTTTGTTGTCAATTTAAATGAAGTAAAAATTTTTGTGTAAATGTTTATGGTTTTAAGAGAGAGAACCCACTTTATGTCATATAAAATAAATATTAACAGTTACTTTTTATTATTACTTTAGCTTTGTTATTGGCATTTATAAACCATTTGGGTTTGTACGCAGAATTTTTTGACCCACTGTATATAGAGTTGATCTTAGAGTAGCCTGGGACAACGAACTGCGCTTTAATCTACACTATGATAAGATGGTATCCAGAGCCAGTCAACAGCTCGGTTTCATTAAAAGACGAGCATGTGAATTCAAGAATGTGTGGGTCACGACATCCTTGTACTGTGCGCTAGTGCGCCCAATACTCGAATATGGCTGAAATATTTGGAATCCAGCTTTTGCATCTCATTGTGATAGAATAGAATCCATTCAAAAGCAATTCTTACTATTCGCTCTGAGAGAAACTTTTAACCCCCGCGATTATTGTAGCCTTCCACCGGAAGTAACACAGACTCGGCCTATTAAATTTGATGCCACTATCAATAAGAAGAACGTATTGGATTCATGCTTTACTTTCGATTTTCTGAACGGTGTAACTAATTGCGAGCACATCTCTAACAAGATTACCCTCAATGACCCTATAAGACTTACAAGGCATACACGGCTGTTAATAGAATAGAACTGCATATGCAAGTAATGAACCCATCAGCTGTTGCTGAAGAGAATTCAATAAAATATCCGACCTTTACTCACCTTCCATGTCCAAATCCTCGTTCAAGCGATCTCTATTAAAGTTCCTCTCTCTTCCTAATTAAGCCAGTCTTTGATCTTTTTTCTTTTCTTCCCCTCTTTCTAGTATGTAAGTACCTTAAGTATATGTACTCTTAGGCCTTTTCCACACTTAGTCAACGCAACTCCAACGCAACTTCCACGCAACAGCGAAAAAGTAATGCAATTAGAAACCGAATGCTTTCAGACTTGCTTCAAAAATCGAGCAACATATGTAATTATATAATAGTTAGTGTTTTTTGACTTCTTACACTAATTTAATATTTAACACTTGCTCATTTATACTGCAAACTATTTTTTTTTTTCTTCTAGAATCTATTAATGAAGAAGGGAACTAATTAATTAACGTATTCACCTTGATTAATATATAGCGTACTGCACTACAAATAATTGAATTCACAAAACAAACAAATTGATGCAACAAGCCGCCGATGAAAATTGCGGAAAGCCGCGTTGCGTTGAACAAGTTGAGAGCGTGTCGAGAACTTGTTGCGTGCAAGTTGCTTAATCTGAAGGTTACGGTATAAATACACAGGCTAGCAACTTGAGTTGGTGTTGCGTTGACCAAGTGTGGAAAAGGCCTTACTTTTAATTCTCTTTTTGCCTCTCCTTTTTGATGTGTTCGTGAAATCATGTCATTCAGGTGGGCGGATTACGCCCACTTCAATTCGCACATCGTCGAACACCAAAACGAGGAAGATGGAGAAGAAATAAAAAAATAAAAAACAAGAAATAAAAATAAAATAAAATAAATGAAGTAAGAGTAAGTAAATTGCCTTGTTTGGCCAATAAATAAATAAATAAACATATGAAGTATACGAGACTCATTTTTATGATATTTTCTGAGCCCAATGGGTTGCAGCTTGAAACCCAAGAATCCCCCTTCGCTACGAACCTGTCACCTATATAAAGTGGTTAGGTAAATCTTCAAACTCAACTTGAATAAAAAACAAAAAATAAAAAATATATGGTACGATACCCCCAATACGCTTAGGAGATAGTCTTATGAGAGAAATTTTAGAAACACATTCAAGTTCAAATATTATTCCAATTGCAACATTTTATTTTGCATGTTCTTATTTGTTGTAAAAAATTTTATTTTAAAATTAATGCAGATCTGTATCTCCCTATTACTTAACTCTAACAACTTAAAATCTGCACCTTGATAACATTTATGCAATCACGTTTTGAGTGAAGCTTAAACAAAACTATTTGACTGCAATTTAAACAATTGAGTTAAATGATTGCCATAGAAACTGGTACACAATGTTTATTAAGCCTGCTTAAAAGTGCTTTGCTAGTCTTCACAAATTCTCTGGCTAAAATGCAATTGTTTGGTTAAGACATGACAACAAAATTGATTTATGACAGGTTGTCAGGCAAACATCGCTGGTGTTGCATGAAGCCGTTGAAAGGTTTTTTTTCATTATTATTATTTTTCTTCTTATCCTACTTCACTTAACACACTATAACAAATATTGAAAAATATTTGCATTTTCCATTGAAATGTTAACAATAGCTAAAAATAATTTAACAATAAATAATAAATTGTAAAAGGTACCTAAATAGACGGATATATGTATATGTAAATTAATATTTCTAAACACAGACATAGATAATAGAATGTAAGGCGACAAAAAGCTGTCAACGCTTTGTAGCGTTTAACGTTTAAGTGTTTGACTGACAGCTCGAGTACAAATCACACCTTCATTTGTAATGGTTGCCGTTACGGTATTGTTTCCACTGTCAGGTTATGTATATGATGAACAAGCTAGAGCGGAGTGGCTTATAATTAGAAATTTGCATCTGGGGGTGTGGGTGTTAATTTTCCAAATAAATACCACATATAAATGCTTAACTAGACAGGCACGAAAGGCAGCTGCTTGCACATGAAATGACATTTAAAATGTCAAAAATGTGCTCTTGTTGTTTTTGTAGTGCTTTGTTTTTGTTGTTATCGCCTTCGCTGAACACACCACAACAGAATGCTAGATAAACTCAATCTGTCGGATAAGTCAATCAAATCGATACATTGTGCAGCTAATTAGTAGTAAATAAAGGTAGTGCATTAAACATAGAAAACCGTAGTAAGTGGGTGGCTTCATTGCCACAAGCTGGTGTGCACGAGTTTAGCTCTCATTAAATTATAATTTAATTAATTTACACTCTGATGAATTTTGTTATTGAAAAAAAAATTCATGAAATAAAAATATATTTAAATTTTCTCTAATATATTTCTTTTTGTATATGCATGTACTTAAAAGCTATTCAAATATTCTTCTTAGCTCTTCGTTTTAATCCCAAAGTTATACTAATATCTTTAATTTTTCTCTTAACAGCATCTACGTATATATTTGCGGGATAAAAATTTGTTGCCATTTTATCATCAGCTATTATGTGGATTGCAAACATCAACCGTCTCTCAATATTTACCACGCACATCCTTTCGTCGCTTTAATCTTTTACCTTATCCCGTCTTCAGTCTGCATCCCGTTTGCCTCCTGCTGTTATTACTACGGATAATGTTGAGCACATTCATAAAATTTTAAGACATCATCAGTGTTTATTTTTATGTTAATCGAAATAAAATTGGTCACAAAATGTTGTTGACAACATGTTCATTCTTCTATACATCGACTTTCGATAATGGTGTGTGTGTGTGAATGTTTGTGTGTTTTTTTTTTTTATCAAAAATTAAGCCTTATTAATAAATTTCTTTACAGACATAATCGCATTATCTGCTATAATTAAAAATATCTGCTTTAAGCTTATCAATAAAATAATCAAAAAGTTTCATATTAAAATGTTATTTTATTCGAAGAATATTCGTATGTTAATGATATTAAAAAAAAAAAAAAGTGTTGTACGAGTAAAGTTTTGGAAATGTTTTGCAGTGTTCGAGTATAAAGTGAAAAAAAAAAATAAAAAATATGGAGACGCCTTTTAGCCATAAGCGAGGTATAGAGTTCCTACGTGTTATTCGCAATTGTAGGAACTTAATACCGTGCTCTTGGAGGGCTGTTTTACAACGAATTCAATGTGTGGCATTTACTATATTTAATATTGCTTTGTTTTCTAACATTATTACTTGAATGAAAATAAATTTTGTAATAAGTTAAGCATTTTTATAGGATATTAAATTTGACATAGAAATCAAAAAAAATCCCGTTAAAAGTGTTTGTGAAAATTATTTTTGTTCAATATGCAGTGCTAATCGAATTTCGTATGCCAAATCGCTGAAAGCGTTAAGAGCAACAGTAAATCGGCTTCATCACGTGTATATGAGTGAAAAATGTGTCTCGCTCTGTTCTACCATCAACGTCTTTAACTGGAGTTTATATCAATAACGTGAAGTAAAAAATGATTTTTGAAAAATAATTCTAAATGTGGTCATTATACAAGAAGTTAGGAAAAAATAAGGGCCAATTCAATGCGAAAGGTGAAGCAAAGAAGCTATTTCTACCAAGAGCATGAACACAGAAATAAAAAGCAAGTTTTCGACCGGTGCACAGTGGTTCACCCCCCATACGCCAAAAATAAAAAAAGTGGACATAACATTTTACAACTTTTCATTGATTACATTAAAAATTTAACAATTAAACATAAGTAAAACATAAAATTAACAAAAATTAATGAAAAGAACTAATATCTGTAGTTCACGAGGAACTTGTGGCGATAGCAGTACAGAAAAATTATTAAAATAAGAACAATTTTTAAAAAAACATTAATGATAAAATTTGTCATCTTGAATTATAATTAAAACGGAAAAAAAAATTTTTTTTTTTTTACTACGTTTTACTAAGTTTTGTTTTACTACTGTCCAAAGTGCAATTTTTAAGAAAATTATTACGAATACTCGATGACTTCAACTCTTATACCCTGTGTTAAAAAAGCATGAGGAAGAATTTTTTAATTGTATGAAATTTGTATTTTGAGGAATATCAAACCAACAATTTTGGTGTATAATTCGAAGATTCCTGGCACGGCATTTTTTTTTTTTAAAGCATCGTAGTTTCACAGTGAATTTTTCTGAAAAATATTAAAATTATTTTTATTAAACGGACTGTGCAAATAAAACAACAACAGTTAATTATTCTTCAATATTTTTTTTTATCCCCTTCAAGATAAACATCAGTGGAGGCGATACACATATGCCAATGTTTTTCCCATTCTTAAAAGCATTTTTGGTAGACCGATTTCAGAATGGCCTTCAAATTCCTCTACGAATTCTCTTTGATAACCTCAACCGTCCCAAAATGTTTTCCACGAAGGGACAGTTTGAGTTTGGGGAATAGGGAAAAATCACACGGAGCCGTATCTGGCGAATATTGTTGAACGTATTGACTTTGGAGCCATATCTGGTGATTGTTGAACGATATTATCATTGTTTTTGGTCAAATAGTCGCGACAATACGTGATGTGTGAGCTGTCACATTATGTTAGTGCAAAAGCTTTAAAATACTTAAATAATATTGAGCGTTGGCGAATTGACCTTGCGTAAGGAGTTCCCAGTGAACGACACCTAGAGAATCGAAGAAAACGGTCAACTTTAACTTAATTTTTGCACGACTTTGCAGAGGTTTTATGGGTTTCGGCTCATCTGAATAGCGCCACTCTGCAGATTGTTGAGCTGTTTCGGCTTCATACTCGTACACCCAATTCTCGTCACCAGCAATTATGCGCTGGTTGTCCGTATCGGCCATTAAAAGTAACTCCTGAGCGACAGTTTTGCGAAACTCTTTTTTTAAGGAAATTTAAAAATTTTGGCTCAAGTCGCACTGCAACCCGTCAAATGCCTAAAACATCATGTAAAATATTGTCCGCCGATCCAGTCGATATATAAAGCTTGTCAGCTATATATCTCACGGTCTCACGATGATTTTCTACCACAATTTTCTTTACTTTTTTGATATTTTCATAGTTTCTTGATGTTGCAGAATGAGAAGGGTGAGGCTTGTTGCCAACTGATGTACGATCCTCTTTCAACAATTTTTTATCAGTCAAATGCCAGGGTACGTGATATAGCAGACTCTCCATAAGTTTTCTAAAACTTTGGATTTTGCAATTTTGAACAAAAGGTAGAAAAATTCACAGAAGAGTTGTGTTTTGTCAATTTTTGAAAAAATGCCTTTCGAAAATCTTTGAAAGATACATCAAAATAGTTGGTTTGAAATTCCTCAAAATATAAAATTTATACAATTAAAAAATTCTTCCTCCTGCTTTTTTAACACGGGGTAATAAGAGTTGAAGTCATCGAATCTTCGTAATAATTTTCTTAAAAATTTCACTTTGAAGAGTAGTAAAACAAAATTTACCTATCAAAATGCAATGTGTCTTGTAGCAAAAGATGGCAAAAAAGTCGTCTTATCAGCTTCTTAGTTATATGCAAAATACTATTTCATGTTTCTTCAAAATAATGAATTTTCCGCCATAAAACCTTTAAGCGTCTTGCGCGACCATTTAACTTTTGTTAATAATGAAGTGTTGTATACCAAAATTCGTGTTTTCAAAAGTAGAATCAGAAATCAGCGTGTCCTGGGAACTTTGAAAAACGTTGAAAAAATGAAACGGTATTTTTAAAAAGCAGCACAGTTGAGGACGTTGAGATAAGAGATGAGCAATATATCGCTACCGGTGATTTAATAACGGTTTTTGAAAAATCACTGGTAAGTGCGGTGGTAATAAACAGTGATAAGCGATTTTAAGATATATATTTTTTTCTGTTCCTTTTGCACAAATTGTTTCATTTCTGGTCATTCTCGACTTCATATCCTCGCCTCTTTTCGCTAGCAAAATTGTCTCTCTGTCTCTTATTTTTGGCTTTCTTTTGTATATCTTGAGATGACATTTAATGAGCAACGTCTGCATTTTACTGTCGTTACTAAATATACCCAGTGAACCAAAACTACCGTTTTTGAATTCATTTATGAACCTTTTCTTGTAGAAACGTTCATTTTCGGCACTCATAAATGAACCCTTTTTGTATCATTCATCGGACTAAAATGCCTCTCAAAAACGAACCTTATTTTGTTCGCAAATGAGTTAAAAAAAGAACCATAAATTATCCTTTTTTTTTGTTCGGAAATGAGTTAGAAAAAGAACCATACAAATATCTTTTTCGGCACTCGGAAATTAACCCTTTTTGAATCAATCGCCGGACGAAAATGCCTCTCAGAAACAAACTGTTTTTTCTTCTTAAAGGAGTTCAAAAATGAACCATACAAAAGTTCTTTTTCGGCACTCGAAAATGAACCTTTTTTGTATCAATCTTTAGACTGAATTGCCTCTCAAAAACAAACCTTTTTTTGTTCAGTAATGAGTTAAAAAAAAAGAACCTTTTTGAATTATAAATTGTATTATTGTTTAATACTATTTATAATTACATATCGATATTTTGTTAAAGAAGAAATGATTATTACTAAAATTAGAGATCATATTAATCATTGTGTTAATAGGATTAATATACTTGGGCTGGAATTCACGGATTGTGTTTTTCATGATATTGATGTTTCAAAGGGGAAAGGCGTGATTGTTTTCCAATTTGACAAACTTCGAAATTATATATGAAATATCAAAATAGTTAAGCTATTTATTGGGGAATTTATTTGATTACTTTTTTGCATGGAATGTTTTCGTGGTTTTCATTCTATTTGGGCTTGATTTTAATTTTTGATAGAAATGTTGAAATGTTGAAAATTTTCATACGTGTAGCAGTATATCCATCTCGCACTGGTAAAAAAGTTCATATGACGTTTGTACAAAGGTTAGTTAACATTTTCATTTTAAATTCCTTTATTTAACTGATTTAAGAATATAAAAGGTAACATTTATGATTCATTTGTGAATTCATTTATGAACAAGAAATGGTTCGTTTATGAGAAATTGTTTCCTACTGATATGATAAAAAAATTATTCTTTATTGAACTCATTTCAGAATGCAAAAAAGAAACATAAATGCTTCATTTCCGAACTCATTTATGAACAAAAAATGGTTCATTTACAAGGAAGTCTTACCTACTGAAATGATACAAAAATGATTCATTTTCGACTCAAAATAAGTTTTTAATGAATTTCGCAAAATATGTACAATTTTTCTTTATTGGAAAAGCTTTCACGAATTTTATCTTCTATAGCAAGCACTTTTTAGCGACAAAATAAAAAAGAAAAAATTAAAAAAAAAAATTCTAACCAAAAACGTTCGCAAAACTCTCACCTTACTCAAAACCTTCGCTTATGGTTCAATGAGTACTTTTAAAAAAAATTTCAAGCAATTGATAATATTTTTCTATTTTACCATCCATTTTTTAACTAAAAGTTGCTTAAAATATTTGTAATCATATATATATTTACATATGAGATATATCTAAAGCACGATTTACAGCCACTTCAAAAATCACGATATCTGTCATGTCTGTGGTAAAAAGCGTGATCACGGTCACCACTTAAAAGAACGGTGATTTAGAAATCATGTTCACTAAGGACTGCGTTCTTAAAAAATCACCGGATCGCTCATCTCTAGTTAACATCATCGTAACTTAAATCAAAAAGCCAATTTGTTACATTATTAAGGAACTTAGTGTTATTGCAAATGCATCTTATGTTTTCAGGGAATCTATTAAATAATCTAGGAGCGACTGTTGTGTAAAATTTAAAAAACCACTGAAGTGAGTGTTGACAAACTGAGACATTCGCATTTATTCTAAGATTAAAAATTGCTGAAGGAAATGCTTTACGGGCAGAATCTTTAAACTTCTAAACAGAACAAGATGGTGCTTTCACGCCAAGATTTTTTGCAGATTAGCCGAATCGCATGCTTTTGGGATATCAAAAGTGGGTCAATTTTGTTATCATGAGTACCACCCCAACACGGTAATCCATATTGTAATTTCTAATGGAAAATATCATAATAGAAACATTTTAACAAATAAAGACAACATAATAATTTGAAGAGGTAAAGATTTCTTATCGCAGCCATAAGTTTTTTCTTAAGAGCGAGTAGTGGACAAACAGACAACACCACTGTGCAAGAATTTTCAACAATTACTTCAATGAAAAAATACAGGACCAACGTTAGGTTCCTTACCCAAGATATTAAAATACATTATTCTTGTTTTATCACTACTGATTAATTTATGAACTTTGAACCAGTCTTAGTATTTCTATTCATTGTTTATGTCAGCAGATAGGTTTATAGATTACACTAGCTTAAACCCGCCGCTTCGCCGGGTTTTCAAAAAGTTTTCATTCAAAAATTGATAGTGGGTAGGCTTGATTTTTCGCTACCAAAACGATTTTTTATTGTTTAAGTAATACTACAAATTATTAACCTTAAGATTGTTATATCATCTGATAGGAAATCGAAAACCTAAATTTTGGATTTAATTTTTTTTACAACAAAAACAACTTTTATCCAATTTTTTGGCTTAAACTAAAAATTTGTGAACATTTTTTAAAAAAATTTTTAAAAATATTAATACTTTGGTTTAGTAAAAATTTCAACTTATGTTTGAAGGATATTTTAACAAACAACATTTTTCAAAAAAAATTATTGAAATCCATTGCAAACTGACTGAAATATTTGCCTTCAAAGCTAAAAGTGTGAATTTCAAGTCGTTTTTCTCTCATTCTCAGCTTATAATTAATACTAAAAAGATCTGGTACTAAAATTTCTCACATTTTTTAAACTACATACATGATTTTGGTATCAAATTGAAGGAAATTTAAAAGCGTTTATTGATTTTGTTCTCGTTTAACCGAAGTGCAATTTAATCCATTAGGACCGAAAGAAAACCATAAAAAACAGACATTTTTAGACTTGAAGCAACATTTTGGTGAAAACTATGTATGCCATTGAGCAGAAATAAGTTATTATTGCATGCTAATTTTACTTTTTTTAAAAAACTGGCACTAAAACTTTTGAAATATTATGCAGTATTTAATGAAAATTCGAGGAGCATATGTTTCCATATAGTAACATTGGTTGTTAATGGGTTAAAATAAAGTATCCTATTGCACTCTCTGCTGACCTATAAATATGTGTACAAAATTTTATAAAAATCTGAGTTGTCGTTTAAACGTGATGAGTGAACATAAAAAGTGGCTACAGATTTATTAATAGTATAGATATAGATTAAGTGGAATCTATAGCAATCTCATCAACAATTTTGGTTCCAATAGAAACAAAAAAATTCATTGAATTCATCAACTTGGCTTTCAGGTTTATTTATAACAATGCTATCATGTTTAGACATTGTATGCATTGACAGCATATTATTGACAAGCCTCTATTCATTTTAGTATCACCTGTGAAATTCACCACACTGAAAATTATTTTTGAATAGAACAACTCCTTGAGCGATTTCTTTACATATTAACTTATGTGTAGTACAAAATTCCAAATCATTTGGGCGACTCTTTTCTTTTCTGAAAACTGTTCTGTATAGAAAAATATTTAAAGATAAAGTAACTCCACAAAACAAATGCTTTTGCGGTCAATTTCAAAATTTTGTGGTTAGATGTTGGCTTGCGAGAAAATCACACAAATAATAAGTTGGGTTGCGTTGCGGTTGCGTTGGGTTAAGATTAATAATAATTATTAAAATACTAATAATTGTGTCAAATAGTGGAATATCTTTATAATGAAATTTCAGCAGCAAGGTGAGTTTATCATTGGTGTAAGAAAATTCTGTTACAAAACGATTACTATATTTTTATTTTCGAATGCGTTATGCGTAAGGGGCTTATTAACTTTTTCATTCCGTTTGTAACTTCAATAAGGAGGCGTGGCAAGTATAGAAAAGTATATACTGTGAATCAAAAAAGTTTAGGCACAGAGTTATGGTCCAATTAGTCTCGCATGGCACAGCAGCGCATTACTGAGCAAGTGTCATATGAGAAATCTGTTTAATGGCAATTGCGTGTATCTGGTTATGCACAACATGACAACGCATGGCAATGCTCAGATAAAAACAGAAACTCATCTCTGAATACATATATAAACATAAAAGATCTGTTTCGTTTTGATATTTGTGCATGCTTCATGTTTTTGACAGTTGATGTTCAATAAATCGCTGCTGCAAATTGTGGAAAGCAATAATTTTGTGAAAATAAGATAGTTTTATAACAATTATTAAAGTTATTTTTATTATTTGTTTGACCAAGTGCTATGTTAAATTGTGTTTTGCATAATCACCATTTATTTTGCTATGTACTAGGCGTATATCTACGTTCCATGCGCGACCAAGCTATGCGATGCTAATTGGACCATTATTCTCAAAGTTTGTATCTAAATAACTTTTTCCACCTAACGGAAAAAAAAAATATTATGTCATCATTTGAAAATGAAAAAGTTTTTTTTTATTATTCACTACAAAAATATTTCATTTTTGTCTTATGTATTAAAAATCAAAAAATTCACAATTTTACATAAAAAAAGTTTAGGCACATGTGTAAAAAATTTTAATTTATTTTTTCGTTTTCATACATTTAATATTTTTTTTTAGGCCTCGTTTTTCTTGAACGACTGCCTGTAAGCGCATTTGCATACTCCTAACTATGTTTGATGTCTGTTCGGGTGTTATATTTTCCTATTCTTGGCGAAGGGCCTACTTTAGTGAATCTTTTGATGATATGCGATGACTCCGAATTTTTTTCTCCAATAATTGCCGTATATGTTCAATAGCATTCATATCTGGTGACAGGGGGGGTTTTTTGAGCTGTTGGCAATGGTAAATAAGCCATTTCTGTACAAGGTACAAGGTAAGGTCTTGCTGGAACAAAAATGGCTTTCCATTCATGTCCAACTTTTCAATACTAGCAAACAAATTGTCTTTCAAAATATTCAAATAAGAGCACTTATTCATTTTTTCATCTATAAAGACAAGATTTCCCACTCCAGAAGCCGCCATACAACCACACACCATGACATTACCACCGTCGTATTTGAGTGTTTTAATTACGTTTTTTTCTTGGAGCTAATTGTTTGGTTTCCGACAAACTTTTTGTGCACCATCTGATCCAATAAGGTTGAACTTCGATTCATCACTAAATATAACACCGTTCCAGAATGATTCCGATTGATGTACATGAAGTCTTGCAAACTCCAGCCTCTTTTTCTTATTAAGAGCCGAAATAAATGGCTTGCGCCGAGGAACTCTTCCCTGAAAACTCTTCCATGTATCGAAGTTTTTATTGAAACTTTGCTGCATTTCATTGCATAATTTTACAGCCGAAATCTTAGGATTTTAGGCCACTGCAGCTGCTACAGTGCGCTCCTGGCGTGGTGTTAATATTTTTGGGCGTCCAGATCTGCTTTCACCCTCTAATTTTCCCGTATTTATGTAATGTTTTATAATATTTCGCACACTTGTATAGGGCCTCAGCACTATATCACCAATTTCGCGATAAGATTTTTGCTGCACACGAAGGTTTATAATAACTTTTCGAACATCTACCGCAATTTCTGTACGACTGCTCATTTTGCTCATTCAATCATGACATCAAGAACAACACTAACTTAAATCAATTGACAATTGGATGGCTGCGCAATAATTATGTGCAGTAAACGAAATAGATCAAAGAGAACTCATAGATTACCGTTATATTTGCAAAAACAAGGCACACATACAGCCTGTGCCTAAACTTTTTTCATATGCATTTTGTCTTCTTCCGCTTATATTTCGAGTAGTGTATACGTATAAAGTAAAAGAAGTTTTTTCTGTATTTCAATTAAAATTCATCTTATGATACTAACTGCTTCAAAAAGTTGGCCTTAAATATTAAAGCAAAGTTCTTCTCAGAAAAATTGACTGTGCCTAAACTTTTTTGATTCACTGTATATATTTGATCAGCATCACCTTCTGAGTCGTATGACATGCGTATGACACAAATATTTTTGGAGATAATACATAAACCTTTTATAGACGGCTAAAGACTTCGAATGTACCTCAATACGGCCGCGGGGGGTTCTTTACTAGTTCTGTTTTTTTTTTATGACAACATTTTTGATTAAGACATAGATTTGCTCAAAGTTCTCTCGCAATTTTTTTTTTTTATTATTAGTGATACATAGTATGAATTTGTATTTCAAAAGAAGTTAGCAGCCCGAATGCGACCGTTTTGACGTTATCTCTGTTCGGTGTTTTGTTTTTTTGTGTCTTTTAATATTTTTCGTAAATGCTTCAATTTCATATGGTATGTATACATCTGAAGGTATCTTTTGGTTTTTTTTTTTTTTAATAATAAATTAATTGTGCTGCATTTCCGTTCATATAATTTTCAGAATTCAGTTTTTTCTAAAGGACGTGGAGGGATTATGAATAAATAAAATGCTTTCTTTTCGACGGGAAGTCCAAAAATAGAAATGTTTATTGGCCATGGGGGTGGAGCTTGAACCAGAGAACTGCAACGAGTCTATGATTCGAACGAATGACTATAAATCATCCATCAAAAACTGAATGCGAGTGCGTGCGGTTGCGTACAACAACCACCACTTCCACGCGAAGCATCCTCAAGACAGCGATGAGCGGCGAGTGCCACCGCTTTCACTCATCGCTCATAAGAATGCCGCTCAATGATTCTAATGACTCTAGAGTCATTCCTTATGATTCTAGAGTCATTAAGGGAAATCACGTGCAGTGTTACCGATGACATATTTTATTATATCATACATATAATATATAAAATTATTATTATATACATATAATACTAGCGGACTCGGCAAATGCATGAAAATAAATCTTAAAATAGTATTAAAAAAATATTTAAATGCATATACTTAATAAAAAAAAAAAAATGTTAAATATTATTGATAAAAATAGTGAAAAATTGTGAAAATATTATTGAAATAAAAAATATTAAAAATGTTTGTAAAATTTTTTTAAGAATTATTAAAATACTAAATAAAATTGTTTCATAATTAATGAAAAACTATAAAAATCATTTTAAATATTATTAAAAAAAATTAAAATTCAAAAATTCATTCAAAAGTTCTTCAATATAAATACATACATAAAAATTATTGATTTACATAATAGCATATTGTCAACAAAAACAACTTGGTTTAAAGGGCGGGTTTAATTATTTTATATGACAGTTATAATTAAACATTCTATTAAAATAAATGGAAATAATATGCACTATTACAGATTTTAAAAGCTGTTCTTTTTGGATTGCCGCTTTCCTTATGGCATCCCTAAACATAAAGGTTCTCAGCAATTCATCATTGCAAGTGTGAAAGTGATTTAAAAAATTGATTAAAAAGAATGCAATAACAACAAGGGCAAATAATAGACAACATACAAGTATAAAGAAAGTTTGCTATAGTTTTATTCTTTGAACTAGCGATCCCCAACTTAGAAGCTGGCTATTTATCTTAATAAACAAGTAAAACACAAAACAAAAGTAAAACAAGGAAAACGCACGCCAATACTGAAGCGCACGCAAATCATTCAATGACTCTAGAGTCATTGAGGGTGCTTAGAATTATATGCTAAGAATTCAGCAGTCTTTCTAATGAGCGATGAGTGAAAGCAGCGGCACTCGTCGCTCATCGCTGTTATGAGAATGCTTCGCGTGGAAGTGATTGTTGTTGTGCACAACCGCACGCACTCGCACTCGGTTTTTGACGAGTGATTTAGAATCGTTAAAAAACGATTCGCTGCAGGTCTCTGGTTTGAACCCCATTCATCCTTTATCCACAGTTGTGTACCATATTGTTTTGGATTCTATGGCATAGCCATATAACCATTTCTGTTTTATGTTGGCATACTTACATATATTTTTTTTTTTAATTTGTGGAATGTGAGAGAGGCGTGGCAAATGTCTAAATTAGTCCACATTTCGTGTGTTTGTTGCTTAACTAAAAAAACCCTTTTGACTGTTATGAGGGAGTAACAAAAAGAAAAAATTCAAATCCATAACAGATTGCTACACAGTGAAAAAATCTAAAGACCTTTATGCTAACTTATCCACTATAGACGGGAAAGAATTTTTGGCTGGGATTAATAGAGAACGGACATGCCGATAAATTACGGATTCATAGCTTGGCCAACTTTAAGGCAGTATTCTAGTGTAGAGTTTAGAAAAGATCGAAATTTTTTTTTAACATATTTGAAATTTAGGCATTCAAAGGATTTCGACTTGAAAGGATTTTTGAAAAGTACGATTATTTAACGAGTTATAGTTATTTTAGTGGTATGGCATCTAATCTACAACGACTACTTTTCCCATTTTGATAACGTCACTTTTTATGGGAGGCGCAGTTTTCATTCGATTTTTCCAAATATCATAGAAATGGTTCATATTATATAAATTCAAATTTCAAAACATTTTTTTTATTTTTGTGGATTTTTAAGATATTTTACGTTTAGAAAAGCTACTTTGTGTGGGAGGTAGGAGTGGTTTTCATCCGATTTTTCCAAATTTTATAGTCAGAATTTATATTAAAGATAAAAGCTTACGTACAAAATTTAAAGACATTTCTTTAATTTTTGTGGATTTTTAAGAGATTTTACGGTAAAAATTTAGTCATCCTGTATGGAAAGTAGGCGTGCTTTTCATCCGACTACGCTCATTTTCGAAATTGATCTTAATTTTTTAAGAAGAAGTTTATATTTTGAATTTCATAGCGATAGCTTTTTTAAATTACGGCTGTAATCGTGTTGACAGACGGACAGACATACGGACACACGGAAATCTGCTCAGGTGGATATGCTGATCAAAAATGTATATACTCTTCTATACCTGCCACGCTTCCTTATTTGCATTACAAACGGAATGACATTGTTAATATACCCCTTACGCAGTACTCTTAGGGGTATAAAAATGGTTTGAAAGGGGAGAAGTAGTATTGGCCAGATAGGTGCAATACCTGAAATCCTTGACTTAAAGGTAAGAAATAGTCCTTAACATAAAAACCTATCAAATAACCTATCACTAGAAAATTGTTTTTATTTTGGCGTCTTAATGCCACACGGGATTACTAGTTGGTTTTTAATTTTCGTTCACATATGAAGTTTCACCTTTTTTATATTCCATTCCTAACCGTCTAAGCTACGAAATCAAATTAGCCTTAAAAGCTACTTTAGCTCCCTTACATTTAAATATGAGTGTGTGTGTGCATAAATTGTGAATTCGCAAAAAAGTTGGCGCCAGGACATCGCAAAAAGTATGTATGTACATTTCACTAAATTCAATTTCTTATTGTTGTCTGGGTAAAATATTCTTCATTCATTATAGGATGTGGTAGAGAAAAAAACAAAATGCGTTAAAAGCTGGTTTGATATCTGTTTTTTACTTCGACGTATTGTTTTTGTGGTGGTGCTTAAAGTGCCGTTAGCCTTACTCATCTTATTGTTTTTGTTGTTTATATAAACGTTACTAATTTAAAAATATTGAATATGCAGTAGAAAAAATTAAATTGGAAAATGCAGTAGAGCCCATTAAAAAAATAGCCCAAGGTTGAACAAGCATTTATAGCATGAATATTCATAACTTTACGCATGAACAGCACTGATCAATACGATCGACTACTGTTGAACATAACGGCATCTAACCCCTTGTTTCTTTTTTTTCATTTCATGCGCACAAGCAAACAATATGCATTACATATGATAATGAAGAGGATCCCCCTTAAGGTTAGCCCAACTCAACCCATCCAGCCGCTATCAATTTCGATTTTACATTCGCATCCGTGCAATTTGCACATGAATCGCATTCAAGCGTTGTAATGTTAATAGGTGAACTCTCGATATCCCGTTAATGCTTGTCAGATTGGTCTAAGGGGTTGAAGACACCACAAAAGATTCACAAAGAAAGCTGGTTTAAATTAATAGAGATCATAAGAAGAGAGTTTCTTGAGGTTCATTGAACTCTATTGTTCTCAGCAAAGTTTCGGCCAAGTAGGCAGCTACTTCGTAACCCTTTCTTTAGGTGGCATGCAATTGTAAATGATTTTTATTATATGGTAGATAATCCGATCGTCTGTTGTGGACAAAGTACATTTAGGGTAACATTTAGGCAATATCGAAAAGTGCATAGTTCAAAACAAATTTTTGAAAGTTTCAACATAATGAAGTATAGAATTTTTTAGTCAGGACCTATCTATTTTATGTAAAGACTATTTTTTTTTGAGTAATTTTTCTAATTTGGTGCAAAAAGATGCGTTTGATACATGAATATATAGGTATCTCTTATCTAAAAACAAAATAGAATTTTATTTAAAATCAGATAAATACACACAGAGAAAAAAAATAGAGTAAAATTATGAAATTTTCGGGTATAATTTGCCTAAGACCTTTAGCCAGAATGGGTTATCTAAGTATTTGTATAATGCAACGAAGGAAATTTATGCCATCGCATTATTTTGCCATTAGGCATTTTATGCTAGAACTTGTGTGTTCTGTAGGCCTTCTGCTAAAATGGGTTGCCGTAGATTTTAGGCAATATTAAAAAATGAACTTGGGTATCATATCTTTAAGTTAGTTATACTTTTATACTAGTGAGGATTTCCTAAGGCCTTTGCAACAAGCGTTTGCGTTGTTCTCTTATGATTTGTTTGTTTTTTCATCTTTTCAGCTATGTTCGACACTTTTTTTGTTTTTCGGTTTTTAATTAATTCAATTTTTATTTAATAATGTCAACTCATTAGAAGTCTTACGTTATTCTGGGTGTGATCCACTAAGCTGTTTATGTTCTATTTGTTTCGTCAATAGCTGTGTTTTTTACTAAGCGAGCTGTAAAAAAACGCCCGCTTATCATAGAAATACTCGCTTAAATAAC
Organism: Coremacera marginata; assembly: GCA_914767935.1. Lineage (NCBI taxonomy): Eukaryota > Metazoa > Arthropoda > Insecta > Diptera > Sciomyzidae > Coremacera > Coremacera marginata. The sequence continues at coordinate 22,817,607 of OU612047.1, read as the reverse complement.
ACAGGAAACTAATAGTGGCTTAAAGTTTAGCGAGCAAACGAAAAAAAGTGCTTCCAAGTCATTTCTCAATTATTGTGTACTTTTTCTATGAGGGTGGCAACTGTGACTTCGGATTTGTTTTCTTTATATTTTTTGTTTACATTTTTGACAAATTAGACAATGCTTCCAAGTTTTAAGAAACATTCTTAAGCAACTTAGCAGTCGTTTTTTGACTACTCGCTTGGTAAAAAACACAGCAAATGTTAAGAATAAATTACTGTGAAATACAAGCACATTAGTACAAATGATAAGAAGAGGAAAGCAAATAATGACCGCGTGTGACAGAAAGAATATCAATGAGAGAAAAGATTGTAAAAACAATTATACAATTTTGGCGTCCTAAGTTGACAAAAAACTTATGAAATTTACATAAATTTCTGAGGCTTCATACAAAAATAGTAATCAAAGCCATTTTAGGCAACACGCCGTAGGTATTTTTCTGTGTGTATATTACCACTTTTTATAATGCGAAACGAACGACAAGCAAACGTTTCGTTTTTTTTTTAAAAATTTTACTTTCTGCATTCCATATGCTTTTATTCGGGTATTTGAAGAAAGATCAAAGTGTTATACGAACTGGTTGGCAATACCCACCAGTATCTAGAGTAATGAGTGATCATGTTCTAACTAATTACTTACCTATTTCTATACGCATTCGTTACTTTATTATAATAAACTAAAAAGGTCGGCATAAAAGGGTCGGTTCAATCAGATTCAAGCCCGAACTGATTATTAACATATTTCATCGTTTCAATTCCTCAGGAATGGAACTAAAAAAATGGTCAATTCCATAACAGAAATTGTAATTAGTAATTGAACGTTTCAATTCCACAGGAATGGAATTTCCTAACCACTCAATCAATCAAATGTGGAATCAATTTCCACAGGAAATTCAATATGATGTATAGGATTGCCACCTAAATTTTTAGTTTTTTTACGAATAATCTTGAAATTCTGACAAAGAATTCGGATTCAGCGACCCATTTTTACATAGCGTGGTAAAAAAATTTTGAAAAGGGATCCGGAATACGAAAAATGTGGCTTGCACATACTAAATAACAATTCCAAAGAATCAACAACAAAACCCGGAAATACAGTAGATGCAATTTTATCAAGTTATCCCGTAAACTTTGAATTACGGACATATATCCCATATTTTATGCTCACTTTCTCTATCTATCTCTCGCGTTCGTAAACTTCACCAAGATAAAAATGTAAGCCTTGTCCCACGTTTTGACATTGCAAGATAATAAAAAAATTTAAGAGTACGTTTGAATTAAAACACAAAATTGTCATGTTGCTACACCGAGAAACAAAACAATAGTTCAATCACCTAAGTCGGCTCGTATAGTGAGAATTGTGTGGGAATTATAAACTTATGCTTATTCACCCAAGCAATTTATTGCTTAATACATTGCTTTGAAATCACATACTTCGAAACCCTGAAAAAAATTATTTGATTCACTTAAGCCAAGTATATAATATATTAACCAATATTGTAGGTTAACCACCGAAAATTCGACACTTTATCAAAATGGTATGGAAATAATATATCATCGAAGCCATTTGCGTTATTAGACATAGATTCTTCATGATTTATAAAATGAGATTATTGTATGATACAAGACAAGCCGAGAGAATATTTTTTTTTATTCTACATAAAAAACTTAAGTACGGTGCAAAAAATTGTGCAATTATGTTGAATAACCCTGTCTAATAACCTTAAGTTTGAGTATTTTACCGAAAAAATCCCCAAAAATAGAAAATTTTAAAAAAAGCAATAGCATGGATAACCTAAGCTTTATTTTGAGCTATTTTATGCAACAAAAAAATAAAAAATAAAAAACCAAAACTTGGAAAAAAGTTATAATGGTTGAAACTGTTTTTTTTTAAATAATGTATAAATTACCAAATATTTAGTTAATTTATCGCACAAATAAAAATTGCCAAGTTAACATGTAAAACTTAGGCATTTTAATGCAGAACTTGGGAGGCCAGCTTATAAATTATTCATGGTTTTTGGTTAATTTAACATAAGCATTTTTTCTCGTTGTATTGTCAAACCCTTTAGAACGAACTTACAAAATTTATTTTTTAAGTCACGTGGCTTATCATGTTATTGATATAAGCCCCCAAATTCTTAGAGCTTAATGAAAGTTATTGTAGTATACAGTTTATTATCTTTTTATGCCAAAATATTTGTATTATTGAATTCTTTATCTTTTGGCAGATTTGGGTATGCATCCATTGAAAAATAACGAGCTATAAGAAAAAAAAAACAAAAAAAAAACAGGTTTATCTCCAAAAAGGACCTAGAGAAGAATCCAAACCGCTCCGATAAATTTACTTCGATTTGAAAACAGATTTTATAGAAAACAAAAAATCGTTTAAGATTTTTTTTTTTACTCTTGCAGTTCCTAATGGCGGTATGTAAATTTTGATACAATTTAATATGTATACAATACAATATGTATACTAAAGTGGGTCGAAAATAATAGTTTTGAAAAGGGCACCCCTTATTTTAAAGATGACCTCGATGCAACTCCAAAAACAAAACAAAATTTTTGGATCCCCGGAAAAAACCGTCAAAATGGTCTTTTTCTGTAACTTATGCATTAATGCCCGATTTTAGAAAATGATATATCGTCAAAAAGGTCTTTGCTAGTACTATATTTTCCTTTCGGAGCTTTTGGACATGTGAAGTTATATTCAACTGGTAAGCCCTGTTACCTCGTTTTATCCCCCTCCCCCTGAACACAAATTTTTTTATCATAAAATTAAACTTCTTTAAAATTTGTTCACATCTTGTCATAAAAGTACTTTCTTTGGCCTTGAAACAAAAATAAAAATGTTGTAGCAGTTCCAAATTGTAGTATAAGACTTTATTTATAAAATTTCTTAAAGCTAAGAGGTTTTTATTATTGTTTCTTTCATTTTGTCTTTAAAACATAACGGCGATTAAAGTGCCCCAAAAAATCATAAACTATTTAATTATATACCAATAGTTATAAAAGCACTTCATGAGTTACGGCAGCGTGCAAACATTCCAATAGTAGAAAAAAACAACGACTCGGAGGTATATAAATGGTCTTATACATGAACATTGCGATGTACAAAAATATCTTTATAAATACGATAAAGTAGAATGATAAAAAATTGTAAATTACATTACATTTTGACGAGAGTCAAGAATAAGAGCAACTAAAATGAGAACATATCTCATTGTGTTCATTCTCTCACTTTTACTCCACTCATTATGTATGAATTAAAGAAACAACAATAAAAAACTATTAGTTTTAAGAAATTTCATAAAGTTTTATACTACAATTTGGAACTGATACAACATTTCTGTTTCAAGGCCAAATAAAGTACTTTGTGGACAAGATGTAAA